>VZTB01014234.1:107737-400899 GCA_013397245.1 Thryothorus ludovicianus | reverse complement strand
TTCCATAAACAAATTTTATTCTTTTCTTTGTGTGTATGTAGATACAAAGTGTAAAGATACAAAACTCCATGTGAGTTCATACATCACTGTTGACTGACAAAGCCCGGTGCGTCCTGACCCGAGCCAGGGGATTACCAGAAGACAATAGCCACATTGTTTGGAGCAGAGGTTAAGGAGCTGATTTGGCATTATTGTCATTCTATATTGAAATTAATTTCAAAACTAAATATAGTGCTTGCTTTTACCAGTCCTTTTCTTACTTGTGAATCTAGCTGCATTTGTGTATTTTCAGATTATATATGTATACACATTTATTTACACTTTTTTTGCCTTCTATCTTATCAAAGACCTCCATCAAAAGCCATGTCCTGCTTCATTAGCGAGAAGTGTCAATATGCCAAAGGCCCATATTTGTGTATTACTTTAATCTGTGGTTTCAGTAGCAAAAACAATAGCCATCTACATTTATTTGTTTACCTTTATAGGCCACTGTAAAGCAATTGCTTGTGTTGTCCTGTATGTCTGACATGAAATGATTCAAGTATTGCATTACTTCCATTGCCTAGTGGTCACTGGACCATCCAGTGGGCACAGCAAATCGTGCTTCTGTCTAGCTCAAATAGCTGAGCTGAACCCAGGGGATCTTGGCATGAGCAGCGGGAAGAGGAAATTGCCTGTAGCAGGCTGGAGAGAAGGAAAAAGGTTCAGATATTTCAGATTATGTTACTTGGTTTCTGGAGTGCTTGAAGTTTAATTGTATATATATATATATATATATATATATAAGAAAATATAAAAGTTCTTGTGTGCCCACACATGCACACAAATGCCCCATGGCCTGTGTAGGTAATTTCTTCTGTGTTCAAGACACCAGGGTATATTCACAGTTCTCAACCATTATTCTGTTGGATTCTGATGTACCAAGTCCAGTGGCAAGCTCCATATAGCGCTGTGCCAGATTCTGCTGGAGCAGTGGGGAGCCAGAAGTGGACCTTCTGTAAGCCCAAGTAGTTCCTTAGACCAAAAGCCTCTCAGAGGAATATTCTAGACAGGAGCTTTTCAGTGAGGGAATTAGGAGGGTTATAAAGGTGTAAGAGACAGACATAGTCCATTAGGTCTCCCTAGATGAGTAGCTCGCCTCACAGAATACTGAAGTGGCTGAGGGAGGAGAGTGAAGATTTCTGTAGCAAATCAGAGAGTTTCTCTGCCAGCAGCTAAATCCCATATGGGAGCATCAGCTGCACTTCCAGACAGGAGTGGAGTCCTGTGGCTGTTGGAGAGATAGTGTTAGTTCCAGCCTTAAGATTGCTGCAACTCCCCACAGGGCTTTCCAACCAAGAATAAATCTGTTATTCTCTGACACAAACTGCTGAAGCTGGGTCTTCCCCATCTGCACAGTGCCCCTTTTTCCCCTGAACACAAATAAGGCATCTCTTGCCTTCCAGAGCTCCTGTGGTTCAAGCAGGAACTGGTATTTTCCACTGGGTTAAGTCCTGTGAGCTTTTCCTATTCTTTTCCCTGTATTTTGCTGTGCAGACCCGCTCAGGAGATGGGGGACATTCTTACCACCTGGACATTGCATACGTCCAGGTCCAGGACTGCGCGTTGAGTCCTCACCCGCAGTGTTACTTCGCATTTGTTAGCAGTCCTATTTGTGCTGCATCTTAAAAGTCACTGCAGTGCTCGCTGTGAAGGTGCCCCATAGACGTTGATACTGCAATTTTTAAGGAACAAAGATCATTACATTTATAAATGTTCATTTAGGATTCTGATTTAAAGCCAGCAGAAAAACCTAAAAGAATCTAAGTTAAAGCAGGAATAGTTCCATGCTAGAATAGCTGCAAATAGTAAATTATACACTTAGTTATGTTTGATTGAGAGAGTTTATTGCTCATGTGAGCAAAATGTCTAGCCCCAGGCACTGTGCAGGTAGTTACTGCGCAAGCATACCACCTGCAGTCATGCCAGAATACCCAAACCCCTTGATACCACAGTGTTCACTGTCCTGAATAGGAATTGGAGGTCATGCCAGATTGCGTTGCAGTGCAGTGAAGTGGACTAGAAAGAGGCCACCCACCTCATTTGCACCTGTGCCTTACAGTAATAGGTGCTTGAATGTCAGTGGGTGGTGATAAAAGGCTAATTTACTCACCCCAGTGCTGGGTGCACCCCCTTTCTGCACGTGCAGTGGAGATCATAAAGTCTGAGAGATTGCCCACTGTACAGAAGCCTCTATGTTATTTTTATATCTTTTTTCAATTATTATTTAATCTTGTATGCTCCAGTTGAGCTACATTAATGGATTAGAATACAGCGTGATCTTAGGAGAATTCCACTACAATAGATAGATAGTTGGATGGATGGACAGACAGATGCAAGTTTAAAGCACAAGAGGATTTGCATATTTAGTTCTGCTTTACAGCCTCCTTTAGAGAGTGGGATTAATGATCTGCTAAATTATCACAGTTGAGAGTCTTCAGCATTAGTGTGAATGCATATCCTGCTAGAGCTAGTTTTACAACTTTTCTAGAGACATTTACAAATCTTACTAGGGGCAAAGCAGGGAGGGGAGCGGGGGATATCTGGTTGTTGACAAAGCAGCTGGTAACTCAAGGAGAAAAGAGAAAAATCAGAAAACCGTCCCTTTTCTGGCATGTCTAAGAGCCTTTCCATCACCCACTGCATGCATTTAGAGTGAGAGTAGGAAGAGTGTTCTCCAAGGACTGTTTGAGTACTCGAGATGCTATGTTAAGCACTCAACTGTAAGTTGGCTTAGAGAAATGCCTTCCAAAAGCATTTATTTGAAAAGGGAATAAAGCTCATAAAGGCAAGTGAATTTAAGATGTCTACAGCATACCTTTTGGTCCCTGATTTTAAAGATTTTAAAACACGTGGTTGAGTAAGGTGTGCTGCAGAGGACTAGGGGCAAATGCAACTACTGTCTTAGACAGTAGCAGCCTCATAAACTTCCTTTTGATCTAGCCATTAAACGAAAGAACATTGCTTGGCACATTTCTTGGTTACACATATTGCATTCTTTGGTCCCATTAAATAATAATGAATAATAAATGGCACAGTTTGGAACAAAATTCTGCACAGCTCAGTAAGAGAAGCAGGCAAACATACCTTCTACCTCTCATGGAGGGAGATGTGAGTGCATCCTAGCACCCTGCCTAAGGTTAGAGGTCTTAAAAAAGCAGGGAGCTTGTTCCAGCCATTTCACTGTTGTGTAACAGTGGTTTTGACCTGCATTAGCAGAAGAGGAAACACACACAGATTTCTGTTAGGTAGGAAAAAAAAGAGTGCTGGCTTCAAAGATAACACCAGCAAGACTCCCCATGATATCCAGACTGTATCCTAGAGGAGATTGTTCACAAAAACAATGCAGGAACTGAGGCCTAGATTTGTTCAATTTAATTTAAGGACTTAAGAGCATGGTTGGTTTTGGTTCCCTGTGCAGTGAAGAGAATGAGACAGATACTTTCATAAAGTGATTCAAGTTTCAACTGAGCCAAGAGGTGCCAGTTTATGTCCACTGACTGTGAGCAAACCAGCCTCTGTACCTAAATTTTAATGTGAGTGCCCCTTTTCCTTAAGTCAAATACCCAGGAGAGCAGGTATTTATGTAATACTCAAGAGACTGGCAAGTGCCAGGGAAGGAATGTCTTTCTGTTATGCAGTTTTTCTCTCTGCTGAAGGTGTCTTGCTGGATGAGTGAGACTGATCATCATTCTTGGCAAGCCAGGGCCTAATCCAGCCACCCCTTGTCTTCAGGACAAGATCTGTATGAGCAGCCTCTGCAGCTGGCCTGAGCTGACTGTTGGCTGACGGGTACCAAAAATTTGCCTTTGTCTCCCTTCTGTTTGAAATGCCCTAGCTTCACCAAGCTTGTTTGACACCCGCCTTTTTTGACTTTGAGAGATCTTGTATGAGAATGTGTTAGGTGCCTATGACAGTTTAATGTTTCAGAGATGAACACTTACTGGACACTTGGCAGTAAGATTCAAAATCCAGATCTCCTCCTCAGGGGGGAAAATTTGCTGGTTTAGGGCATACAGATGGAATGTGTTGCAATTTATAAGGGAAGAGAAAATTCAGGAAAATAAAGCAAAATATATTTTGGCACTGTTTTTCCATTTTCTTTTAACCTCTCTCTCATGTTGTGCTTCCCTATATTTTTTTCTTTCCCCATTTTTTTTTTCACTCATTTTATCTTTTTTCCCTAAATTCCCTTCCTTCACACAGCAGTCCCTTTCTACGTGTCCTTTTCCTCCCTTTAACCTTTCCCCAAGCTGGTCCTCTGCACTAGCCTGCTCAGCCCTTCTCATTTCTTGGTGGCACAGCTGTCCCCCTTGCCTTCTCCAGAGAGCTGCTCCAGACCATGTGGCCAGGCTGGCAGCTGCTGGAGCTTTGCTGTTTACGGAGCTGCACCCCAGTAGAGCCTGAGAGTGGAGCCGTAGGACATGAGCAGTCTTGTGCCACTGGAGCTCTGGCAGAATAACATGATACTTGTCAAGAAAGATGTCTTCACATCTCTTGTAACACTGCAATATATTTCCCTTCATCTCTTCTATAAACAGGATATTTGTACCATTTCCCTGGTTTGCTCAGCACCAGTTTATAGCCGGCTGCTGGATTGAGCTTGCTGTTATTAATTATTTGTACTTATTTATAAGTACATGCCTTGGAATACCAAGGCATGATTGTGCAGGAAATTTTACACCCACAAACAAAAAAGGCAGCTCTCTTGCCTAAAAAAGAAAACAGCAGACAGCTATTTGGGGAGATCACATTAACTCCCCCTGGGTTGACGTGGCAGCTAAGTGATGAGTAGGTGCTGGTTCATAAGGTACAGAGGAAGTTGTTCTCTGTCTCTGGGGCTGGCCGTGGGCACCTTTTGAGTGCTGGAGCTCTTGCATTTTCTCTTTTTTTGTGTGTGTGTGCCTTTCAAGGCATACAACAACCAGTTCTGTCGGTGATTTTTTTAAACGCAATTTCTCACACCAATTTTTCTGCTTCTAATATTTCCTTTCCCTCTTTTGACTACCGCAGTTTGTCCACTATTGCCCTCCCTGCTGCAGATCCTCAGCCTTGCTGCTTTTCCACCATGCCCCTCTGCCCTGCTCTTGCCTCCTTCCTGCTCCTCAGCTCGGTCCCTCCTGCTGCTAGGGTGCCTCCCTGCTACTCTGCTTGGCTGCCTGCAACAGAGGAGGCAGGAAGTACTGTTAAAAAAAGGAAAAGTCACCCTGCATGCCCCATGCCAGAAGTTTCTCTTATCCTGGAGCCAGCTTAGAAAAAATGAAGGGGGATGTCCAGAGGATGTCCCAGCAGGAGAACATCCCCTCTGCAGGGGATGGCTGCAGGGTGCCTGGGGGAGCAGGTGGTCTCCCACCTCCCGTGCAGGGAAGGGGCACTGCCAGCAGCACACCTTGTGCTGCTGTAAAACTATCTAAGCCAAAGTTCAGGTGAAGGGCAGCCATGTAGCCAGAAAGTCATGTGGCTCTCATGTTGGTTAGTATGTCACTTTGAACAGCTCTTATCTGATATTATTATGACTAACCCAGTGCTGACAGCATGGAACAGATTACAGAAGCCATGTGATGATTATTTAAGGCATCGCTGAGTCTAACATGCGGCTAATATTAACCCCTTCTTTCCCAAGCAGCTCTCTTCCCCTGTGAGTGACGCCTGCACCAGGCACCTGCCCTCCCTGGGAGTGTGTCCTCACCACGCTTACCTTGGGTGCTCTACTTCAGACAAGGCTATTTTTGAGTCATTCCTTTGTTTCAATGTGGCCTTACAGTTTAGAGCAGTTCTCTATGATTGCTCTTTTATTTTTTTTTAATTTTATTTTTGGTTTTTTTTTGTTTTGTTTTTTTTTTGCTTTAGAATAGGAAGGATCAGTTATGACAGGTACCCATATTTCATATTTCCTGTGTCAGCTCATGCCAATAAAATTCAGAAGCCTTTTTGTTTTGTTATGGTTGATCTTTAAAGGTATTGAGAATGACGCTGAAGTCATAGCTGGCAAAATAGACCTCACTGTTCTACATAAATGTCAGCAGCACCAAGGCAATGCATTCCGAGAGGTAACAATTCGTGCGCTCACAGGCAAGGTGAGGTGTGCACACAGACTGTACCCTTTAAACAGGCTGACACCTGCACAAGGCATTTCAAAAACAATGCAAAAAATGTGGCATTATATAAAGCATGACAGTGGCCCTGACTGTTCAGCCACTTTGCAGATGTGTTGAAAGCTGTGTTGTGAGGATCCTGGATGAAAAAGCTTGGGCTCCTGGTGGGGACCAGGGAGGGCCATGGTGACTCCCCGTCATGCAGTAACATCAAAGATGTGAAGAATTAAATTCCACACCTGGAAATCCTGGTCACATGAGTGGCATTACATATGTGGTAACATTACACCAGCAGCTTCTGGAGTAAAAAGGGAAGCACTGCTGGGATGGGGTTCACAGTGACCTCCCCACATGGGCCCATGTGCTGTTGGGCAGGAGACACTCACTGTTTCCCCTTGGGGGCTGTCTGCAGCCACCCTGTGCCACTCCAGCAGCATCCATGGACAGGGAGCAGGGTGGTATAAATTTATCAGCTTTCTTTTGCACAAGGGGAAGATGGGGGATTATTAAATCAGTGTGTGATTTCAGCATTGTGAAAGCCTTTCCTGGGGCTGTGAAGCCAGAGGAGGTTTGGCTGCTGGGTTGGTTGGGAGCCAAGATGAAGGCCAACAGAAAGGTATTGTGTGAAGAAGAAATCGTGCTGCTCCCCTGGCCCTCTGTAGGAAACTGTATTTCTCTTCCTCTAATGTCTGCAAAACCTCTGGAAGAAAAAAGGGAGAGAGGCAGAGAAGTCTGGAGCAGGAACACCAGGTAGCAACCCTTCCCTCCATTTGGCCAAACTCAAATGTGATCACAAGCACTACAAAACATGGTGGAGACTAATTACAACTGAACTCATAAGGCCCATAAGCTTTTGGAAAGGGGTTAAAAAATCCCTTAGATGGGGCCCTGAGCACACTTTGTTTAAATTAAAAACAAAAAGAAAGAAAGAAAAAAAAAAGAGTCAAAAAAATAAGCAAAATTCCCCTTGGCTCTGCCAACAGCACATGCACAAGTGAGTATGTTGGCAGAGAGCATCCTTGTGGGATTTGTACTGCTTAAGAGGTAGGGAGAATGACACACTGTAAAAGTGCAGGAATGCCTGTGCTGGTGAGGGGCTTTGTTTCCTCTTCCAGCAAAGCTGCAAAAGACAGAGCCACTGGAGTAGGAAACAAACGAACAAGTGGTTGAACTGTGTGATAGTAATAATCATAGTAGCAGTGACAGTTCTGATTCCCTGTGAGCTTTACTCAGTGCTTGAGCCCATCTCTCAACACACTCAGGCATCCTGGTCACTTCACCCTGCCTATTGTGTATGGAAGTTGCTTAGTCTGTAAAATATGATTGATAAATTGCTAATGCACAGATTTGTGGTGAGCTCAGATCATTAATAGTTTGCATTGCTTGGAGATCCTCTATTAGAAAGTGCATGCAAGGCTAAATCATTACTTGTTTCTTTTCTTGAGCTGAATTACTTCTGGAAAAAAACTATTTTCTGCAGATGCTCTATGAAATGTTTGTCCTAATGCTCATTTATCGTGACTGGCACTGATGGAACGGGTGGTGGTATGAAGCAGATGTATCTGTGTAATAGTTTACTTTGATGGCTCCTTTAAGAGGCTTCATAATCTTTATATTTTACCACTGGGTTTGGAATTTTATGCTCCTTTAACAGGTGTATTACCTTGATCAGATGTTTTCATTTTAAACTATTGACTTATGAGCACATGGCCTGCAGGGATTGATGTGCAGCAAATTGATTCCTTTTAAAAGATTTATTCTTATATTCTCTTTTTATTTAGTGTAAGAGTTCACTAGAAAACATAAATGATTGATAATGACAGTTCATACGTAAAAATGCAATTAAAACCTTTGTTTCCCATAGTTTAAAAGTAGAAGGAAAACAGTAGGGATAGGAATACACATAGAAAGATCCAATCTAAAATCAGACAGTTTTGTTTTCTGGGTTAACGTTTAACAAATCCAGCTTTTAAAACATTTCTTCTCCACTCACAGCCACTATTGTTTTTGTGCACTTTTATCATTCAAAGAGTTCAGGCTATTTGAAAAGGATGTGTACAAAGATTACCTTAAAATGACTCATTGTAAAAGCTCCCTACCTGATGAATTTGTCCTATCGGAACAAACATCTGTTTTAATAGAATCCACTAAAAAAGCTCAATCTGTTCAGCCTGTGAGATGGAATGCAGTAGCAGAGTCCTGCCATGAAAATAGCTTGTGTAATCAGTGGAATATAAATGGCAACAGCATCTTGTACTCCCTTTTATGATGGTGGAAAGAGAAGGAATTCAGTGGGCAGCCATATGACCAGGTCCTGCATGACTGAGGAGCTCACATTTTTGCACTGCACTGTAGCACAGTATCTTGTGTGTCCAAGAGGAGGTAAATTGTTCCCATGCCTTGTGACCAGAATCTCTGTCTGGAGGAAGAAGCAGAATAAAGAACCATTATTTTAGCAGAAGCATTAAAAATCTGAATAACTGCTGGAAGCATTGATTAACAAAATATTTTCTCATAATGGTCAGTACCCTTCTGAAAGTAAGAGTGGGGAAACTGCTTGGTATAAAAAACTGCATGTATGTCTGGCAGCTTCTAGTTTTAAAGCACTACCCATGCCGACAGGAAAGGCATGGATATGACAATTACTGAAGGCTTAGTACCAGGATAAATTTAAAGCAACTTTATTCTAGAGTGAACCTTCTGCATGAATGCATGACTTGTGTTGGTGCCAGTGTGGGTGGCATTTGTTAGATTCTGGAGTCCAGTCTGTGTTGCTGCATGAAATGAGTGTGATGGGGTCAGGTCAGTCCTTGCTGAATGATAATCCACATCATAAAGCTACTGTAAATGATTCAGCATGGTTTAGTATTATTTTCAGCCAATGCCCAGGAGAGGCCAGGACTGAGCTAGCATTAAGAATGAATTGTCCATGCTTCCTACTCTTATATAACTGAGGGTTCAGGTCACAGAAAAGTACGGCAGGAAAATGAGCACAGCCTCTTTTCACAACATGGATTACTTGTCTTCCTTAAAAAGAGCTTGTGAACCAGGGTGGAGGTTTGGTTTTCAGAAAGCATCTCAGAACTTCCTAGAGAAATTGAGTTATGATTCTGCAAATTGACAGATCTTTTAGGACAGATGTTGAATACTTGTTATTTCAGCAGTGACCAGAGTAATTTGCCCCATTTTTGCAAAGAGTTTACATGTTGAGTTTGCAGCTTTTAATTTTTAAGCAGATATAATGTGTTAGCTTAAAGCCAAGAATTCAGTTGCAGACAGGTTATTGCTGTAGTTGATGACTATTGTGATTTTTTTCTTTGATCTCTTTCTAAGGCACCTTTGCAACATTAATTTGATTAAATTGTTGTTTGAGGTCATACCAAATTGCTGTGTTCTTTTGTTGTTGCCCAGAAAAGGTTCTGGATAAGTTGCACATAGTAACATAGTTTTTTAAAAACGTTTGTAGAAGGCTACAAAAAGGAAGGCTGGGATACAGGACTTCAAAAAAGGAACAAACCAAAAGGAAAGAAAGAAAGAAAGAAAGAAAATTTGCAAAAATCAGGAACCATAATTTCTAATTATCTATCTGAATTTTTTTGCAACTACATTTAGGCTGGACTGATGGCTGTGTGATTGCTCTACTTCCTTCTGTAAAAAGCAGTAATGTTGTGGAGTTTTACTTATGTACCAGGAAAAAAAATAAAGCAAAGCTCTGTGTGCTTCAGACTTGGCTAGTGAGTCCAGCCAAGAACAGATGGAAACTCTGCCAGGCACTTTTTCATTGAAGAGTTTTCTTGAAGCTTTAAGAGGGAAAGATCAGAGCTTTGCAGACAAACTTGCTGATTCCTGCTCAGAGTGCTACTCTCTTTCCTGCACTTAGGGCCATCTTGCAGATACAGGCTGGACATCTGGCAAACGTAGGCTGGGTTCAGTGACTTTGTTTGTCTGGACTACTCATGCATGAGGACTATTTGACTTGGGACTGAAATAAGCAATTTCTGTTGGGGTTTGTACATGTATTTTTAGGGATTTTGAAATCTTGATGTGTGCATTGCTGCAAGACCCTTTCAGCCTGCCCCAGTAGTAGAAGGTCCCATGTGGAAGGCTCAGAATTGTCCATGTTACTATCTTATGATGGAGCTTACTCTATCAGCTATAATGTTGTAATAGACCAGGCCCCACACTTGAGCTCTCCTTGACCTATAGAAAGACCAGTATCTTTTTTTCACCCTAGTTCTTCAGCAGTTATATTCTCCTTATAAGTACAAATGTGCTCCTTTACTTGCAGGCTTTTCTGTCCTTTAGGACTATACAATTATTTCAGAGGGGACTGTGTCCTAAAAGACTAGAAAAAATTGTTTGTTTCTGGTTTGGGTCCTTTTTCCACTCTTTCTTATAAAGAAATGCCATGAAAAAGCCATGAAGATGGAGTTCATTATGTTAATCCCATCTCTAAAAGCACTGCTGTGCTGCGGGCCTTTGTTGTCAATAAAATGTCAAGCAATGGCATGTACAGCATGTTGTGCAGACTTCAAAATGCCGCAGCTGTAGGACTGCACTGTGTTTCCTACATGAGAGCTGAGAAATGTGGGAGGGATTAATATCAGGCGCCCAAAATGTTCATACTGAAAACCAAAGGAAGAAAAAACCCAAACCTTACAAAGAGTTTTGTTCGGTGTATTTGTAAAAATAGGTTGTCATTGTTCATAGTATGAAAGGCATCTGTTTACCCCTGGTTTATCCAGAAAGCTGCTGTAATGGTTTGCCTTCTCTCAGGGGCAATATCCTTCTGAGTATTCATGGCAGTGTAGGGCGTAGTGGTGTTATAGTATAGCTAGAGCCATTAATTTGTCATGCTTCTGATAATATGGGAGGCAGGTGAAATACCAGAAAGCCAATTGCCTATTTTAATTCCCAGAAAAGAGACTTTCCTTCAGCACTGACCCATTTTATGAAATCATGGATTTTGTACTTTAAAGGACCTAATGCTTTTTTGGTACAAATGTGACTAGTTTGTAGGTCTCCACACCTGTTGTGGGAATGTCTGGCTGCAGGAAGGTGAGCCAAATACATTAATAATATGACCCTCACCAGCAGAAGCCAACAAAGAAAATACTGCATTCCTGGAGATGCATTTTGTAGGTGTGGTACAGAGACAAAAGGACAGCACCCTTTTCGGTTCTCTCAGGCACTGAAACAGGAAAATTTGCCAGTCTGGTCAGAGGGTAAGACAGGAAAGACTGTGAAGAGACAAACTACTCCTGCCCTAATTCTGAAATAAGTGTCACATCTTGTTTCTTAGACATAGTATTCTGTAATTTTTCGTATTTTCTTTGAGGAGTATCACCATCTCTTCACACATCAGTGGTGTGTTTTAATACTAAGTCTATGTTACAGATCAGTTACTACTGATTTTCAAGAAAAAATTAAATACATTAGAATGATGGCCATATTGTGCTAGTAAAACTTTTGAGACCAGTGACTTTAGGATATAAGAGGGATGAGGGCTGTCATATGGAAGTAGGAGGAATGAGGGATGATGGTTGTAATCTCAGGTCATGTAAGAAGTTCTAAACTAATACCTGACCACAGCATTTTCATCTCCTTGCTGCTTTCACACTGATTTCAGTGACCGGATGGCAGAAGGAAGAGACACATTACTGTTATTATTTGATACATGTGAGCTCCTGTGGCCTTCCCACTGTATTTGCCTGGACTGAGCTTTGCCATCTGCACTGCGGGCCAGGAACTCTGCTGTGTGACTCCATCCACCTCTCCCTGGAGCAGCTTGCTTAGGTTTCATATAATTACAACTGATGTCTCTCAAAAAATATTGCATGTTATGTTTTATGTTCCTTTTTGACATCTTGTGATAGGGTTTCTTACTGCAAATCACCATGTTTCAAATGTGGAAAGATTGCAGCTGTAAAATTAATTTAATTTGTATTTATCCAGGTGTGGGTATTAGAAGTCAACCAAAATCTAGCATCATAAATCCTCTTTCAGAGAAAAAAAAAAAAAAGAAAAAGTTAGTATCCGCATCCAGGGTTTCTCTTGTCTTCCAGGCTCCTTTTTATTGTTTCCCTCAACATGCTGGTGCTGCCAGATTCCTTACAGCTGTTCTCATTTTGTCTGTTGCTGGCTTGCTTGCTGATTCAGTAGCTACAATAGTGTACCCTCCATCTTTTTCTCCTTCCCTCCTTTCTTCCCTTTCTTTCCTACTTGCTTTTTCTCTTTCTCCAGTATGAGGGTAAACAACTCAAAAATTAACTTTCATCAGCACATGGGAAGGCTACTCTTGCAACAAGTTCTGCACCCAGGAATACTATGACAAAGTGTTTTATCAAATATAATTTTTTCCAGTGTGGAGGCATATCTTCTTGCATGCAGTACCAACAGAGATGCCGTCTTTATGTAGGGTTTTAGGTTGTTACAGATAGCTCTGAAACAACCTGCACTTACAGAAAAGTAATTTTCTTCTTGGAGGATGATCTGGGTGTAGCACAGGGAGCCAGAGCTGTTGACAGGGCTTTGGTAGGTGGTGTGGTCTGTTGGGCTATGTTAGGCAGCCGCACAGGACTTTCTAAGAGTAGGTATGAGGATGAAGAGGTGCTACTTTTGCACAGAGCCCTTGTGACTCAACTGACATTTCTACTTGGAAGAATTCCCTTTTTAACGGTGAGAAATATTTTAGTTTGTCCGCTTGGCCCTCTGTGATATGTTCCTACCTCACACTAATGCCAGTCGTATCAGATCGTTCTAATTATAAATGTGACAACTCTGAGAATTTGCATTTTAAAATCCTGGGGGGTTTATGGGATATTTTCTAACTCGAAACCAGAAAAAGTTACTAGTAGACTTAACCAGGTTAGAAGGTGGCGTTTTAGCCACAAAAGTACCTAGTCCACACCTGGATTTGAGCCAGGGAGTACATCTGCTATATATCTGAGAGAGGGAAACGAAAGTATCCTATGCTGTGAGATTGGTATCAGCAGGGTCCCCTGTTTCCAACCATGCCCATTTGCTCTAAGTCATGAAATTAATTAATGGAGAAAATTTCTTGTAAAATAGAGCAGCAGCTCTGATTTACATGACTTCTGTGCATTTGCAAGTATTTTTTTCCCCCTATGGCTAGGGCTGTATTAACAAGTTTTGTTCCAATAAATGAACTAACACGCCATGTATTAAGCAGAGAACTCAGGGAATCCAGTCTCTGCAACAGCTTTGGCATTCCCTCCTGTTTATTTATTTGTACCAATGAAGATGCCCCCCTGCTCTGTGCCATCTTTCCACCCCCCCAGCTTAGCTACTAAGCAACCTGTTCAGTGGCTGCAGTGAATCAGCACTTCTGGCAGGCTTGTGCTCTGCCTCAAGCGTGACTCCGGTGCGGCACACAGACCCCTCCTGCTCTGCTTCCCTGCCGGGGGAACGGGGCTCGGCCCTGAAGGCACGACTCTCCCTGCAGTTTTAAAAAACAGCAAACAGTAGATCAAAAAGTTGCACTGGGTTATATTTCCCTTTAGGAGGAGAAGCTTTTTGCTGATGGTGATCCAGGGGATGTTTGCAGCCCCATTTAAAGCACTGTGTGGGCATTCAGGTAATTATTAGGAAGTGTAATAAATATGTTAAGAAATAAAAGAAAATTAAGCTAGACACATTCCACTTGTAAAAGATGAACCACATAAGGTTGACAGATAATTGAAAATTTTGATAAACTCTCTGAAATAACTACAGAAAATAAATAAAAATCCAGTAAATGAACGATTGCTCTCTCCTCTCCAAGTGTATTTGCAAATCCTTTTTTTAGGTCATGTTACCTTAAAAAAAAAAAAAGGAAGAGAAGGGAATTCTATTTATTTCATTACAAGCCTGATTTTCAAACTCGGGAAGCTCTCTCACTCCAAAGAAACGACACAGAAGATACTGAAGTTCTCTCTGAGCCTTTGTTAATGTTCCCCGAATTGTTCATATCTTCTTCAGTCTGGCAAAACAGAGAAAGAGGGTGTTTGTAGACCCATTGCTTTGAATGAATAACACTTGAAACCACAGCTAATCTCACGGAACAAGTTGGTGAATAAGGTGTTGAATTGAGGACTCAGAGCATGGCCCCCGGGAAAGGACAAATCCTGCTTCACTGGAGTTTGTGGTAAGGCTGCTGTTGATGGGGTTGCAGAAGGGCAGGATCAGGCTCCGTGTTTTGCTTTGAATGCAGTTTTCTTAAATGGTGAGGGAAATTAAAATAATGTGCTTCCAAAAATTGTTTTCTCATAACCACTACAATAGCAGTATGCAACAGGAGTTGGAGGTCCTGAGCTATGTTTTTGTTGTTTTATTTTTGAAAAATGTTTTTCTCTTTACATTCAAATCTAAACTGAAATGTTCACTGAAATCCTTCCTGTATGTTTTCATGTATGGTTCCATAGGCATTGTTTTCCTTGATTTCCATTGACATAAATAGTTAAATAACAGAAAACTGGAACTATCTAGTATTACTCCTCTTCATCAGATAATTGACACTTTGCAGACCTGATACGCAACATGTTGATTAGTGCTTTTGTTATATAAAGGAATTTATTTTTACCATACACTAAATCTACACAGATTAGGCTCCTGTATACAATTCATCAGATGTCTTGGATGTGGTTTTCAAAGTGATGTCAACCTTGCCTCTGCTTGAGGACTGAGTCCTGCAGAAAATCACGATACAATCTATGTGTGCAATGTCTGTCATCCTGAGTGAGACACTGAAACACCGGGGACTTCCAGGGTTCAAAGAGCTCCTGGTATTGGCTCTGGAGTGCCAGTGCTCCCAGGGTGGTCTAGAACAGACTCTCCTACTTCTGTAGGTGGTGCAGAGGGAGTGTCTCACAAATAGCTCTGCTGGAGTGCTGCACATCTCAGATGGCATTGCTGTTTGCCCGTCCGTGTGAGACTGTGTGCTGAAGTGTGCTCCCCTCAGCTGTACAGTGAGTTGTATGAAAGAGTGTGTTGGCACACAGAGTCATGTGTGAGTATAAATGGAGCCTGTGTTTTCAAAAATGGTCCATTGTCTTGGGGATTAATGAGAAACTTGATCATCCGGTTATTGCCTGCAGCTGCATCCACTGTGAATGCACCATGTACTCCACGTCTGGTGGCAGGGGTGTGCTTTTTAAGGTGATGATTGGGGAGAGGATTACCTTTTTTTAGGTTGGCTTTATTAAGCCAATTAGAAATGTCCAAGACTGGGAGGTGTTTTTCCAAGTCTTATGATCCCATTAGTTAAACAGAAGTGTAGCAAGCAAGCAAGCAGACTACAGAATAAACTGTGTAAATAAAATATAGTAACTAACTTCTGGTCAGGTAGCATCTTGCTGAGCAATCTGATTATTGACTACCCAGCCAGTTCTGCTGATATGACCAACATAAATTCATCTTTGCTGCTTTTTTTACTGATGCCAAAAACCAGAGGAGCTCTAGTAAAGGAGAACTGGATTCAATTCTGGTTCATGAATCACATATTGAATTGTCAGGAAAGGAACAAATTCTGCCCCAATTGCCACTATAACTATGATAGGTTGTACTCGTGTGCCTCAGGGCAGAATATGGTCTGAAATGAAATAGATGAGGTCAAAATCTGTTTTCATTGATCACAGAGAAGGCAGTGAAGCTGTAGAGGCAAATGTGACAGAAAAATATTGTCAGCAAGGCCATTCCTCTTGCCAGTGATGCATCATGGCAAAAAGAAGGCTGTCTGATTTTCAACCTCCATGATGTCTTGGTTGGATTGATAAAAAAATAATCATTCTGTAAGCAAGTAAATTGAACTTAAAGTAAGCAGCAGTGATTGACACTGAGTTGCAAGATGTCATTTATTTAAAGTCTTTCTGCACAGAAAAAGAAAGGGCCATTTTGTTTTTGTTGCAGAAAGTATTAATTTTCATTTTCTTTTGACTTATATTTTTAGGATCTTGCAAAAGAGAGACAAGGAATGTGGTTTCAGGAATAATCTTTTATTCCATCAGATATATTCTGCAGCCCATTCCATAAAGATGACAATAATAAAAAAGCAAGGGACACAATATGAGAAACAACTTTCTTTCTGTTAGGGCGGATGGCTTTATAGAATAGATACTGAAGCAGCAAAGAACTGAAAGTGGTTTCTGAGAAGTGTTGACCTCCTTTCGTGCCACTTACTGTGAATTAAAGCTGTGAGTGAGAACTAGTTTGGGCATGTGGTACAGCACTTACAGCAACTGCTGCCAAGGAACAAGATTTGTGTTTCTAAGGAAATGCAACAAAAGAAAATGGTTTAAGAGGCAGTGGCTGTCACTGTGTAAAAAAAAATAAAAAAGGTATCTATTTATGTGCAGATAGGAAAAAAAGGCCAAACTGGGTTATTCTATATGCAGGTTAACATACGTGTGAACTCTTGTAATGTGAGATTCAAAATCAAACTACGGTGGATTGTTCAAGGTTTAGCATATCTCACACTCTTAGGGTTTACAAAGTTGAGCTAGCTAAAAGCAGTTGTGACCTGCTCTGTGCCTGAGATGGACTGTTGTTTGTCATTCTTTCAGGCATTATTAGTAACAGTGATCTGCTGTAGGAAAGGGATACATTTAGAACAAGGAAACTGGGTTTTTGTGGCTTTTTGGAGCTCCTTTCTTATGAAACCAAAAGGCAAATAACTTCAGCACTTCTAAAGCAAGGCTGCCAAACAGTATCACTTACCACTACCTTTAAGGTTATAAATATCTTAGGACTCACTGATTTGTAGCAAAGATGTTATGAGAATTGTTCATGCACTGCAGTTTCATTAAGGGTTGAAAACTGTAGCAAAACACTGAGGAAAAAATATTGCTATATTTACACAGTGTCTTAACTCCTTTTTTTCACCCCTCTGGGGTTGGAAAGGGAACCACCTGTCTCCTTTGCTGATGTCAGACGGCTGCCTGGAGACATGGTGCTATTGGAAAGCACAGGATACTGTACATATTTACACCAAGCTTGTATCTGATTGAGATAGTGCTACGAGACCTGTGAGTTCACAAGTTTCTTCATCATACTCTCATGCATTAAACATGTGTTTGAACTCTGGCTTGAAAACCGTGTGATCTTATGATAGACGTATTTATGTAATAGTTAAATGAATGATCATGTGCTCTCCAGCTCCTTTTCCATGCAAATGCAGAGGAAATTGAATATTATAATATTTCAGTGAGATGTCCTCAATAACAAATTACTGTTTAAAATAACCAATATTTGTATGTATATCAATTGCCTAGCAGTTATTTTTGTCTGCTATTTGCATGATATGGAAAAGATTTTTTCTAGCAAACGTTTTAAGCTACTTGGTGCTGCTTTCCTTTTGGAATGATCACAAGGGTGCACATTTAGGGACGTATTTTCCATCTGGTTTTTTTTGTTTGTTTTTTTTTTTAAGCTGTCAAAGCACATAATTTGGAATAGAAAAGAAGTCTGTAAGTACTCATATTTGAACTGGTATGTGTTTGAGCCAATCTAGGAATTCTTACTCTGTAGCAGTTGGTAAAACCGAAGGACTCTAGTGTGCCCTTGGATGCAGTATACAGGCAGGTCTCAAGGCCAGTGGGAGCCCTATGAGAGTGCCCAGGGGCACATCAGGGCCCCCCTGAGAGTTTTGCTGATCAGTTACCAAGGCAAGAACCTGAAATGATCAGGGGAGCTCTTTGAACTCTTGCTGTTTGATGCAGTCCTGTGTTGTGGAGGTTTGTTTGAGGTGGTTCCTTCTGCAAAGGCTGGGCTTGAGCTTCTCTTCATATGGCCTTGAGTGATGTGTCTGATGGAGAGACCCACTGAGCCTTCTTCGTCCTTCAGTAGTGGGCGTGGGGCTGCCAGTGCAACCTGTTCGTGGGCTTGCTCAAACATCCCTGTGGCTTCTGCCAGAACATGGGATCTTTGTAAGCCAAATGTGAGCAGGTCTATTACCCACCTACAGGTTGGGGCCTGAGCTTCCATGGAGAGCAGAACTGGCATGATGGTGATTCTTTCATAGAGGGGATCTTCACCTGGTGAGCCACAGATCACCTACACTCCCTCTGCCTATCTGTAAGCATTGTCTTAGCTCTTCACATCAGCTCACCCTTTTGATGGGACTGCTTTTTGTATGTGGTGAATAAGGGTGGCAGAATCTGACCCGGTTGCTCTGTCATTGGTTTGATCAAGTTGGGCACCATTTAGTGCAGCAATTTCTCTTAGTTGGGCATTTTGAAAGCACCGAAATACTTGGGGAGACTAGTGCTCCTGGGAATCCACGGGACTGGGAACAGCTAGGTAAAAAGGGCTCCAAAAAAATGTGAACTGTTGCTTCAAAACCACTCTAAGTAAAAGAGCAGATTTTGGGATAGTAGCATGCCTGGGGTATCAGCTTGCCCAAATTAAGTGCTGACAAAAGAACTGGATTTCTTCTTGCTGAAGTCTAGAGAAGATCAAGTCAACACCACAGAGAGCTGTTTATGTCTCCTGGGCAGTTCAGGCACAATTCCTGGGGTGTGGAGATGGCTTTTCACTGTCAGCTGGATGGGTGTTTTTGGCTGAGGGTTGTTCCAGTGGAAAAACTCATATCAGTGGGTGTTGCTGAAGACAGTACTTCTGAATCATTGCTAGTGAGCTCCAAACTCATTGTGGTAGTGGAGATGTCAGTATCTCATCTTCCAAAATGTCCTGACTCTTGTTATTTTTGTTTCATAATTTGTGATTTGTTTAGTGTAGTTCTTCAGTGGAGAACTACACTATATGTTAGGGATTGAAGGGTAAGGAAAACTGGCCTTCCCTATGCTAGAGACAGAGAAGCTACAGCTAGAAATGAATTCTTGGGTCCTCTGTTCATCCTCATATGCTAGCACCATTTTTTTTTTGTATACTAAACAGAATGTTCTAATGTATGATTCATATTAATTAGGTTTCTGCAAAGTACTGCACACCTCAACTTGAACTGAACCAGAAATAAATATATTGCCATATATTAACATTTTATTAGTTGAGAAGAAGAATAGGATGAAGGCACCTATGTGAAATCCAAAGTATGAGCCTCAGATTGAATTAATGCCAGCAGTGCCTTGAGATTAATTTGGTTACTATGGGTACAGAATAAGAAATAGTATACCATAATGTAACTATGTTTACTGATTTATTTCTGGCATTAAAAACTAAAACCACATTATACATGCAACAACAGCCTTTTCTTACTTGGAAGAAGGTGGGTACATTTTAGTAATTAAAGGGAATGTTGCCCTCTGAAAAGTGCCAGTACTCCAGTGGAAGATGAGTGCTGTTCTTACAGAGGATCTGCCCCTTCACAAGCAGCAATACACTGCAATACACCAAAAGAGACCTGAAACAAAACATACTACCAACCCGGGAAGCTGCCAGTCTTCTACAGCTTCTCTTTAAATATCTCTTGTAACATGATAACATCTGTTTCATGTACCATTCAACTGGTCAAATGTGAGCTTTTTATCCTTGTGCCACTTCCTATCCCATCAGTATGTAGGAGGAGGAACAAGTTTTGCATCTTAAGATGCTGAAAGCTGAATAATAATAATAAAATAATGCAATAAAAATACTATATATTCAGAAAGCAATTATTTTAAGGAATTTCAGTTTTGACATGGCTAGATTGAGTATGAAGCTTTTTGTTTTTATACTTACTGTCAAGAATGTTGTTAAATACTGATACCACCTCCTAAGAGAACAACTTTTAAATACCAAAATGAAAAGGATAAGCATTAAATATTTTGGTAGATATATTGTGCCATAATGTATACTGTCTTGTTCTTAATACAAGGCACAGTAGGGCTTAATTAAAAAGTGATTGTACGATCTATCACAAACCTGCATTAGGGATATGGATGCCAAGAAAATTAAGTTGAATAGGTGGTGATAATGAAATCGATATTTTATTGAATCGCTTTTATTCTTATGCCTTTGTTTGCTATTCTTGCCTTCCTGTCAGCAGGTAAGACATTTTCCATCCAAAATTCTTTGAATGAATTCTTTTAGTCTTATGCTGCTTTGTTTCATTATTTTATCAGATTAAGTTATTTTATTCATTTTTTGACAGAGCAAAATTCCTTGACAAACTTCTGACTCAGAGCAGAGCATGACAGTAAACAAAGAAAAGCAAGTCCTTACGAGCTCATTCCTGCTAGGAGTAGCTAGCTAACAACTGGTACAAGGGTGATTTTCTATTTCGTGTAAGCAAAAGTCATAGTCACTCAAAGCCACCAGGGCAGCCCCACAACTGGATTTTAGTACAGATTTCTCTTATTCCAGCTCCTAGTGTGGCTTTAGGACCTTCTAAATAAAGTATCTAGCATTAGAAAACAATGAAATATAGCATATTACCAAATGAAGAATATATACAACAAAAGTAAGTATACAGCCTGTGCCAAAATCCCCCTTGCTATAACTTCATCAGCTTAAATGCTATTGATTTTTCAGGTACCGCTGACCTGAAATTGCTGGGACTGTGCTTGGGATGAATTTGACCTATACTGTTAAGGCCAAGCAGAATCACAGTTTTGAAAGTGTAATGCAAAGAAATAGTTACCGAGTATTCTGCTGCCTTGTAATTCTACACCAGTCACTCAGTTCAGTGCACTGTTGCAAAATCTCTTCTTTAGATGGGTAGAACTGTGTCTGCAAGCACTGCAGAAAACAATAAAAGAGCTTATTGTTCTCCTTCATATTTTTAAGAGTGGTGTGCTGCAAACCAGACAGCCTGTGCTTTCTGAACAGAGCTGCTGGGGCAGCCGGCGCAGCTTCATTTTCACATCCCCACTTACTAGGTTCAATGTTGTCAGTGTCCTTTTTTGTGGCAAAAATCAAATGGCCAAAAGGGAAGGCTGGTTCTCATGATCTTTCTGCTCGTGCATCTCAAATGGACACACATCACACATTGCAGTGCATGGCACATGGCAGCTTGCAGCTTGTCTCATGCCTGGGTGCAATAGGCAACATGGGATAACGTGCTGGGGGAGAAGACAGGCACAGAACAAGGCTCTTGAAAGCCATGAGAGGCACTGAAAGCTTGTGTTCATGGTATGCAGCAGTATAGATATTTGAAAGGTTAGGTTCTGTCTATTTTTAGGTAGCCTTCACATTGGAACTGATCTAAAAATGAAGGGGACATAAAAATTGCACTCTCCTGATTTATCAGAGATTTTTGACAAAATGCGTTAAAAAAGGCTGTCCTCTGAATCAGAGATTTCTTTTCTGAAGTATAGCTGTGCTTCTTATTTAGGAGTTTTTATGTTCTTGATTAAAATGCCAGTGCTGTCTATTTCATTCCAAGATCAGCATGTTCAGATTTTAGCAAAGTTAAAGAAATATGACTTTCCTACTTATTGTTTGGGAAGATTTATTCACTTGTGTAAATGAATTTTAAAAAATTGGCATGGCCTTTTATCTCATATAAAATAAATCTGAAGATAAATGATCTTTTCCACTAACATCACCTATCATTAAAGTGGCTAAATGAAAATCAAAATGTGTTGCTATTTAGTGCCTGCTCGTCTTTTTACGGGAGATGAAATTGAGCATGTTTACTGGGCAGGAATTGTCAGCGATACTTCGATTTATAGCATTGTCCAGGATATAAATTAACAACCACCATGTGTTTCCCCCCACTCTCCCTGGAAGATGGTAGCCCTGTCTCCCAAAGCGTACATCTCCAGCTTGCTGTGCATGCTTCTACCCTTTCTTAAAGAAAGCCTGCAAACAATTTAAAATTGTGTTGCATTGAACTGAAGTGCAAATATTTTTCCATGTTCCTGTAAACCAGAGTGCCTGTGAGAATGAAACAGCTGGAGGTCTACCTCCAGAAAACCCTCAGGGATGTGTCACACTCATTTCTCCAGTCTATGCAATCTTGGTTTAATAAATAGGTAATAATATTATGATGAAGTGCTCTTTGGTGTTGGTTTGCTGTTTTTTCAGAGGTTTGTTTTTTTTTGCATAGCGACTTGCAACAGAAATTAAAATAATCTATTCTGATAGTTTCCTATTTTTACTTGTTTCTTTGTTCCGCGGAGAGAAGGAGGGAGGCTGCAATGGGCAAAAGGGAAAGGGGCACTCTGATGCAAAGTCTCTGTTTCAGTGTGAATCCTACACAGTGCTTACAATGCTTTTGGTTAAATGCATTGCCCTGACTTGCACTTCCATGTGAGGAGTTCAAAAGAGCAGAAACAACAGTGTTCAGTTGAGCCAGATTGTTGGGGCATTTTACGATGGTAGAGATCCATTAGGGACAAACATGGAAGTAGCAAACTTGCCTTATTTGTTGATAGACAAAAAGTAATGAAAGTACAGTTATAGCTCTTTTGGAGAGGAAACATAAATCTTCCCGGTACCCACTTAAAAAATAATATATAATCAGTGTCCCAGGGCAAAGATGTTCAGCAAATACTAAATTTCTTGGGAACAAAGATGTCTAAAATGTTGATAGCTGATGCAATCTATGTGCTTCATTCCTTTATTTATGTTGCATTCACAGGGGAAAGCTGGGGAAGCCTGAATAGAAGGAAAATTTTAAAATAAACAAACAAAAACAAGGAACAAAAAAAAAAGATGGAGGAGTTTTCACTTCGAACTTTCTTGGTCCCATCTTCTGTGATAAGGTCTGATTCAAAGCCTCCCTAAATCCATTTAAAGATTTCCGTTCCCTTCCAAAGGATTTAGAGCAGTCACCCCTTCCAGCTACGTTAACCCCCACTCCCTTTTACTTTACTGCATTTTCTCATGCAGGTATTGAGGCAAGTGATTTGATAGAATAAAATAAAATTAAAATAAAATAGTATCTCACCCATACCATTCTGTGGCTAGTTCTCCCATTCCATCTCTGGGTAGCGTGTTTGGCCCTGAGTCAGAGGTGAAAGTACTGACAAATTCCTCGTCAAAAGCATTGCTGGAGGAGGGTCAGCCTCTAAAGGTTTACAGCTGCACTTTGTATAGCTAATAAGCCCTGGGCTAAATGCTTCTCTTCCTTTATTTCAGTTATCTGAACTGGGGATGGAGGATGACATCTTTTGCCGTTTATGCAACTTTTTTAGATTAATATTGCAGCTCCAAGAAAAATGAATAATTGGACTTTTCAGCAGGAAGTGGAACCATGAAACCCATAGGGATTCCTCTAGCACTAGTCACTAGTTTGCATATTGCGAGTTAACTGCAATTCATGAAGGGTTCTGGCTAAAAATAACTCCAGGGCTCAATTTTGGCTGGCAGGAGCTACTAGTTAAGAAGTCAGGCAAAGCTGATCCTTCAGAAGCCTTGTCTGCATGACACTGTTGGTTCTTGCCATGAGGTGATCCCATCTCTGCTCGGCTTATCCTTGGCTGACTCAGGAAAATGGGGTGCAGGGGCCATGGGGAGCTGGGGGAGGGGATCTTTGCTGCAGCCTGGGAGCTTCAGAGGCCAAGTAGTGAGTGCCAGCTGCTACATGAGTGGAGCTATGTTCTCCACTGGTAAGAGTTTCTGCAAAAACTCATACTTCCACAGGCAGGTGTAACCCTATAAAGGGTAACTTGATCCATACGTGTATTTAAAAAAACACACTAAGTATTTCCTGTGGTATCTTCACACATTTTGTTTGCCTAGAATTGTTGCAGAGCAAATCTATGGCTTGCATTACTAAAATCCCATCAGATTACTACAGTTCAGAATTATTTCTGCATTATACTTTATTTTAATATGAAAAATGCCAAGAGCTAGGCCCAAGAAAAAAGGCTGACTCAGTTCCACTGAGCACTGTCTGAAGAAAGTTGTATTTGAAGATGAGAGATGTGTTGGTAAGGCTGTCTGTCATCTCTAGTTTATTAAAAAGAATTGCTAGGAGGCACTAAAACTGTCCACTGCCTTTCCCTCTGTTCCTTCACTCAAAGGTGCTTCATTCACATCGACTTTACCACAGCAGTTTTGTGTAAAACAAGATTTGATTTTAGAGTATTTAAAGGTTACTGTTCTCTCCAGTGCTGTGCTGCAGCCTTGTGTGCACTCCACTGCAGTTGCCTTACCAGCCATTTTAGAGAGGAAACGTTATGGAAATGAGAGATTTTTTCCTTCCACTGGCTGCTGCTAGGCTTGGCGTGGTGGAGAACACTAACTTCTGCTACACTGCTGAGGCAGCCAGGGCATCACAGCTCCCCTTCAGGCTGGGAGGACCTATCTGGGTGGCTAAATGGCCAGATGGCAAAGCAAACCCCAAATGCAATGTGACAACTGGGTGGCCACCTCAGTGAAGGCTGGTAGTTTTGAAGGCTGATAGATCCCATGAACTTCCTTATTGGTTGCACCAGGGAATCCTTTATGTATCCTAAGATAAAAACATGGTGGTTGTTCATGGGATCATCCTCTTCAGATCCCTCTCAGAAAAAGCTAGTAAAAACTAGATTGCCATTCTGTGAACAAGTCAGGGAAGAAAGGCTCCAGGGTAATTCTCTAGGTGCTCAGGGGAAAGGGTGCAAGGTGGATGGTAATATGCATAATGAGAAAAGTCCGGGTGGGGGTGTTCCAGAGCTCTGCAGAGTGTTCCAAATGCAAGGTTTGTTCCTGAAGCTTTCCCATGTTCTGCCCTGTGTGGCTGAAGCTGGAGAAGACAATTGCCTGTTAACAAAAGGGTGTGAGCACCCCAGCAAGGTTGGGAGTGGGAGAGGAAGGGTACAACTTCTGAGTAGGGGCAGATGTTCTGGACCCCTGAACAGGAATGTCAGAAATCAGCTCCTTGTGTCTGAAAATACCAGATATGAGCAGGTTTTGGTCTCTTCCCAGGGATTTGAATGTGTGGAAGGATAAGGGGATAATAAGAACTTTATGACTTCTTCTGTTCCAAGGAAATATCAGCAGTGAGGTGAGTAAAGGAGAGATGATGAAGATCTGCAACGGTCTGCGATTTTGATGTGGTCCTGCCTGCTCTGCCAACCTGCAAGACAGTGCTGGAATCTGTCTCCTTGGCTTGCCTGGGTGTCTGTGCTCAGACAGCACCACAGTCTCCCCAGGAAATGGATGTGTTTACATGACTCCGTTTCTCAAACATATAGAGGTTATAAATTTAAAGGTAGATACTCTTTTACAGATCAGCCCTTCTATAAAACAGTAATACCCAAGTGAAAGACATTCATATTCCTTTTAGCAAGCCTGACAAGCTGGATTTTCCTGCAAATCATAGGGAATGAGGGTTCTGGAGAATGCTCCAAATGTTGGAGGGAAACTGATATATTTTTTATGTAATCAGCTGGAATGGGTTAGTTTTTCTTGTTTATAATAACAAATATGTGAAACATGCTTATAAAGAGGATGATGTCCAGGGAGGTATAAGAAAAGTTATAAGATTTCTTGTAGTTGGTACCTGTGATCCTCCTGATTCTCTTGAACACTCCTGGAAAGTTTTACTACAAGCACCCATGTACAAAGAGTCACATGTCTGCAAGCTTGGTTAATGCTGATAATCAGGTAATCTGTGCTGATAGTAAATAGTCATAGTCAGGTCCAGTTGCACATGAACAAGCAAGTGATTTCCCCTGGCATTCACTGCTGTTTATTTGAGCCCTCAGTCTGTGGAGGCAGATATGGCAAAATTCAGCCTGGTGTCAGTAATGTCAGTAACGCATTGCTGTTTGGAGAAAGTTATTTTGGACTCTCGAATATACTGCTCCCCAGACAGCAGCCTGTGACCCAGAGATGGGCCAGGTATTAACTTGGCTCTTGAGTTTTTCAGAGAGCTGGTACAGAGCACTATCCTGGGTTTCTCCATTAAAAAGAAATCTCCAATCATAACTGCCCTGACAAAACTAGAGAGAGCAGATGTTTATTCTGTTGTAGAATTACTGCACCAATGAACTCAGAAGTTCAAGGAGTTTGATTCAGTGGCTTACACTATTGAGGGTGAATTCTGGGTAGGATGAACTGGATAAATAAGGAAAAGAAGATGAGAAAGGGAAAATAAAAGAGCAAACAAATAGGATAGAAGTGGAACAGAGAGAATGGACTGGAGAACAAATACAGGACTGTGCAAAAAATAAGAATAAAGATGCACAGAATGAAGACTTTAATAAAAAATTAATAGGGTACATATACTTTATATAGAACACCATTCACGCTAACACACCTTTGGAGTGCAGTTTGCTCTTTAATATACAGCATTGGCTGATCTTTTGCTGTAAGGCCATTCACTCTTGGAGAGTTGAGCAGAAAGGGTTGAATCGATGTGAGAACTGATTTGCAAACCTCATCTGTCTGAAACTCCAGCACTATTTTTATGTACAAGTTTGCTTGTCCTTACTCCACTGGGAAAGTAGCAAACTTTGCCAAAAATCAGTGAGTACCACAGTCTTGGGGACAAGGAAAGAAAATATTTTTTCTTCAGTGCCAAAATGAAGGTGCTAAATTTTGGTCATGAGGTCTCCAAAATCAGTAGCTTCTTTCAGAAACCTACAGGGAATAAAAACCTGACCCATAGCTAGAAAATGTGGGTGAAAGAGGAGGAGAAAGAGATAAAATGATTGCTGAATTCAGGAAAAAGTCAAGGACAGACAGCTTGAAGGCTTGGTCTTTGATTTGTATCTCCTGTTGTAGGCAGCTGTACCTTCCAGTCCTGTTAAAAATGTATCAGAATTTGGGAATTAGTGCCCAAATGTTGTTGGAAGGCTTACCAGAACTTTCTTTAATCATGGCCCTTAAAGAAGAAGAGGCAAAATCTGGGGATTGCTGAGACCTGCTACAGACTAACCTGAAAGCAGGGGAAATGCAGTGATTGAAGAGGTGGTCTGATAAAGGACATTTCAACAGGGCAGACTGTGTCAAACGGACCCACAGGCCTTGTCAGCTGAAGGAGGGGTTTTTTGGTATGTGTTTGTTATGGAACCAAATATCGTGTGTGTATGTGCTCAGATATTGCCCCACAAAAGATGTTTGTGCAATTCTTTAGTATTGTCAAAACAGAGAGAAGAGCATTGCTAAAGCTTCTAGGGAATGTTCAGAAGACAAGGTTCCCTTTGAGGAGGCAGCTTAGGTGCTGGCTGAGTTTCACAGGCTTTATTTGCATATGTGGAGGCTGCATCATTTCCAAACTACACCACCACTGCAGCTGTCTTCCTTGCTTTTCTCCTTCTTGGGGCACTATGCTCAAAACCCACATTAAAACATGGGAAAAAAGGATCCTAGAGGGTAAATTCATACTATGGCTGGTGTTAGACACTTCAGTTAAAAATAAGTAAAATTCTTCCCAAGCAATGTGGAACTCTTGTTGAAGTCTCACAGTCTTTTGTAGTTGGAGTTTTGCTTGGCATCTCTTGCAGCCAGCAAACTTCAAGCTATAATGTGGACAGGGCCATAGAAAAGCTCTGAGGGCTCTGTAATTATTACTTTTGGTTACTCCATCTATAGTGCACTAGAAAAGTTCTTCAATCTCTAAAGCTTGTATGGTGAGAGCACCACTAAGGTCACAGTTTATATTTATCAGTTAACTTGCTAATTTGAAGGAAAAGCATTGAAGTGGAAATGTAGAAAATAGAAACAACATGAGCAGGTCAAAATATCCAAAACAGCAATATGAAATGTTCCAGTGTAAATATATTTCTATAAAAGGTGTGAATGAAACTTAAAAAAAAAAAAACAGATGATGGATTCGGCACAGTCAATGAACACAATTATAAGTAGGTGTTGAAGGAGAATATTCCACTAACCATGGATCCACAGATAATAATTAATAAGAATCAACTCCACTCCAGGCAGGCAGGTGCCCAGTATTATTTCACAGTTGACTGTTTCAGGGGGTAGAGGTACTCACCTTTGCCACCGATCTTAATAATTTACTGCAGTTTTATCATTAAATCAGCATATAATTGAGAAGGAAATTAAGGGTTTTTTTGTCATGAGAGCAAGGCAATACCGTTAATTTAATTATTTGTAGGAAAAGGCTTTCTGTAGTTATTCAGTATTTTCCTGTGGTTTTTTTAATTAAGTAAATTTAAAAACAATTCCATTTTTGTCATCAGTGCTTGGTGAAAATATGACAGTGTTATGTGATTTGCAACTTAAGCACGAGCTCGGAAAAATGTACATTTTATCAGGACTGGTAATAATGAATTACAAGGAAACACAAATAAGCTAAGAATATATCTGAGACCTCCTACCATTTCTGAAGCTTCCAATGTCTGTGGGAAAAAAGACTATTTCAAGAAATGTACTTCTTATTTATTTTTTTTCCTCTCAGCAAAATTGCCATAGCCTTGTATAATAATTGAATTCATTTAGTCTTTAGAATACTCAAGTTTGCAAGTAACAATGAAAATGAATATTTCATGACATGGAGGATGATAAGCTATAGTTTTGTAACTTTGACTGGTAGCCCAGCACAAGGGAGCCAGCATTTACATTTCACGAGAATTTTTGCACCCAGATAGTTAAAAGAATTGCAGCTTAAGACAATAAGCAGGTAGGTGGGCATAGTTAAACCAGACCTTTATGTTTGGCTTTTCTTTCTCTGTTCTGGACAACAATTTGCAGTTCAGCTTGCTACGCGGACTTTGTTGCAATGCGAAGGGGCATCATAAACCAGTTGCACCTGCAGCAGCCCCTATTGTCTGGGAAAGGCTTTGGCGGGGAGACAGGTGTTAACAGTGTGTCCGGATTTTCACACGACAAGAGATTTTAGAATTAATTTCTTTTCAATGAACAAACACTTGGGTTCAGGTCAGGAGGGTACAGCAACGCGGCCGGAGGCAGCTCAGAGAGGCGGGCGGGGGTCCCGGCGGTCGGGGGCAGGACGGAGGCGGATCCTTGTGACAGCCGTGGTTTCTTGGGGAATGCACTGAGAGAGAGGAGAGATTAAAGAGCAGCTCGAAGTACTGTAATCCATCTGGGAACAGGATCAGGCTTCCCCCTCGGAGCAGGTGAGATAACTGTAGGAATGTTTTTTATAGATGCTGAGTCCATTGCAGAGAAATGCTGGGCGGGGGGCGGGGTTGCCGATATATTTACCGTGGAAAAACTAACTTCAGTTGCAATTGTCTAGGAGAAACCATAACCTAACCAAAATACTTGGGCAGGTGCAAAATCCCCGAGTGCAAAAAAAAATGTTGGGAGGAGGTGTAACTTTTGCCGAAGTCTGGGATAGCCTCTCCAGAGAGAACAGCGGCGGGGAGCCGGTGCCGGCACGGGAAGGGTGGTCGGGCTACTCCGAGCACGCAGGCTGTGGCTCGGCTGGGAGTCACTTCACTTTTTCTTTATTAAAACACAGCTCTGCCTATTGTGTGCCGGGCTGCGGGGGGAAGACAAAGGAAGCAAGCCAAGAAATTAAAAAAGATGGGGAGGGAAAGGAGCCGTGCTACGGCAGGAGCAGCGTTCCGGGGGTGTGGCGTGGAAATGTGCTTTGAATCACAGCGTGTTGCCGCGGCCGCCGAGCTCTGAGCGGGTTTTGCAAAGATTTACTTCACTTCAGGCTGGGTCTGCCCCTGGCTGACGTCACGGGCTGGAGCAGCGGCTCCAGAAGGCTGGATGAGTGACAGCCCAGCCTACTTTTTAATAGCTTTGTCATGTGACGGGGAACAGTAGTAAGACAGGTGCCTTCGGTTCACTCTCAGAGAGGGTCTCGTTGCCTGCATGAGTGTCTGCTGCCTGCCTGCCTCTGGACTGTAGTTTGCCAGCTTTCCTGCCGTCGCTCCGCAGCTGGATGGCGTGGGACATGTGCAACCAGGACTCTGTATGGAGTGATCTCGAGGTGAGCGGGGCGCGGCGTGGGCGGCCGGGGGGTGCCGGCAGCTGCCGGGGGCCGTGCGCTCGGCGGGGCAGCGCCGGCGCGGCCGGGGCAGCCTACTTTGCAAACAAGTCCCTATCTTATCTTAACTCCAGTAAGTTTGCTATTTTAAGGTTACTCTGCGATGCCTTGAGCAAATCAAAGCTGAGCTCCTGTCATCAGTATAGTATCTCCTGCAGTTGGAAACTATTTTCATGTGCCTCTGGCTCGCTTTCCCGTCATATGCAATATTTGTGCTCTAAGATATTGATATGAATCGGTGTCTGAAGTGGCGTTTCCAGTGGCGTTTACTGGCCTGGTTGGAAAAATGCCATGTTTATTTAGAATAAGGCTAATATTTCTTTAAAAAAAAAAAAAAAAGTTGTAATTAACTCATGGCTTCATATTTTAATTCCTTGTTTCACTGTGCTCTGTCAAAGGTTTTTTTCCTTGTTTATCAGCTGCAGAATGCAAACATGCACACACGAATGAATACCCTGTTGTTTGGCTTTAGATGCTTTTAAAAGAGATTTCTGGAAGGAGACGTTTCTTTGCTACTTGTGGTATTGGAGTACTGACGCTGTAGTAATGCCCGGTAGAGCGGGGTTTGCAGTCAATCTGAGTAGTCCAAGAAATGGTTAAATCTCACTGTACAGCAGAGACAACAGGATGAACCATGAGAATAGAGTTTATGCAGGACTGTGTGAACTGCTGCTGCTGCTGCCGCCGCTGCTGCTGCTTGTGTAAAAATAGACGGCAATACATCAAATCCACAGCTTCTGCTGGCTACAATTCATAAAGGAAAAAATAAAAAAAGGCAAGCGGCCCCGTGGTAATCTCTGGAGTATAATGTGAGGTTTGAGGATTTCTGCATGTTTGCATTCAGCAAAATGGAGCATTACCTGAAAGTTCGGGCAACTTGAGAAGTGAGGCAAACTTTCTTTGGACCCCATGGAGAGGAATCCCGAATACAGACCTGCTCAAAGGAACTAATCCTGTGGATTCGGGCTTGGAATAAGTGCTTAAAATGCTTCCCTTGGGCAATGGGGGAAGGAAAAACAGGTTACAGGCAATGCTTTTTAAATAAGATGTTCATGCTGTAGAGAGCTACCCATCTAAAGTGAACCGTTTCCATGTTCTCCAGTGAATTCTTCCTATCTGGCAGAGCATGTGTGTGGATTCTCAAGTAATTTTGTCATGTTTTAAATATTTGCAGCTTGCCATTGTATCCTCAGATTTCTGTTTGCATATTGTAATTGGTCTTATCTTGTTTTGATTTCTTGGTAAAGTGGAATAGATATGGATAATTCATATGTCCTGTAGCTATTATGAGTCAAGGCAGTAAGTGGATGACTTTCTGGCTCCAAAGTCCTAATTGTTTCTGAGTAGTTGGAGTATCCTGTGGGTTGTTGTCTGGCTTGTAGCATGGGTCTCAGCTGCTGTAGCTTCATTTTTCCATCATGTATTATTCTTAATGCTGCTAGGAACTGATTGAGGAACCAGCTTATATGGAAATACTGAAGATTTATTTTAATCACTAGAGTTCCTGCAGTAATTTCAAGCTAGTAACAGAATAGATAATTTATGTCAATGACTTTTTCATAGTGTGGAGAGAAATAAAAAGAACCTAAAAAAGAGTTTGATCTTAATATTAAGATCAAGAGTGTGTGGTGGATGGATTAATTGTGGTTAGGATTTTGCCAATGTGCTCCTGCATTGCACTTCCTGTAGCAACACTAACGTCTGCGTGCTGCTTTGGCTCAGGGGATCACCTTTACTGAGCTAGAATAACGCAGGCAGCAAGTACTGGAGGCAGCTTTCATTTTTTGAATCATTAATATTTGCTGTCAATGTAAAATGTATTATATTCTCGCTCACATAATGACAGGACAGCGTGTTGTTTAATAAAGGCCTGCATCACTGTAGCTGATCAGCGTCCCCAGTGCTTCACAGCTTAATGAAGGTGATGTACAGTAAGGTTGCGAAGATTGATAGAGAGAATCCACATGACACACATTTTGTCAAGTCTCTCTTTCTTTCCTGAGTTCATCCCCTTGGCACTTTGAAAAACTTGTTAAAAATAAAATAAAGATTATATTTTCATTAATNTTTTTTTAATTTACCTTCAAAGGCACAAAACCAGCCAAAAGGTTAATGGAGAATTATACTTAATTATAATGATTCATTACCATCAGTGCAGTTAAGCTAATTTACTGTTTGCGCCTGAACTAAGAGAAAAAAGGTCTGTTGGAGTGCAATAATGCACAGTAATTAGCCTTTTGTGTTTAGTGACTGCTTTATCCTTCTAAATGTTACTGTAAAATTAGGGCTATAGTTATGGAATAACTATCATATCAAATAACAGTGGGAAGACAGTAAAATGTGTGCTAGCAATGCAGGTGCACCTGTTACAGATGTATAGGCAAACAGCAAATATCAGCATGTCAGATGAGGACAGTTTTAGGACTTGGAGTGTTAAATCTGGCATCATCCAAAGGCCAAATATAAATTAATAACAGGAACACTTGCTGTTAATGTGTCTCAGATTAATGTGCTCTGTGTGCTCAGAAGCATAATGTCATATTCAGAAACATTGATTTTATTATCATGTCAACATTGGCAAGGCATATATACTTCATTTCAGCAGTTACATTTTTAGGTGACATTGCAGTCACTATAGGTAAATGAAAGCTGCGATAAACAGGATTTTTTTTTTAATATCATTGTTTATGTTGCTTAAAAAGCTCACTGTAGGAACTTAAAAATGCAGATTACCAAAAGTAAACATGTTTAAGTAGGTGGTTCACAGGGTAAAGCTATTTTTATAAATGAAAGCAGTAACAGATCAGCAGGATACTTTAGAAGTCTATGGCATCAGTTATAAGCTACTGACCTCCAGAACACAAACCTGAGAGCAATGCTGAGAATCTACCTTTTCAGTCAAAAACTAGATTATCCTTTAATGAGATCAGAGATTTCAGCCAAGCATCAAAAAAGGTCATCTCTGTATTAAAAGATTGCTGCCAGAAGGTTGCGTCTCACACTAAAGAGGAAACTCTCTAATTCTTTTTTTTTGTTTTGTTCTTTTTTTTTTTTGTAGTTGACTTACGCTCAAAATAATAGTAAAAAAATCAGATTTAAAAAAAAGTTAAGATTACTTAAGTGGGATTTTTACTTCGTACTGTTCTACAGCCCCGTAAATAATAGGAAGAAAAACAACCGCTATTTCAGAGCCTCGTTTTGCAGCCTCTCAGCTTCCTTGCCCCTTGGCCTACTCTATGATTATCTTGTAGTGTCCTGGTAGATGTAGAAGCTGTCTGGTAAATTATAGCTCACACCAGCTGCACCGAGTCTTTGTGCCAACAGACAAAATCTTTGCTCACGACTGCGCTGCTGCATCCAGCCCGTGCACTGCAGGCGCACCGAGATTCCAGGGACAAAAACCTCAATGAAATGCACCTTCAGCAGCTCTCACTTGCATTGTTGGAAAAGGCAGTCCTTGCAAGAGTGACATAACCAGTATTGAGCAATTCGCATCCATGGACACTGTTCGTGCTCTACGGACATCTGCCTTCAGAAAGTCGCGCTTTCTCCATTGACTTCAGTCCAGATAGAAGCTGGGGAATCATTCAAACCACTCGGTCAACTGACAGGAGTTGAGGAGGTCCTGCTGGACCTGCCGGTTGGCCATCCTTAACACTGTTGTAGAAATACAGTAGATGCCCTTAGACTCAGTTGACTTTAGATGGCTTTTAACCATTCAGCACCTGCAGTTCCACATGTGCTTTGCAGTGTGCCCATATCGACGGAGGTGTTCGGAGATGAGTTACAAGGATACACGGTGCAGTGTGGTAGGAATTGCTTAATTGAGCAGCGTTGACATATGGGACTCAGCTATTTGCCAAACTGTTACTATGTGTTCTCTGTAATTAGGAAATGGTTTTGGTGGACTGTTACATTTTATTTGCTGTGTTGAAGTGGATGTATGTTATTAATATTTTCTTCTGTAGTAGGTCAGTCAATACCCTATCTACCTTCATACTGGCATATAAAAGGACACTTACTCTGGTTTGTTTTTATTTGTCCTCACTTTCTTCCTAAGTTGTGCAGACAAAAACATTTTGCACTGCTGAAGAGGATTCCTGTAGACTAGACTTTGTTTACTGCCTCAACTGAAATGTTTCACAGACCCTCTTTTAGGATTTCTGAATATGAGGCTGCTAGAAGAGGAAAACCCGTTTGGTTCTCTGAGTATAGCTTCTCTCTGGGGATATTTAGGAAACAGGCTGGGATAATAGATGTGTTCACACCAAGCAGGTGAAAGGCTGCGTGAACTAACTGTGCCCATCACTGAGAGGAGAGTAGAGGGGAATTTCAAGCCACGTTTTGGTTACGAGGACCCTTATGCAAAACTGGGTGGCTGTGGTTTGTGCATCAGGAAAAGCGCACAGCAGCGTCACTATCCCCCATACTTTTTTATGCCCATACAGTGGCCACCATCATGAGTGGCTGTAAGGATTACAGTAAGGTTCTGTAGAAGTGAAAGTGTGACTGTCTCCAGCTTGAGCTAGCCTCCAGGCCTGAAGGCTATAACAGGCTGTGCCTCTTTAACCTGAATGTATCAGGAAATGTGTGACAGACCTTGCCCAGAGGTATTCATCTGTAACTTCTACCTGCACTGGTTCAATCTGAAAGGAGAATAAGGCCATGCTTTGGCCTCTGCTGTTGGATTTAAAGCTTTGAATATGATCATTATCAAATGATATAGGGAGAAGGAAGGTCATCATCCCTGGACAGAGATGTGATAGAGCTTATGTCCTGCTGTTTTCCCTGCCCCTTTACATACCTATATAGAGCTAACAATGACCAAATACTGTATGTTTCTTTTTCAGAAAACAAAATCGGTCCTAGTGACTCTGTGCTATAGCTTAATTGAGGCTTAATTCTTATCACATGATTAATAGATAGTTAACAGGTTCCTGGTAATTAATGAAACTGTTTCTGTGTTGCTCTATCCTGCAGTGTGCTGCTCTGGTTGGCGAAGACCAGCCTCTTTGCCCAGATCTCCCAGAACTTGACCTCTCTGAACTAGATGTGAACGACCTGGATGCAGACAGCTTTCTGGGGGGACTCAAGTGGTACAGCGACCAGTCAGAGATCATCTCCAATCAGTACAGCAATGAACCCGCCAATATATTCGAGGTAAGGCAACATGATGCAAGTGCATCTTGCAAAGTCCTTGCTTGCTTTTTTTTCTGATTTTTGTTTTCTTAGCCTGATGGACAACAGTTTACTATTTTTCCACCATTAAGAGACAAGAAAACTGGTGTATTACAGGTTCTGACTGGTTCCTTTAATCCACATGATCCAAACCAGACCTGTGATCTGAGGGGTGTGGGTGGGGAAGCCTTGAAAGGATTTAAATGGAACTTCTGATTTTTGAGAGGAAGCAGCTAAAGAATGCTTAAATCACACTGCCCTGTGGCGTCACAATGAGGAGTTGCACTGTTGTCAGCTAGAGAGCAAAACAGAAGTTGAAACTTGTTTGTTGTCTTCCACATGAATTCCTCGACAAGAAGCAGAGTGCTGCACAGCAGCTAGCTGATGAGTAGCTGGAACATTTCTAGTAAAGGTTTTTACCACTCTGAGCCTTACTGTGCAAGTTACTTGCACACAAATTGAGAGGTCCACAATTTGTTTATGTATAGGGGAGAGGAAGGATGAAATGTGGCACAGAAGGCAGTGAGGGCTGTCAGTATCTCACGGACCAGCTCAGCATTCTGATGTTTCATAGATCTCCGGGTGGAGAGCAATCTAAAAGTAAAAGTTAAAGGGTGATAGGAGAGATTTAATTGTTTTCTTTCCAATTGTGGATTGGGGCTTAGGGTGTACGAGAGACCAAGGGTGTACATGAGGAGGTTTACTATCTCTTTATCTCTGTCTCAGGTCTTCTTTCTTTTGTTGTGTAAAGCCTTCATAATTCCCCACCTTGTGTTTTCGGACAGCCGTGCCCCTCCTAAACTCTTAACCTCCTTCCCTCCTTGTTGATAGGAGAGGTCATAGATTGTTCAGTGACTGGGAAATTGGACAATAAATTGATTAGCTGGCAGGAGGACCTTGTACAAAAGCAAGCTATGGGTGCTGTTTCTCACACACCAGGTACCACAGCTCCAGGAAGTACAGCCAGGCCACTGTTCCGGAAAGCCCCGGATTATCATGGTAGAATTTTAAAGGCTGGAAAAAATTAACTGGAATGGTATAGTAAAATGCTTACCTAGGATGTGATGTCCTGAATAAAATTCTCCTTCCTTTGTATACAGCTGTAAACCCACAGTGGTCTCCCTGATGCACATGAACTGCTCTGAATTTAAACCAGTGTAACTGATAGCAGAAACTGGTCTTCTCTGTTTAGTTTCTGTAAGTTACATCCAAGTAACTTGGAATTTATTTTATTTGAATCAAAATAGCTCTGCAAAGCCTTGTGCTTAAGCCCTCTTTTTTTTCTATAGTTGTATAATGTTCCACACTTTGTTTTACAAAGTTTCCAAATCCCGTCTGGTTCTTGAATTGCAGTTGTACTGCCTCAGGCAGGGTAGGGCATGTTGGTGGCAGTGGGGAGGCAGGGGGGCAGGGTCCACATCTGCAGCGACTGTGGTGGAGACTTGTTTTGCTTTTTTTGTAACTTAGAACACAACTTTTTTCCACATTCATCAAAAGCCAAATGCAGAAGCATTTTCCTGTAGGCAAAATCAGTTGAAGATGCAGACTTTCAAAGTGTAAGTTCGAGATAAATAATACAATCACGTATTTACCAAATCTAAGCATACAAATTATTCCAGTAAAAGCAGTGGAATTTGACCATGTCATTGCTTGTCCTGTGTGTTACTGCCTGTCTGCTCTGACGGCCACAGCTGCTGAATATAAATTTGTCTCAGGTAGTGACCATTCCCCTACACACCTTGTATAGGAAACAATTCCTGTTCTGAAAATCGAAGTATGTTGCAAACAGCAGGACAGCCAGATAGGTTGGTAGTTAACTTCACTGGGGGATGGTGACAGGGGCAACATCTCATGGGCCTGTTTTGGTTTGTCTGAGGATGAACTGCCCTGGTGTGAAGAAACAGGGGGATATGTGTGGAGAAACAGGGGCAATACAGCTGGGGGAAATGAATCTACACAGCGAATAATAGGTCAGAAATACCAGTTTGGAATGAAATATGCTGCATCTTCCCTAACACAGGAGTTCTGTTGTTTTCTTTCCTTGCACTCATTGACTTCAGCTGCAGGCTGCATTGCTGTCTCATCACAACTTGGCCCATACTTACCTGTAGGGACAAATTGTGCCTTAATGGTATTTTACAATACTGCAGTGCAAAATTAGACTATTTTCAGCTTTTTAAAGTGTTGCATTTACATTTCTTGGTTGCTTGGCCTAGGAAGATGGGAATGAAACAGTTATTTTCTCCTCCTGTACCTTAACCCTGTCCCTATTCTCCATTGTGCAGCTGGGGATACTTTGCACTATTTCTTGCCTCTGCCGCTTAGTAATGTGACGACTGGGGGTGCTCAAGATCAGAAGAAGATGTCTGCTTCCTCCAGAGACTATGTCACACACTCTGTGAGGAACTATTTGTTTTAGCTGAGAGAATGGAAGTTTTATATAGTTTCTCATTTGTTTATCACTAGATTTTTTTTTTTGTCATTTTGGGAGTAGTATGTTTTGTCTAGCATAAGCTTCCAGATGAGGGATTGTCATACAAAATAGAAATGCAGACTATTTGGGGTGGAAAGGAGGGAACCAGAATGACAAGCAAATGATGGGAAATACACGAGCAGCATTACTTGCACAAGCTATACAGTGTTACTTGCCAAATCTAGCCTGGAATGAACACTCTCCTTTGAGGCATTAATGCAGTACATGTGGCATTGTCTGTGTGAGGGACAGTGTCCAAAATCCCTTTAAATAATTTCCTGAGCGTCTCTGATGCATTTTTTTAAGAAAGGTTTGTATTTTATAAAGTGAATTTTCAATCTTTCTGCAAATAATGTTCCTGAAAGCTCATTTGAGCTGAGCACCCACAAGCTTAGGCATTCCCAGTGGCACTGGGAGTCTCACAGACTAGAAATGATTAATAGTTATGGTAGCAACCAGGAGCCAAGTGAGATAAAGGTCCAATTAGTCTAGATAGTATGTAAGTGTTAAGTATAAATCCCTGCTCTCATCCGCTTAGGTGTGATGAGATACTGGCCTTCACTCTAGGATTAAAACACACCAGTATTTTGCAGACACACCTAATTCATCACTGCATCATTCTGCTCCCGTGCCAATGTAACCCATAGGAGTCCCAAATCAAGCCTGTACTGCCCCAGTACATGGGCTCTTCTTACCAATGTTTATACTTATGTGCATTATGAATTAGGTGATTCCTTTCTATTCACAGCTTGATCCCTTCTGTTTTTCACCGAATTTTCTTTGCCCGTTGTTTGAAAAGATAAAATGAAGGAGGTCTTGCCCCTCAGGGCACTGTCTATTGACACAAGTTTGTGCAAGTAAATAGTTAACAAGTCACCCCAAGACTAGTTATTTAGGTGATTCACTCACCATTCACTTTTATGATTTGTTTTTGTGAAGAACTAGACTTTAAAATTTGTATTTGCAAAAAATTTACTTTGGCTACTTTCAGAAAATCAAAATGGTTAAATTTTCATTCTCAAAACCAATGCTATGTGAAATTGTGAACAAACATACAACTTGATGTGTCATGAGTGAGAAGGCTTTTTGTTCATGAAATCTATTGTTCCTTGAGGCTACTGTACCATATCATGTAAGATTAGTCATATTTAAAATTATTTATGATCCATGCCCAGCATTATGGAGAGGCAGGATATCTACAGTGGATGTTTCTCTTTGTTGGCATTTTTTGCAAATAACTCAGCTGATGGTAAGAGAAAATTCAGCCTGTAGATAGGCAATAAACTGTTAAACTACAATGAACCTGTTTAAAATCATAAATCTTATGCTTGGCAAAACACTTTTTTTAGCCTTTAAAAAGACTTCAGAAAACCCACATTGCTTGCCCTTCTGCAGATTTAATTTATTTACATAATTCTATGTTCCAAAGTGACGCTCACAATATTTGATGACATTGTTTTTAATTGTTTTATATAGGTGTATCCCAGGTTACTTCTCAAGGCCATTCTATATGCCACGTATTTGGAAAGCCTAAAAAGATAACTATGTTTTATTGTAGACTGCCAAAAGGGGCTGTATTACAAGCAATGAGAATGTGAGGAGAGAAAGAAATACAAAATGAAACGCAGACTGTCTTTCTCCTGGCAGCAGGGGAATGCATGGAGATAGATGATTTCTTATTTATTTGGAAGGGGCTGTATCAGGGAGATGATGAGTGTTGAGGGAAGCCTTAAACATCACCAGGGTAATTTGCATTGGTTCAGATTACAAAATCCCTCCTGTTCTGTGGTGCTACCAGTCTCTTTCACCATTGCAGGTTATTCATTCAAGGTTTGCAGCCAGATTGATTAATGAATTACCAGATCTTGCGTAAAATGACTTGGCCTGACTTTAAAACAACCACCAATGTTTTCTTTGCCAGTCTTGTGACTGGTGTTAATGGGTTTCAGAAAACTGAGCCTATATAGACTTTCTGTAGTGGCCTTCCCTAGCATTTTTTCCACTTCTTAATTTTCTCCAAAACTAGTAGCCCAGGGCAGGCAGTTCAAGGAGATACAATCTCAGAGAAAAAAAAAGACATAGTAGTCAAATCCTTGATGGCTGATGCCCTTCAGTGCCAAATCAGCATGATTTATCATAGCCATCTATTCAGCACAACAGAGGCTGGAGGTGAGCTGCATGGTGTACCTCACACAATATGCATAACTAGAGCTCTGAACTTTGAAGGAAAGCCTCAGAGCTATTTGCAAAGTGCTGGTGCTTAGTGAATACTAAATTACATTTAGGAAATAGTCTACTGCTACCAGTTATACTTCATTTTTATTCTTGACACAGACACCTAAATCAGAGAACAGTAACATTTCAGAGATTATGGTAGCAGTTTGGGTATGTTCCAACACTATAATAGGATCAGAATTTTAAGGCCTTTTTTATTATTACCAATAGTCACTTAGTTTCTACTGCAGCGTACTTTGTAGGGAATTACAGCTTTTACTAAAAAGATTAAAATGCTATTATGCAAATGATTGCAGTATGTTATTATGTTTACAAATTAACATCCATGGCTCAACACACAAATTAACTAACTGTTCCATCTATATTATTAAGGATTTAATAAAGTAACTGTTGATAAAAATGAGGAGCTTGGAACAGTTAATAGGAGCTGATCATGATTTAACATAGAACTTAAACATTGCATTTAATGTTCTAGATGGCATAATGGCTGAATAAAGCTTATCAAGTGCTCGGGAGGACTGTGATTGTGTGCACCACCTAGCAGCCTGTCTGAGGCCCCGGAGGGCATGAACAAAATAGCTCTGGGCTGTAGCATAGAGCATACTGGTGAATCTGGAAGCAACACAGGACCAAGTCATATCAACATGTACTTTCCTGCTCTAATAAGTAGGCTTTTTTGACATTCAGATTAATGCAGATAGGATGTTTTGGGAACTTATGTCCCTCTAAAATGCATCCTGTAATGAACTGCTTCTATGGCAAATTGGATTTCATTGCAGAGAGTATCACTGTATGGTAAAAAAGGGGAAGGCTGAGATGATTTTACAAACGTTCCTGCAAGTTGTTATTCCTAACAGTTCATAAGAGATCATAAAAGCAAACAGATAAGAGCTACTGAGGTCCTAGAGAAATGAATGTACAGTATATGGTTATGGGATAGATTTAGTAGTGAAACAGACAACGTCATAGGTTTAATACAACAATAAACATAAAAGGCAAAATATGCAGATTTGGGATAGGAAACTTTATAAGAATGATAAAAGGTAACAATGTATCATAAAGCCTACTTGTGAAACTAGGAGAAAACTCTCATTTCCAAGAAAATAGCTGACACTTGACAAAAGTGCCAGAATTTTTATATTCCTAATGGAGCAATGTCACATTTCTTGTGTGTTTGAATGCATTACCTTTAGCAGTGTCTGTGGCCTGACTCAGGGCTCTACATCTGCTAAATAGGAGACCAGCACAATAACATCCTGTCTATGTGGGATGATGTATGTAAACGATAATCTATGATTAGCTATGCTGACATTTAAAAAGGCTCAAGCAGTAAGTGGAATTTATTTTACTCGAAGCAGCTGCTATGTAATTGGAAAGAGTTTATGCAAATGCTCTGTATCTAGTGTTACCAAGGTGTGCTGCTGCTCCTTTTTTCTTTCCCGCTTGGACAAACTACAATGCTTTAATGCAAAACCACCTGGCATGTTGGTTGAAACCTTCAGGCAGGAAAGAAGTCCCAAATGAGCAAAAAAACAATTGCTTTGATAGTTTATTGTTTGATGTATGTGGCCACCAAGACAGTTCCCCAGGCGCGTGAACGAGAAAATTCGACTGATCCACTTGACGGTCCCATTAAGGAGACACTTCACCTAGAGCAGCCTTGGCTTGAGATGCTCACTGTGCTGCTGCTCTGTAGAGCACCTGTCCTTTTTCTTAGAAGGAAGACTAGCGCTCATCAGAACGTTAGTTAGCTAATTAGGTCATTGGATGTCTTGGCCTGTGTTAAAACCAGCCCTTGAGGACGGTGTGTTACACTGTGTTCCCACTGGCTACATAGCTAAATAGGAACTGGTGTCAGCTGCCATACAACAAAAATGTAATAGCCTCCTTTCACAGAGGTCATCTTAAATCCACTTTGGTCACAGTCACACTCCACATCTGTTTTAGTGAGATGCAGCTTCTTAAGGTGGTGTTTGGGCGTCATAAGCACACAAACAACCAAGCTATAAATTGCTACTGCTGGAGTTATTTTGAATAAGTGTATACTGTTTCATATTTATAATGGTGAGGCTTCATAATATTCACAGTGAATATATAACACAGATCAGTTCAACAAGCATGAAATTGTATGTTGTCAACTTGTCACATAAATAGAGCTATATTCTAGCTTACGATAATGTTGAACTAAATATTTTCTCCCTGGAACTGCAGAGAGGGTCACGAAAATGTGGGACAGTAGCTCTGTCTTTTGTTAGAAAAACAATCCCAGACTCATTGCTAGTGGGAAGTAAATATTTCTGGTAAGATTCTTCTGGTTTTTTAATTCCCCATCAGCTTACCAACAGCAACTGAAAGTTTGCCTTTCTTAGACAAATGCTAATTGGTTAAATTAAATTTATTTCTGTTAATGGTTTTGTTTCTAGTGTAACCTCTTTTCTTTTTTTTTGTTGTTGCTATTTTTGCTCAATGCATCATTGCTAATTGCTACTAAATGGTCCATCTTAACACTGACATGCTCTTTCCCTGCTGCCCCATCCCACTTAACATTGACGATGTCCCATGCCATTACAGAAGGATAAAATTATCACGAGTCTTCCTTTAGGAATTCTTTTTCCCTAGTGCCACTAATGTATTGTGCATGTATAGGTCAGGAAATAGAAATTACACAGAGCATATTTGTTACAGAGAGAAAGTTTTGGTATTGAATCACGATGAACTGTTTTTTCCCCGTGAAAAGAGAAGAATTACAAAGGAGAGTTTATATGTGTCTGTGAAAACTTACCTACTTGTAGTTTTTGTTGTACTACTGTGGGTAATCCTCAGATGCACTGGAAATTTGCAGCCTTTCTGGAGGAGTGCCCCCTGCCAGCTTTATAGGCCTCTTTTTCTCCAGTGTCTAATTTTTATTTTGGTAGCTTTGTGCAGGTGCATACAGGATCCTAATGCCTTTGCAAGTGATGGGCTGCAGCCTTGGCAGGCATGGAGCTCTGACTGTGTGTGCAGGCACACTCAGCCACGGAGGCTGGGTCCAGGTCTCGGTGGAAATCATCCCCTTTGCAACGCATAGCTGGCTGCTTTGGCTGAATTTTCTGTTCTGACACAACGGAGCAACAGTCTTGCTTCGTAATGATTGAGAAATTAATTAGCACTTTGTGGCAGTGATGAGTCTGAAGGGCCGTGATTGGAGTTTGCTTTTTACCACATGCAGTAATCACTGGGTTTTGTTTATGAAAGCACAAACCCAAAACCTATTGAGATTTTGGTGTTGTCATGAAGCGTGAGCTGTGTGATGCACTGGAATAATACTTCCATTTCCTCATACACATCTGTGCTTTTGTGCTTTACTGTGAGTAACACAATGGGGTGCTGGTCCATAATGGGTACTTCTAATCACTAAGACGATAATCAGAAGAACAGAGTATTTTCTGTGAGGAGCCACGGTGGCAGCCTCAGGCAAGTGTTGTTGCCTTCTTGATTTATGACAGGTTTGAGTTGCCTGAACTGCTCACAGACATCCAGCTTATCACGTAAAGTTTAGGAGGATCATCCCTTCCAAGCATATTTTGGGACTGGAGGTGTCAAATGGGCAGGGAGAACTTCTACTTCTGGCTGCTGCCATAGCTGCTCCATGAAGGCTCAGTGATATTAAATCTTCATCAGGATTTGGAGGGGCTGCCATCAAACGGTGTGAGGGACTGCAGATCTCTCCTACAGGAGATGTACTTGAATAAAATTAGAAAAATTGGGAAGAAAAGTTTCTTGCCTCTTGTCAAGGAGGTGGTGATAAAGGTTGTCTGGAGGATTGGTTTGGTCAGAGGAACTTCCACATAAGCTGCTAAAATAAACAGTGGGAGTTTTCTACTGGAATGGTAGTTTCTCCTGGAGGACAAAAAATTCTTTCTGAAAATAGTTCAAAACCATTTCAAAAAGTCCTGTTTTCCTTCTCCCATGTTGCTGTATATGCAGTGACATAATGACTCAGGAAGTGCATCAGAGACCTTAGGTAATAAATGTTATGGAAGTGAGACATCTCACTGGAATTCTTATTTTGGTGAGAATGCTGCAGGCTTGCATACTTCCACAGAGCAGTCAGTGACCAGAAGAGAAAAGCAGGTATTATGAGAGTTTTAGAACTCTTCTGGTATTAGAGGTGATTATTTGAGGTTTTTTTGCTTGTAAATATGTATCACTTGTCTGGGTAGATCTAGCAGTAATGTTCTCCACCCTCCCGGTCCCTGTATGTTGGGACTCAGTGAACGGGATCTTTGGTCTGTTGGTATCCACTTTAAGAGGGCTTCTGGGTGAGGGGTAGGCAGCCAGGTAGTGCAGGTGGCAGTGTGGGTGTGAAGGATGCAGAATGAACTTGGGGTGGTGGGGACTTTGCAGGATCAGAGAGCGATTGGAGTGGGAAGGGATCTCAAGAAGCTGTTTGGCCCAACCCAGCCTGTTCAGGAAGGACTACATGGAACAAGAAGTTGTGGATCACTTCTAATAACTAATATTTATTAGATTAGATTACTAATAACTAATTAGAAATCTAATATATATTAGATTACTAGTAACTAATATTTATTAGTTCTGGTAAGGAGTTTCTGATCCCATTTTGAAAATATTAGGCCATAGTCCTAAGGAACTATGGAATTTCTTTGAGACATGCCTGTATATAGCTAGAAGCCTATTATTGCCAAATCCTAGTTTTCAGAGGAAGATGGGTGGCATTCAGGGGTTCACAGTATGGCCTTGGTTTTCATGACAAATTTTCATATAAGGAAACCTACTTCTTGGGCTAATCTTAGCTTCTTAGGTGCTGAGTTTGTCTATTTTCACAGGCTTATTGTTGGACTAGTGAAACTGTAAAGTTGTCAGGTTGAAATGGATGCATATACAATTATTTTCATAAACAAAACATAAGTGCATGCTTCCTGACCTCTTGTTGGAAGTACTCTGTTAGGCATTTGACCTTCCAGGCATACACAAAGGAACAATAAGGTTTTAGTTTTACTTCTCTGGGGGAAATGTATGCATTTTTGAAATTCTTTTTCTGGTTTTGTGTTTGCTTTACTGTTTTTTCTCTCACCAGGACTGGTGGATTTTCTTGGCTGTATTGACTGTCCTTAAAAACCCAGCAATCACTCCTCACATAAGTATGAAGACATAGGGCAAAACATTGGCAATTGTCACATCAATTGCATCTGGGAAAAGGCCAAAAAAACTTGCGGATTTTTTCCTTAACGCTGCAGAAACATTCATCCATTTCCAGTGAAAGGGTGTCGAAGTGCTTCTGCTTGTGTGTGATGGGAGTGTTGTCACGTCCTGTCATTTTCTTTGCTGTTGATCCCACTGTCCTATAGGAAGGGTCAGATCAAATGCTTCTCTGAAGACCGAGTCTCCCATTTGCAGCAGGAAATCTCTCGGGTGGAGAGGATAATGTTACAAAACAGAGGCTAACATTACAAAACAGCTCTGCTGCCTCTGGCACAGTCTGGAGCATCACAGACCAATAACTCTATCGTGTCACTCTTGCGGCACCTTATTATCTATGTTTTCCTGTAAATCCGATCTGAGACTGTCATTACCAGTTTCAGGTAGGTGAACACCATCTGGGTGAAATAACCATGTACCAGTGATGGGCTGGAGGGGGCTCTTGTTAGTTAATCATCCCTACCTTCCCTTTGATGAGTTAATTTGTCTGTTGAGCCATGGAGGAGCCCCCAAGAGCTCCCAGGAGCCCCTTGTTAAAATTCTGCCAGCAAATGGAAAGATAAGGATGATTTCACTCTTTTTGCTGGAGCCTTAGCTATCTATGATATTGCTAAATCATCCATAATGCATAACTTTCTATGCAATCTTTTTGTTACAGTTCTGGAGGCATATTACTTCTTTGTGAATTTACTTTTTAAACATTGTCACTGGATACCTAACCCTCCTTAAAATTTTATCCCATGAATTAAGGTTAATTTCAGTACTTCCACGTGGCTTTTTAGTTAGTAGTTCACATGCGAAATTCCTTGGCTGTGATGCTGGGCCATACTTATTTTTTTCCCCCTTCAGTTATTAAAGACTGTTTTATTTACTTGTTTTGTGGTAATGCCTAAAAACCCTGCCATAGGGGGAGAGTCTGTATGTACTAGTGACCAGCCCATCCCAGTTTTATGGTGTGCGCTTTGAAGTCCTTGGAAGGAGCAAAGGTNGCTCTGATCTTATCTCTGGCTCCTCAATCCTTTGTTCTCTCCCCCTCTTGGGCCTGCTCTGAGCTGTGGCGGGCAGCTCTAAGCAGGGTCCTCGCTTACCCCCTACCTTTTGTAATAAAACTTAAGTTCTAGGATTCAGCTTATAGAGATCTCTCGTCTCCGTCCGCCGTCCTATTATCACCCAGACAACATCTTACACTATACTACAAGCTGGTCCTTGGGGTTTGTGAGCGAAGATAAACTCAACTTATTTTCCCTTCAGAGGCCTGTGAGAACTGCTCTTTAACCAGACTCCTCTTCTTCCCAGGCAGCTGAAGGTAGTTACAGCCTGCTGAGCTTGCCTAGTCCAGGAAACAATGCAGGGTGAGCTGCAGTTGTGTCAATGTGATGTAGGACTACCAAACCCAAGGAGAAGCTACCTTAAGTAGTATATCCCAGCATGGAGACTTATTTATCTCCAAACCTGAGATGAAGAAGAAGAAAATTAAATTTAAAAGATTTTACAAACTCAACTGGTCAAAAACCCACAAAAGACTAGGAAGCTGAGAAATGCTATCATTTGGAAGGTGCTCTGGTCCCTCTGTAACTCAGAGATAGTAGTCAGAGAGGGTGTGTTAGCTCTGATACCGTGCTCTTCAGCCAGATCAGGGCGAGCTCTTGCAAGGCTGTATGTATGCCTTTGCACAGTGCTGATGGCTGCTGTGGGGGGATTTATTAGCTTTCACTCAGTATTGATGTTCCTCCTAGACTCTCTTCTGAGAGAGAGCAAACCTCTTTCTCAGAGGAACACAGAGACACTGAGAAAATGATGAAGGGATACTGGAGTAGATCTGTAAGAGTGAGTTGAGATCCTACTGGGCTATGAGCTCTGGCTAAAGATGACTGTAATGTACCAAAGAGGTTCCTGCAGAGTTAGTTAGCATCTCTGTATTGTGTTTTCAGAACGGTGCTGGGAAGGACTATTTGGCTATGTCCTGTACAGACACAAATGATTTCCAGGAATCTGCACTCCACTACTATTGGAATCACATCAGGGTCTCCACCTTGGTCACTTCAAGTCCAGTATGGTCAGAGCTAGTAGACCACTGGGGCATAATTCTCTGCTGGACCATCAGCATCACTTTACAGAACTGCTCCTGGCATGTGCAGCTCTCTGAACACTGTCCAGATGTACTTAAGCTGCCTCTCTGTGGACTCCATGTGGACCCAAGAGGGCTTGTTATGGGCAGTCCCCTGATGTGCAGAGGTTTTTCTCTTTCAGAATCTCTCACAAGGTTAGACTTGCGAAACTAATTTTTAAACCTGAAGCTAAAGAAGAGACATGCCCCCTACACTTAAGTCTGTAATAGTTCCTATTTCCTAAACCATGTCTTTGAAAATTATGGATGTATGTTCTTAAATATATACATGTCAGAAACTTCATACTAAATTGCTTTTGTGGGTGTTGGTCTTTCCAGCTTGAAACAACCAGGAATGCTGCCTTCTCAGGGCTGCTGCTCCAAGTTGCACTATATGCATAGCGGGAACTTCAAACTGGGCCCTTCCACTTGGTCTCCCATTATTCTCTCCTGCATGATCACTCCAGCTACCCTCCATCCCTATAATGCTACCTGTTTGCCACAATTTCTGTCAGCTTGGATTTTTCCTCAAACCAAATTCACAGAGATGACAAAAATCCACTAATGTGTCTTGTCCTTCCCTACACATGCTTCTGGGAGTGCAGTGACAGATACCAGTTTTATTGTGTGCCAATGTTACTGCTCTGTTTACAGCAGATTTGAGAGTTTACATTAGGCTACAGTGTTACCTTCCAGTTTCCCTAATTCTATCTGCTGGCAATCCCGGCTATGTGGTAGGGGTGGCTGCCCCTGTCCTAAAGGAATTTGTGTCAATTTCTGCAGGGACAAATCCTCCCTGTGCTAAACCGCTTTGCCGTATTTGCTCAAACTTAAATTTTGACAAGGGCGTTCTGTCCACATCCACCAGAAGAGATTGCTTTTTTTTCTGATGCACTTGGAGGTAGATGTGATGGAAGCTGCCTGTATGTGGCTGATAACTGAGACGAAGCATCTATGTAGCACGATCCATGCCCTTTTCTAATTTGTCTTTGAATGACAAATGCGTCTTCACTGAGTCAGCAAAAGAAGAGATCCTACAGTAGAATTCATTGCCCTTCTATCGCTTTCAAGAGTGGCTAGGTTTTCCCAATTCCTCCCCAAAATCTGTCTGGAAAAGAACTCTTATAAAGACATTCCTCAAATGTATTGTGCAGAACTCCATTATATTCTCAAGTCGTTTCTGATTCAGGCTTATAATGTGCTGTTATTTCTTTAGAATCCCCCTCAGCAATGCTAGTGTATTCCAAATAAAAAAAGTAAATAAATAAGAAAATTAAAATCTTTGTAAAAATCAAAGTTGTGGGGATTTGGCGATAGTCCACATTCATCTTCATCACTGTTGTCCCTAGAGAGTCAGCTCTTAAGAGTTGAGTGTGAATGACCTCAAAAAAGAAAAACAGATTTCATTACAAACTTCTGCATTTCACACAGATAGTACTGTAGTATAACAACATGTTTTTTTCCAAGAGCAAAGAAGTGAAAATGCCAATAGACTTGGAATGGAAACCTAGAAAGTATTTAAATGTTTGAATCCATCTGAATTGTTTCTGTGCAGAGAAAATGCAATTCCTGGTGCCCAGTTTGTATGCTTCAAAATTCCTGGAGATGTCTTCCTCCTGCTGCTTGAATGTTTTGGATACGTGCTGGTGTCCTTTCTGGTTTTTAAAGCTACTCCACTAATGAAGGATCAGGACCACTTCACCCGGAGTTCTCCTTCTCTGAAATCCAGTGATTGTTTTGCATCAGGAGTAATTGTACCTAGAGATATTAGACAAACCCACTGCTTCAGACTCGGTAGTTCTTGACTATCTTCCCATATTGCATTTCATGATTTCGTTAGATTATATCTTATCTCTAACCTTCTTGCTTCAATAAACACACAATATCTAACTTGTCTTCTTCCACCTTATACACAAGGAAAATCATCAGTGCTTAATCTGTTGCTGGTGTTAATGGCACAATTCCTCATCCTAATTCCAATTCACTCTGCCTGCTATCCCACAAATGCCTTTGAGAAAGGCATTTTATCCCTGATACTGTGCCAGAGACACTTTATTCTTTCATCACTGCTGTTTGACTTTCTATGGACTTCATAATGACCTTTTGCAGGCTGTGGTAGATGACATGGCCTTGCATAAGAAAGTCTGCAAACGAGTGCCTCATCCCAGGCTGTCACTTCAGCTCCGAAGGTTCCTGGCAGCAGATCCCTGATCTAAAGCTAGAAAGTGTCTCTTCACTAGCAAAGAAAAGAATGGAAAGACGATGCAGTGAAAAGCAAGGCAGTAACAACTGCTTTTTTCTTTTATTTTTTTTTGCTTTCTGTCTGGCGGTTGCACATTGCAGACACCCCTTGCTCTGCCCTCCCATAGGCCCTGCTCCTTGGGACCCTTATTCAGTACAACTGCCATCATGGCAGCCTGACAGGGATCAAAAGGGATTGCTTTTGTGATTATTTTTGATTCCAAGGGCCATCCAAAGTCTAAAGTAAAATATTTTCTTACTTAGCTGTATAGTAATTTGGTGATCTTCCAAGATGAAAGCTCTGCTGAACCCTCATTTCACTTTCTCCTCCATATCCTTCCTTGGGACAGGTCTGTGTGATTATCTGTACAGGTAAAGACTTACCCTAAGGTTTTGGATGTTTTCTGTTTTTTATATTCCCAAAGTAAGTTATACAAAGAGAAGGCCCTACACTAGCAGTGTTCTATGGGCTCTTTGTTTTTCCAAGACACTTACTAAGTTGCTGTTCTATTATAGCCTCTTCCTCCTGCATTTTGGGGGATTGGCCCAGCTTTTCATGTTAAAATGGATGGTCTCCAATGCTCACTTTTGAACTCAGTCATGACACTGTTTCTTTCCAGTGGTCCAAACTTGTCTCTTTTGCTATAGCCCTGATGTTTTCCCTAACATCCACTGCGTCATAGAGATACCTTTCTCTTTTTGATAATGGAGTTATATCATGCACACCAACCTTGTTCCTGTGTGTCTGTTCATTACTCTCTCAGTGTCAACTTTCTCTGGAAAATTCCATTCTGGAATGCTAATATTAAGTGAGCAAATATTATGGTGACATTTTCTGTACAAAAAATGGCAAAAATCACCAAGTTCCATGAATGCACAAAATGGGCTGCTTCTTAGCTGTGGGCTGTGACTCTAACACTCGTGAAACCATTTTTTCAGTGTTCTTCTGACAACCAGAAATTCAGCTGAAAGTAATTGGGAATGGGGAATGTGTGCACTGTTGGTGTAGGTGAAGGGTCCTCTGCTTGGAAGGGGGTGGTGATGTTGCTCTTTGGAACTCTGCCCTCACACTATCACTACAGGCACTCTGGCCTGGAGAAGCTGACTAATCTGTGAGCATCAAATCCCCTTCTATAAAGCAAGGATTATAATCCTCTTTTGATCTAGTCTGTTTGAACTGTGAGTACTTTCTACAGATACTTTCCCTCGAAATGTGACTGGAGATCATTCAGTGCAATAGGGATGTTTCCTAGGTAGTGCTAGAATACTACTTAAAAGTTCAAATTGCAGGAGATGGATAGTAATGTTAATCATCATAAGGAAGATGGAGAATGATTTTTGCTGCATGACAGCAGAAGGAAAGGCTGAGAGAGATACCTAAAATCACTGAGTGCATACTTTCAAAGACAGGACTTGCTCAACAGCCAGGTGACAACAGACATTTTGTTTATTTGACAGAGAGGCTGTGAACTTAACTCCTGACTCAAAAAGAGAACTCGCTTCCCAAATGAAGACATATGGAGGGTTTTAATGGCAGTTGCAGGACATGTGGTTGGGTTATGCTGTTATGTGTGAGCTTATAAAGACACAGGGTGTATGCATATCAGGTGAGGGAATCTGTGAATTCCACCACTGTTTAAGAGTAAAAACATTCCTCACCCTGAAAAGAAAGTCAAAGAAAAATTGTGTCTGAGAGGACAGGCCCTACCAGCTCCAAGGCAGTCAGATGTGATGTCTGCCCCCTAAGGGAAAATACTTCTGTTCAGCTGAATGGATGGCTTTTAGCTTGACCTTGCCCAGTGTTTCTATCTAGAAGCTGGCCTCACTCAAGGTGAGATTTTTAAATTATGTAGAATTGCTCATACTAGAGTTGCAGGGAAGGGAGAAGTACTGGAATACTTACTAAAATGTGTGTCTGAATCAGTTTCCATTTGGTGCCCTTGTTGCGGCAATCATCTGGATGCCAAGACTGGCGTAGTGCCGGGGGCATCGTGTGGAAGGCAGTGGGCAGGAATCAGTGTGCAGAGGCCCTTGCTGCTTGAATCCTGTGATGTTCTGATCTGAGCTCGTACAGCGAGTACCCACAGTGGTGTTATCTGCAGAAGTGCAAAGTTGAGGCAACAACAGCAGCAGGGGTGTTACACCGCATGACTGGTTTCTGTGGTGATGTCTTTCAGGCTGGCTGTAGCACGAGCGAAATGTATGTAAAGACAGAGAACATTTGTGATTTGCTTTGGAGTTTCGGGTTTTTTTTTGATATCTTGTCGTGGTTTTCAGTGAGGAGCAGATGGACAGGTATCCTGCTTAACAGAGTTTAAAGAGAAACTGCTTGTAGCCTAAAAAACCCACCCAAATCTCAGTCTATGTGTTTTAAAGATGAGCTGGCTTCATTAAAGATTGTAAGGTCTTGCAGTTTTACTCCAAAGAAAACAGTGGTAGCTCCACAGTTCAGCTGGCAGGGATCCCTGTCAGACTGTGGAGCTTTAGTCAAATGCACAGGTCTTCTTATGGTACTAAAATAATTTCGTTTTCTTCTAAAGTCACGGACAAGGAGCTAAAATTGTTTCACTCAAATATGCATTTTTGAATTTCAGAATTAATGTAATAAAGGAGATTTTTATTTTTATTCTCTTTTGATGAGACATGCAATGAGAGAGTGAGGATGCTGCGTTAGAGTATCTTTTGATTTGCTATTTGCTGTGTGTTAAACATTTATATTTCAAAGAAGCGTTTGTACCTATACTGAGTGTTTGGCAAATCCAACAGCTCATTAGATGTTAACAATAGCAACACTGCTAAATACAAAGGATTCATAGGCAAAGTACCCCTCAGGCTATATCTCTGAGAGAAAAAGTGGCAAATAGAATCAGAAACTAATTAAATAGTCAGCTAAAGCGAGCATAACTTAAAAAAGCTCTAAAACTACCAAAAATGGAAACATATTACAGTTATCTGCATTCACAGTGCAGAACAAGTTTGGTAGTATTTAAGATAATTCTCTAGTGCCTGCTATTTTTAGTCCAAGGGTAAGCTTCTGTAAGAGCCTTTCAGCGTTGCATCCCTTTAACCTGGCCTAACAAGCTAAGCCAGTAAGCTGTCTGATTTCCGTCTTACAGGAGGCAAAGAGATAGCTGAAACAAACCATTTGTGGTGCAAACGCTCAGCCTATCTTGTCTTAAGAGCTTTCTTTGTATGATTTTTTTTTTTTTTCAAATCATCTCAGTATTAAGCTTGCTTGTCAGAGACTAAATTGTCAGGCTTTGCTGTTTGGGAATGGTAGAAGCAGGAATGAAAAGAAGATTTTATAGACTCAGCCTAATGGAAATAAACATTTCCGCATTGCCAGTGGTGAAAACCGATCAGAGCAGTTTAAGCTATTGCTATTAAAGCATCTGAGGAAAAAGGAATGTCTTTAGTTTTTCTCAGGGAAGGAAGGGCAGACATAAAGGGCGTGATTTTCTTCTCACTTACACTTAATCTGTCCTTGTTTAACTCCATCAGCTTTGCCAGGTGATGCTTGGTTTGTGCTGCTCTAATCTGAGGGAAGCCAAGCTGGAGTTGGTGTTGTGCTCCCTGTGCCACCAGCGCTCGGGTTTACAACACTCTTAGCCATCAAAACAGAGCAAGGTCAGATGCAGTTGTTAAACACTGTCATGCTCATTGCACTCTGATGTTTTGGTGCTTCAGGTGGATAAGACTTGGCAATATTGCTCACTTACAGGTAGCTAGCTCTTTTTTACTTGAAATACTCTGTGGTGGGGTGCCCTTTCCCCTACTCCCTCGTGTAGAATCAAGTGCACCCATGTTTACTTTCTTTTCTCCCCACTCTCTCTTCCTCTCTCCTCTCCTTTCCCCTCCTTTCCCCTGGTGGTGTGTGTAATCCTCATGTACGTTTACAAAACAGGATTTTATTGCTTCCTAAACATGAGTAGTCCCACCTGTTCCTCTCAGCCTGCTGAGCAGCACTTGGGCACTCTCATCTTGGACTCTTTCCAATCTATAGCTCCCTTCCCCTCTTTCTTCCTCCCTCAATTTGGGTGCTGAAAGAGCAGGGGGAAAAAAAAAATCTCAATACAAAGGGAGGCTATCTTAGCCAGGAATATGTAGGATGTGTTTAACCCAGTGGTCGCAGGGTCCCATCTCTGGTTTAGTAAACAAATAGTTTCAATTTTCCTATTACTCTTGGGGCTAGGCACATCCCATGGGGTTTTGGCTGTACATCTAGCTGTACACAGGCTCACTTATTATAACTTATGTTAACTTCAGCAGAGATAACTTTTAAACTGAAGATACACTTGACGTGGACAAATAATGTCAGTGTATTTCCAGTAGGGAATGCAAGCACAGCATGTACCACGTTGTAGGCAAGATGAGCCTAAGCCACTTTTAAACTCAGTGTCTTAGTCATAGCAATGTAGTGCTCAGCTGCAAAACTCACTTGGTAAGGAGGAAGAATTAGCCCTTGCTTGCCTGTGTCTGGACTGCTGTTAGTCCTGGGACAGGGTGGTACTGACACATTATGTAGGAGCTGCTGTTCTCAGCTTAGGCATCAACATACACAAAGAGCAGGGAATCAGGTCCCTAGCTAGTGTTAATCTGCATAGATCTGTTAAAACCTGTGGAGAGGCCCTAATTTACTGCAGCTGAACATTTGGGTCTAAGTTCTTTTTCTTTTGGTTACCAGCAGGATTAAATAGAAGTACCCCAAATTATTTATTGTAGGTACTGTGGCAGCATATCAAACCCAATGGTAAAACAGTACACGGTCGTGAAAGTGGTTGTGTGGACACATAAGAAAAAGACAGTCCCTGTCTAAAGGAACTTATGACCTAATTAATAATGTTATTTAGTGCACTGGTAAGTACATCTGGACTTGACTGCCTGTTCTGTGTAATCTTTTAAGAGAATTAAAAAAAATATGCCCAGTTTGATTTTTGCAATTTCTGGTGAAAAAGGGGCTGGTTAACATGAGTGCCTCACGCAGATGGAGGGCTCATGATCAGGAACATGCAGACTTTTAAAAATCTAGCAGAGACTGGGCAATAAATTCAGTCTTGACTAAGGAGTAAATCAAGGAGAAGCAACTGCAGTGGGAACTGTAGTGTGCACCACAGTATGCATGCACTACATAACTCTGCCAGACTGGTTGAGGGAAATGGACATGGTTATGTAAATTAGCAAATTAGTTTTACATTTTATACTCAACCCCATTATATTAATATTATCTGTGAAGACAAGTGGGTTCCAGGAAACTTAGAAACAAGTCAACAGTGGGCATGCCCTAGAGGAGACTGCAACAGATAGCTATTCTGTGATGGGATTTTTTTAAAAATGTTTTCTGTTTTAAAATCACCATCTCTACTTTACAATTCTATTTGCATGTACAAAATTGGATTAAAAGAACAATAAAGTCTTACCACTGAATGACAAATCAAGGAGATATGTAACTGAGGATATTATTGATCATGTACATAGCCAAGTGTTTAACAAGTGGAAAATTCAGACACATCTCCTCATCCTGAAGAGTATTCTTGGTGGTTGTAGGGATTTGCCAGGTTGCACTATTCAATCACTGCCTTTAGAGGTGAGGACTTATTTGCTTGCTTGGAGAGGCTTTTATTTTATTTCTGTAGGAGTGTGAAGGCGCTCATAAAAGCCTGGCAAAGTTTGCCTGTGATCTGTGCTGTTAAACCCTATACCTGCTAGGACGTTCCTTACTGTGGGATCTCCACATTCTCATTGGGTGCTTCATCATCAGGGAGTCTTGATTGCTTTCAGCTTGGGACACTCAGAGTACAGGTACCTGAGGTTTATTTTGTCTATCTAAACCACCTCTCTAAATGGTATGTGTGTCAGTCAACAAGTCTGCTAGTACATACAAATAAGGAGGACATTGAAGGATATTGCTGTGCCACCTAAAAATAACATACAGCTACATAGGTAAAATATAGAGAGGAAATGCATCTTTAGGCTTGTAAACAAGTTTTTGTTGTATCTGAGTGAACTCTTAACCAACTCAAACCAGATAGCTGCCATCCAGTTAAATTACAATAAAAAATGATGGGAAGTCCAGATGCATTAGTGAAGTACTGGTCCACTCATGCTTCAACTGTAAGGAAAACCAGTGTGTGACATGACTTGTGTTTGTCATACCTGTTCAGTGGGCATGTGTTAGACTTGATGAAGCTGAACATGCTGAGAAATTAAAACATCATAAAAGGCATTTAATGAAGTTGATATTTTACAAATGCTAATTTTCTGGTCAAATTAAATTCCAATTTTCTAACAGTAAAAAGCACCAGATAGAAGTGTCTTATTTTGTAGCTTAAAAAGGAATTTTTGACTGTGTTTTATTTGTTCAGAATCAGTCTCCCCATAAATGAACGAAATTTAAAAATCTTTGTAAACTCTTCTCTCCTGTATTGTGTATAATTTTACCTTTTTATTTGTATTTCTTTAGAGTCATAAATCTCAAGGTAGAAGTAGGGATGATTATAGACATCCTGACATCCAATGTAATTAAAACTAAAGGAAATGCAACACTGAAATAGAGAATGAACAAGAGTGACAAGATAATGCTTCTTGTTGGCAAAGGAAGAGTCCATACTGCCACTCAAGTGCAGTTTTTAGAGATATTTGTCATGATAAAGAGGACAAACAAGTTTTTACATCAATTACATGTGTGAAATCATCACTGCAAAATATATGTAGCTTTTTTTTCCTCCAGGATATGCTATGCTGCCTTACAAAGGTATATGTAATGTGAATGTTGAAAAATCTTATGTCAGTGCTTGGAGAGATTAGTGTGAGCATGGACCATAAATCAAGTAAATAAATAAATCTGAGCAAGCAGTGCTTGACTATTTGGACTGAAATACTGCTGACACTGTTGTTGAAAGCTCTGCTACAGGAGAGTCCCAAATGTCTTCCCTACTTTATGCTGCACCCTGCCTTCTCCTTCTTCCTTCTTTCTACAATACTTACTCTGTATTAGAGCTTGTCCAGACTGGGGCCCCAGAATCTTTTAACTCTCTACCCTCCTGTATATTATTTAGGTGCATAATAATAATTAAAAGTCTCTGTTGCTCACGACCCTACTATATACATGAGTGACTTACTGTCTGTGTATAGGGAAGGGAGGATGGGTAAGAGGTGCCATTTGCTGTTCCAAGTGATGAAACTTTGGGTGGTGAGCAGGAGGCAGCCTGCCTAACCTCTGGCACCCTGGGCACTCAGCTACTCATGCAGGTCAGGCTACCTGTCCTGCATCTCCTTCCCCAGCTCACTCACTCCTCTGCTCATCTGTGCTTCCCCAGCAGTTCTGGCAGACAGAAAACTTCACCTCCACCCCAGCTTCTCTGGCTTCGTTCTTGCACAGTGAAGAAAAAATTTGCAGCCTTTCTTTTTGTTGTGGCTCTTCTTCAGGCACGTTCTTTCCTTTGCACTTCTGCACTTTCCCTGCTCTTGGTTTTACCCACCAGAAACACAGAGAGAGTTTTGTGCTTCATTGTGGAGCTGAGCCCAAACCTAGCCCACTGTGGGCTGGACAAGACATGCCAGATCTTCTCCTGCTGCAGTTCACCACCCATGAAGACCAGGTGGCCTTCACTAGCACTGGACAAGGAAGCACAGTAATAAGTCCATGGTATGCCTCAGTATTACAGACACAGTTCCTTTACAGTGTCAAGTCCTGTAGAAGTTAAAAAGACACCCAGTGAGCTAATGCAGTCATAAACTGGGTAGAGCATTTATTTAGTAATCAGCAAATTAGTCTATATAGTCAGTGAATATTGAGGCCCAAACTGATGATAAGATGATTTGTTTTCAAGTGTTTTCTCAATGCTGCTCTCAGGATCAAGTCTAAATTGAATAGAGTGACCTTTCTCTACTGAGTCAAATTGACTGCATTTTCAAAGATTCTGTGGTTTCACTTACTATAAATTTTTGATATTTGGTCTACCACCAGTGAAATTAATCCAGCACAGTATCTTATCATTGGTCCCCTTAATACAGTAGATAGCACAATAGCTTGCTTGCAGATTAGTTTTTTTTGTTTTATCTTTTCTCCAGAGTCAAAGATTACTATGACAGAGGGGAAGGATGCATTTTACACAAATCAAATTGCAGTGGCTTGCAAGATGTGGATGAATTTTGGTCAAAAGATGTAAAGCATCTAGCTAGCTAGATCCTCAAGTTTGTGAGATGAGTAAGTCAATTAGTACCTCTTCAGTTTATTATAAACTTAATTTCCCGGCTGTAATGGAAACTTCTGAATTGCAGCAACTTGTTAGAAGTAATAAAAAAGTGACTTTGTGGTAGAAGAATATTCAGTAGGCTTTTTTTTAAACTGATATGTTTAGCTTAGAGCAGAAAGGTGAGATTTTTCACTGGAAAAGGTAGTCCATCTCACAGGAGCTATGGCAGCATTACTTCCAGTGATCCAAGGGCATGATCTTAAAGAAAAGACAATTTGCAAGCGGTCTGTGCTGTGGTTTTGAGTAGTGATGGTTTAATACCAAGTACTTCAGAGAATTTTTACAGTGTCAGGAGAGCATCTCGCAGAAAGCAATCCGAGTTTATAAGAACTTTCTGAGAAATAAGCAACATGTTGATAATGATGAAAAAACTATTCTGTTCTATTCTATTCTATTCTATTCTATTCTATTCTATTCTATTCTATTCTATTCTATTCTATTCTATTCTATTCTATTCTATTCTATTCTATTCTATTCTATTCTATTCTATTCTATTCTATTCTATTCTATTCTATTCTATTCTATTCTATTCATGTTGTTGTGTCCTGAAGAGGGGAGGGAGAAAATGAATTCTGCCAGTGCTCCCATCTCCTTCAGCCTGTGGACAATTAACAGGCCCTTCCAGTGGTATTATTCCTGGGGGCAATGCTGGGGGTTTGTGCCCCTCTGGGACCTAGCTCTGGAAATTAGGCATTGCAGTACCTGCATTGTGTAGGATCACAATAATTAACATCATTTTTTGTGAGAGGATTTTGGGATGGTAGAGCACATTGCTTCAAGTCTGTATCTGGAGAAATCCAACTGGAGTGAAACTTTTACATAAGTATGGTTGGTCCTAAAATTGAGATATATCTACATTCTATATGAAGGGCAGTGGGGCTTCTGAAATCAGAAGGCAGACTCTGGAATCAAGTGATCTTTGCCTGCAGGCGGATGTGAGAAGTATGTATATAGCTGTCTCCTTCAAGAAAAGAGAATATCTTCCATACCCTAAAGGCATTTGCACAGGGGTGGTGATAATTAATCCCCATATTTCTACTTCCTATAAAGAAATCTGGCTGTAATTTTCTCCTAGTGGGACTCCATTTTGTTTTTAAAGATAATTGATAGCTCTGGACTTAAGCATTTCAATTATGGGAGTGTCTCTTGGGGACCAGACTACCAGACCTTGGAAAAATGTTCTAATGCAAATGCATCAAGTGAATTTTTACTGTTAGACAATGCAGGACACCTAAGGATTTGCAAAGCAGTTGAACAGTAAAATAATAGCTGAGAAACTTCTTCAAATATATAAGGACATAGGACTGATTGTGAGCAGGTAATGTGCAACATGTTCACCACTTGGACCGCTAATTCATCTTTGGCCCTGGGTACAGCCAACTCTAAGTTGAGGAGAAGGAGACACTTGCCTTGGACAGTGCATGGAAAAGGCAGCAAAGTCAACATGACAGCTCGCTCTGTGTCATGCCATGGCAGGTTGGCTCCTGTACCAGAAGGGAAAACTTGGGCTGTAGTTCGTCCCTTTCATGGTCCTTGACTTCAGTTCTCATTTTTCTCTCTCAGGAGTAGGAATACCAACCAGCCTGCATCCTAATCCCTGTACACCTCCTACTGTCCCTGTGCTTCTGTCCAGCCTGTGGCTCCTTATCCTCTTGTGGCAAAGCTTGGTTTGTGGGGCCAGGGCTGAGACACCATCTGCCCCACTCCTGCATGTTTGCTGACAGGAGGTGCTCAGGGCTGCCTGAGTGGTGTTAATGAGCTTTTCAGCACCTCTGCATCCTTTTGTGCAAAAAGGGGTGAATCTGTACCCCTCGTTTCTTAAGGAAAAGACAATCTTAAGGACATCCTTACTCCAAAATTTGTCATTAAGGAATTAAGTCCTGTTGGAAATCCCTGTTGTGCTCACAAGTCAATTTTGTTTGTTTGAAAGTAGTGCCATAAGGTATTAGTATTTTTAGATCACTCAGATATTTTCAGCTGGAGGAAAATCTTTTATTTTCTTTGTTAATTATGCTATGAATAGATCTTAGGCTGATGAGGAGAAATGAGTCAATATGTTGAAATGGTGATCCCTTGTGAGTTCTGGTGTACACCTGGCTGCTCTGAATTGCTTACCAAGCTGGGCTGCTGGAGTGGTGACAGTTTCTCCCAGCTGTGGATCTGTCCCTGGGCTTTTTATGAAGATGTGGCGAGCTGCCACTGCTTCCAGCTCCTTGGGGATGTGGATTAATAATGCAGTTTAGACCCTGATCTTTCAGTATGAATCACAATGGGCCCATGCACTATTCAAATTGTCAGTAAAGAAACTTCAGAGCATCATCATCCATTAGCTGATTTCAATCTTTGAGGTACAGTCAGCAAAAGTTGTGCATGTACTCATCACAATTGAAAGGGAGAAGTCACCCAAAGGGAAGGTATTGGAGAAATTTAGTATTTTGAGAAGGTTTTCTAAAAGATGGGCTTGACCTTCCTCAGGAATGGATCAACAAACTTGTGCTGATGACAAGAGCTACAGGATAATCCTGAGTCAGGACACCTGCACACTGGCTTCAGGCTTTTCAAGAAGGGATCACAGAAACACAGATGGATAGGTTGGAAGGGACTGCAGTGGATCAGCTGGACCAACTTCCCTGCTCAAGCACAGGGCCATCCTGGAGCATGTGGCACAGGACTGCATCCAGACAGTTCTTTAATTTCTCCAGTGACAAAAACTGCACAGCCTCTCTGGGCAATCCGTTCCAGTACTCTGTCATTCACAGAGTAAAGAAGTTCTTCCTCATGTTTAGGTAGAGCTTTCTGGGCATCAGTTTCTGCCCATTGCTTCTTGTCCTATTGCTTGGCACCACTGAGCAGAGCCTGGCTCCATCCTCCTGCCACCCTCCCTTCAGGTACTGGCAGACATTGATGAGGTCCCCTCTCAGTTGTGTCTTCTCAAGGCTGAACAGGCCCAGCTCCCTCAGCCTTCCCTCATAACAGAGATGCTCCAGTCCCTTCATCATCTTTGTCACCCTCCTCTGGACCTGCTCCAGGAGCTCCACGTCTCTCTTGTCCTGAGGAGCCCAGAACTGGACACAGCACTCCAGATGAGCTTCACCAGGGCTGAGTAGAGGGGCAGGATCACCTCCCTCAACCTGCTGGCAATGCTCTCCCTGATGCACCCCAGGGTACCCTTGGCCCTCTCGGCCACAAGGGCACTGCTGGCTCATGGACACTTGGTGTCCATCAGATCCTTCTTTGCAGAGCTGATTTCCAGCAGTTTGGCCCCAAGCCTGTGCTGGTCCCTGGGGTTATTCTTCCCCAGGTGTAGGATCCTGCATTTGCTTTTGTGGAATTTCAGATGGTTCCTTTCTGCCCATCTCTCCAGCCTGTCCAGGTCCTTCTGAAGGGCTGCACAGCACTCAGGGGGATCAGCCCAAAGCTTCTCCCAGCTTGGTGTCATCCATGAACTTGCTGAGGAGGCATCTGAACCTTCATCCAAGTCATTGATGGTTAAGTTAAACAGTGCTGGGCCCAGTATTGAGCCTTGCGGGACACCAAAGGCCTCCAACTAGAGCCTATGCCACTGATTATGACCCTCTGGAATCTTCTGTTCAGTCAGTTCTCAATCCTTTTCATTGTCCACTCATCCAATCCACACTTCCCAAGTTTCCCTATGAGGATATTGTGAGAGACAGTGTCAAAAGCCTTGCTGAAATCAAGGTAGACAATATCCACTGCTCTCCCCTCACCCATCCAGGTAGTTGTTTCATCATAGAAGGCAATCAGGTTGGTCAAGCATGATTTACTTAGCTTTAGTGAAACTATGCTTGACTACCTCTGATTGCCTTTGTGTCGTCCATGTGGATATAGATGGCTTCCAGAATGAGGTGCTCCATCACCTATTTAGGGATCGAGGCAAGGCTGACTGGCCAGTCATTCCATGAGTGGGCCAGTACTGGGCCCAGTATTGAACCTTGTGGGATACTACTCATGACACCACTCATGACTCCTTGCCATTTTTGAAGACTGGCGTGACATTTGCTTTCTTGCAGTCCTCAGACACCTCTCCTGATCTTCAATGCCTTTCAAAGATGACCATGAAGCAGCCTCACTATGGTGTCTGCCAACTCTCTCTCCAGCATTCATGGATAGGCATCCATGGACTTGTGGATTTCAAGTTTTCCTAGATTTTCTCTAACCCAGTCTGATGGTAATGACAGAGATTTTAAAATGTTGCATGATTTTTTTAAAAGAAGAAAATTTAAGGATAAATTGCAGCATAGCTCCCTAAATGCCTCCTAAAGGGATGCCTGTGAATGACAACGTGGACAAGCCTCTGTTACAGCTCAATCTGTGGTTCTGTGGATTGCTGACAAGTAACAGGTATTACAGACATAAAATGCTAACCACGGGGTGAACCAAACTCCATCAATAGTCAAAATAAGCAAAAGAGAAGGAATCATCAGGGGTAGAGGATTTAAATACCTTTGTGTGGGTAAATTATCAACTCATTTCACTGGCCGAAGAGAGAATATCTCTGGAGACATTTTACTGAAGGCAGAAATGCAATTAGATTGTTACACAGCTATTACAGTGTTTTCAGACAGAGAATTATTTTTAGTGCTCTAGAATTATTAAAGTATGGAGCAAAACATGCAAAAGCAAAGAAGAGCACAGTTAGAAACTTTCCATGGTCTTTGGACTCCTAGATTACTCATGTCTGAGAACTAGCTGATGTTCTGGCAGTTTGCCTCTGTTGTATTCACCCATAAAGAGTGACACAAATTCCAAATTTTATTTCCTTTCTGAGCTAATGGCATTCAGGATATGCTGGAAATTTCTGTTGTCAGAAACACAGAAGCACATTCATTCATTTGCTTACTTGTGTCCCTTGCCTCCTTTATCTGAATGGAAATTTATGGGGAGCAAAACATCTCTGGCCCCAATGTCTTTATGCTAACTTAACAGTGTGGTTCGGAAGTGATACATAACTGCTTCTTCATTAAAAAGGCAAGTTAGCAACATGCAGTTATTATGAATTGTTTCATAAAAGTTTAATAATTGCATATATTTGCCATGTAGCTTTACATTTGAGATTATCCTCCTTTTTCTTACACACTGTAGTTCATTTAGGTAGCCTAAATGCCTAGAAACTGCTCCTATAAAGAGAAGCAAATCCTTCTTGTAAGATCCTGCTTGAAGTTAGGGACATGGTGGAGTGAGTTCCAGAGAGCACATCCTCTGGCCTCAGCCGAGGTGGAAGGTGCTCAGCTTCTCCTGCTCCCCCTAGCATGTGTGATGAGCAGGTTGGATGCCAGTCTGAAATGTGAACTTCTGCTGTGACAGTGCTGAAACCATGAAAGAGCCTGCATTTGGCCATGGCATTGCTTCTCCCCAGTGCTGTCAACACCAAGACTCATGCTGCAACAGCAAAGGAGAAAGCTGCTGCTTCAGTGATTATTGCTCAGACGTTGATGAACCCAACTATCTCTCCCACTGCATCTCTCTTCAGCACCATTTCTTTTGTATCTAATAATTGTGTTTCTTTATAAACAGCAATTTAGGACAATTAGGAGCAAAAGCATAGTTAAACCTTTAAAAGGTTATCTAGCAATGTCATTTTCTTGACTAATGTGTTCCTGCTGCCATGCCGTTTGTGAATAGACATGTGTTAGCCAGCTAGTGTGCTTCATCTGTGGTGACTTTGATTTATTTGCTCTGTAAATTGGGACTGAAGCAATAATGGAAAGTGACATTAATTGTTTAACAGAGTCCTCTTTGTCACATCCTCTGCTTTCTCTGGGGTGTTTGAATGTTGAAACTTGTACAAAACTAATTGAAATCGCTGTGATGAGGACTGGTGTCTGCTCAACTTTCTGTTCTTGAATGTCAGCGCACTTGAATGTCTGTTTAAAGCATGGGCTAACAGCAAATATCAGGTTTTCTTCTGTCATGATATTATTGAAGAAGGCATTCCCTGTTAGAAATAGCAACACTTCCAGCTTTGTTGTCAGCTTTATAAGCTGCAAGGCTCAGCAGTGTGTCCCACCAGCTGGACTTGCTGAAAAAGTTCCTGGTGTAGGGTTGGGAGTCAGGCACCAAACCAACTCATGGACACCCTAGGCTTGGGGGCTGGCTCTCTCACCATTCATCCCACCACCTCTGAGACACTTGAAATGCCATTGGGAAAAAATGCTGGTACACACTTTATTGCCCAATAATGCCTATTCTTACTATTCTAGAAGTGACACCATAATTTTCCTCTTTTCCTCTCAGAAAGTGACTGTGAAAAGCTGGATCTGGAGCGTGGTTTTATTCAACTCCCTTCTGCTGTTTCCCTCCCCTACACACTGAATTATCACAGCTGTATGCATGTCTGCTTAGTATGGTGAAAATCACTTGATACCAGAATTTGGATACTTTTTCTCAGTGGCCAAGTACCTTTTGGCCTTTCAAATAAATGCTTCTCCTTAGCATTAGTTTGCCTGAGTATTTATTTGTTTCTTGGAGATGATGCTGTAAGCGCCAGAACAGTTTGTGCTCTGCCTTAGCCTTCTAGCTCAAAGACAGCTTTTATGTTAGAAGCTGTGAGGTGTGATTTGGCAGAGGAGCCTAGCAGGAGCAATTATCTGCGTGGTTTATGATCATCTCTGTTCAGAGTCTGCTAGATAAAAGTATTACTGAAAAAAATCCTGCTAAGGGGATACCCAGATTCACTTGATTATTTTTTTTCCAAAGTGTAACTTGGCAATGTTTTGCTGTTGCCTTTTTTAACTTTGTTTTGCTTGTTTGTTTGTCTTGCTGGTACTATTTGTCCTGCTAGTTCACTTTTATACTTCGGGTGTTGAACTTAGCTGAAATTTTTTCGCAGTGGGAACCTGGAACATGATGAGCTACTCTGAAGCTAGTGGAAAAACTCCCAATTTGATATCACTTGGATCAGTGAAAGGCTTTTCATTTACTTCAGTAGCACTAGGATCAGCCTAGGAGTCCTAGATAATTGATCTGTCAAGATCAATTTCCAATCTTTCTGAAAAATAAATATAATGATTTTTACACAGTTCTATTTCTCAATTCTAACTCTTAGCACTTGAAAAATCTGTATCTCAATATACAGTAGGGACTATATTTCATTAAAAAGTCAGGAGGCACTTAAATTTACTCAATTTGACAAAAAGAACTCTTGTTGCTGAAATGAAACATAAATTAACACTACAGCCACATCTGATTAGAAATTAATCTACTTTTTATAATTGCAGTCGGAATTTGATAAATGCATACAATAGTGCATTGAGCACTGAAGTGACATAACTTGAAAGGACAGCTTCAAAGGCAACCTGCCTAATATGTTTCTTTAAAAGAAGCCCAAACAATCTGTCATTTACCATATGAGTGCTGCTGGCTATTCTTACGCCAGAATACTCAGGGATGAGAAGCTATTTGTTTGGTTTTGGAGCAAGGATTTGCAGAAAAGTGAAAGGGAAACCCTTTCTTGCTTACACTGGACCATATATGTGAATGAGGTTTTCTGTATTTTGCTGGTGATTCATTTTGGTGTCCTGATTAGCTGTCTGATTCTTGCAATTTTGTCAGGTCAATTAGCTGGTGTTCAGTGTTGAAGAGCAAAAGAAGGAGACAGCCTAGGCTGACACCATCATTAGGTGTCAGCATCTTAGGCTCATCCTGTAATACAATCCCTGGGTGATTACTTATCATTGTAAACACCTGATAAAAAGGAGAATTGTGGAAGAAAAGTAAACTAGCAATACGCCACGAGTGCAAAGCGATTTCTTTTGAACAGAGATGGATCATTTTATTGTACCTAATTACATCGTCTGAGATTCTGCAGCAGGTCACTGTGTCAAGGGCCGGTTTAACTACGTGTTGCCTGCTTGTTCACATACAGGGACATTGTTTTGTTGCTTATCTCACCTGGTTCCTCTTTTTGTTTTGTTGTCTCCCGCAGAAGATAGATGAAGAGAGCGAGGCAAACTTGCTAGCTGTTCTCACAGAAACACTGGACAGCATCCCTGTGGATGAGGATGGATTGCCTTCATTTGATGCACTGACAGATGGAGATGTGACCAACGAAAATGCCACTAGCCCCTCCCCAATGCCCGACGGCACCCCTCCCACTCAGGAGGCAGAAGAGCCGTCTCTAGTAAGAACCCTTCCTACTGTTTAGCAGGAATTGGATGTGCCTCTGGCTACCCGCTGCATGGGTATGATGTAGTCACAGTAAGGTCTGGACTTTTCATTTAGACTGGAGAGGAGAATCAAATAAAGAATTGAAAATTTAGCAGGGGAAAACCCCCCGCCAAATAGCCATAGGATGATTAATATGGCAGTCTATTAAAAAGTTGTTTTTTAAACTCTTATGCTAATGGGGCTGATACTTTTGCTTATCATTCTGTTCAGATAAGTCAGGGTAATGGTTCTTAACTCATACTTCATTTCTCGGGGCTCTTTTTGTTGTGTGTGTTTAGACATAATTTTTGGTGATCTGTTGGGATGCAGGGCTGATTTTGTGTCTTTAACATTGATTTGACCAGTAAGCACCAGCTTAGTGCTAACCAGGGCAAAACTGAACCTTGGATGAGGATGTGGGTGAAACATTATATGCATTTTACTCAGTAAATCTAGTTTGTGATGTGATTCTGTTTCTGCTGAAAGCCTCTAATCACTGGCTTCAGTGGGAACAGAGCCAGATACCTGAATCTTGACACTGTATCCATTAGTCCGTTAATGTCTCTGTGTAGATCAGAGGCCTCTTCGTGTCAAACAGATCACTGAGAATTTCATTTTGCCATGGATTCAGAAGTCCAAGATCCCTGTCATTTCTGCTTGCCTTGCAGTATACTGCAGTAGAGGGAGCATAAATATGCTGCCAAGCCAGAAGAAAATGAAATCTGTTTACTCTGAGGAATTTTTGTTTTATTGTACTTTGCTTGTTGAAATTGATATAACTAACTTTAAGTAACTATGCAAAAATGTAGATAAGTCATTTTAATCCATAAAGGTGTGTAACTTTGCTCTTTTCTTTCCATTTCCCTTTCCCTGATGTGTTTGTAGCTTAAGAAGCTCTTGCTGGCTCCAGCCAACACTCAGCTAAATTACAATGAATGCAGTGGTCTCAGCACACAAAACCATGCAAACACTAATCACAGGATCAGAACAAGCCCTGTGGTTGTTAAGGTACAAACTTAATCTTTATAATAAGGAAAAAAAAAAGAAAGTGTAACCAGGTCTTTTATGCTTTTAGTAATCAAGGAAGCAGTAGATCTGAATGTATTTTATTAATATGCTTTATCTTGTAACTAATTTTTAATAAAATGTGAGTTGTAGACTGGGTTCCAGAAAATCACCTGAGCTCTTTTATGCTCTGAATATTTCATTTATGCCTTTTCTCTTGGCTTTTTCTCTTGGCAGAGTTCAGTTGTAGTCACACCGTCTGTTGCTCTTACCTACTTTTCTGATACACAGGGCAGGACAGGGTGTGATAAAATTTGCTGATGGTCTGGTGTTGTTTATGAGTGACTCCAGGATGTGGGACTGCCATTTTCCCAGCTGTCTGAGCTAAGACAAATGACACTGGATTCTGAGCAAAAGATGTATATTAGACATTGATTGGGTGGAATGGGGGACTTAGACATAATTCTGTTAGCAGGCAGCATTAAACAATGTTTGTCTTGCCATTCAGTGTAACTGAAAACAGGCCATTTAGGGGTACTTTAGAGAGTTGTGAATACTGGGCCCAAGCAATCAGCAGCAAATTAAGGTTTAAACCAGCTTATTTTTTTGTTCACAGTAAAGGCGCTGTAGGGTCTTGTTAGTTACATGTTGCTGAGTAGGAACATTGCAGTGTAGGAGAAATGAAATAAAAAGCTGCATAAATGTCATTTAGGAATTTTAAATGTAATTTTCTTTCCTTGTTCTGCAAACAGTTATTCACAGCTCATAGATCTAGTACACTTAGACTGAACACTTCATTGAAAATCTCATCTCTTCAGAAAACCTATATCCATTCTGATAAGGTTCAGCTCACTAATTTTAGCTTTATTTTATTTTATTTTATTATTTTGTTTTATTTTATTTTACCCTGTTTTAAGACTGAGAATTCATGGAGCAATAAAGCGAAGAGCATTTGTCAACAGCAAAAGCCTCAAAGACGTCCCTGCTCTGAACTTCTCAAATATCTGACTACGAATGATGATCCTCCTCAGACCAAACCAGCAGAGAACAGAAACAGCAGCAAAGAGAAATGCACCTCCAAAAGGAAGCCTCATCTACAGTCTCAGACAAATCATCTGCAGGGTAGGTGTGGGACTGCAGAATACAGATTTGGTACCAGCAGTAATGCTGGGAAGCTGAAGTACCATGGTTGGGAATACCCTCAATACTTCTTCTGTTCTTTGCATTAGTATTGGAAATCCAGCATTTCTTCTGTGTAAAGAGAATTTTAAAACAGTATAATGAAGTAAGAATTAGTTAGCTAGATCTAGCTTTTAGACATATTTGGTCCTTTTATTAATTGCCCCAAGACTCAGAAAAGGATCTCAGGAAAAGTTTAACAAATACCACACGGTAATATACCAAGCTAGCTGGAGATACTTATTCACAGAGAATTGTACCACTAAGAAATGATTATACCCCTAAACAAGCTTGGCAGGCGAGTTCATTAGTGAGCTTCTTTCTCTTTTGCTAGAGTAAAACTGAAGGCATTGTTAACCTGCCACATAGCCCTTAACAGACAATAAATAGTGCTCTCACTGCTAGAGAGAAAACAATAAATGTGTCATTCCTGTTAAAGCTGGAATGCCGGTTTGTAATTTTGTATTGTAAATAGCTGAAAGTTTAGATGCCATCCTGATCTTTCTCTCTCGTTTTTGGATTCTTTATGGCTAAAACTAAACATTTGTGTTGACTTTTAGTATCCCCTGATGTGTAAAAAACTGGTCTGTATTACTAGTAGCTTCTGTGACAGAGATGCAAGAATGTAAAGCCTCCTCTCTCACTTTCTCTCCCTCTCTTCCCCTGTCTGTTTTCCCAAGATAAAGGAAAGCTATAAAAGCTTACGAACCCAAAGGGAACTTTTTAAAATTATTGTTACTTTAAAATACATCTATGTATTTACATTGCCCTGGCATCTGGAAGGCTACATGCCTATCTCAGACATGTCAGTGAAAATCCTGGATGTCTCCACTAAAGTCAGTGGAAGTTACCTATCTGCAACGGAGATCAGGATGTGACCCTAAATGTGTTGTTTGGTATTTTCAAAACAACAATTGTAAACTGTATGTTCTTCTTTTCCCCTCCCTCTTTCTTGCATTTCAGCCTCCATCAACTCTGTTTTCCCATTCTGCACTAGGAAGTATAAGCAAACTTGATAAAAATAATCTTCCCTTCCTGTCCCTTAATATTGTTCTTGCAGCTGTACATTCTGACATCCTAAGTATGGGTTTTCTCCATTATGGTCTCAAATTATCTGAACAATATTTCTTGTAAGAAGGAAATCCAACTGACCCTAAAGCTTCCTTATGCCAGCTACCATTCCTTCTGGATGGCTTCAGCAGTCTGCTTTCACTGCCGAATCCAGACTGAACTCTTCATGTGAAACTGAGTCTGTTACTGCAATGGTACTGAAAACTGCCAGAAGTTACAGGTGGCTTTATTAACACTGTTGGATGTTAAGGTGGTAGGTGATGAGGTGTGTCATGTATAACGTACTATATGCATATTTGTTATAGATGTTTGATATAGATGTATATGCACACAAACATCTATACAGATTATAAAGTCTTTCTATTCAGATCAGAGCTGCTTTTTTTTCCTCAGCTGAACAATTGTGTAGATTCAGTTCAAAAAGTCAGGGCACACTGGGTTGTGGAAACAGCACGGAGGAGAGGTTAAGACAATGCAAAGGACATACAGCAAACAACTGTGCTTAACAGATGAGTGTGATTTTTGTTGTCTTGCAGGTGGATTTGTAGGCAGAGAGAAATTACCTTCTTCTTTAATTTTGCTGTGCTTTAATTTACAGGCTTCTGAAATGTTTTTTCAGCAAATTTGCTTCATACACCAATATGTAACTTCAATATCAATGGATTTACATATAATACACATGCAAGAATATAATGCTTGGACAGTCAATTCGTGCAGAATCAACCTAGCAAATTTAACTGATATTTGCAGACCTGCAGTCATTGGTTCATACATTTAATCAAAAGTACAAGAAAATTGTCTTCTTCTGTTTTAAAAAACTATCAGTCTGAGATTTTCTTTCAAAGTTAGGGAAAGCTCACAAAGGATAAGTCAAATGTTATTTTCCTTTAGGGTTACTGTTGCAAACATATTGCAAACCCACGGGAATGTCCACAAATGCATTCATGCCAAAGATCATCTGTGGTTTTGCACTGAAATTTGCCCATGAGGAAACGTAGTTCTTTTGAACCTGAGTGTTTTCAATTTACAGAGACAAGCAACTTGATATGAACTCTTTTTAATAAGAAAAAAACTCACACCACAGTAGACCTTGAAACTCTAATAAACAGGCGCCATGGAAAATGACAATATCTTGGCCAAATATTTACACTATCAATAGCTGTATGTGAGTATGAATCCTTTGCAGAAGGAGTGTTTGGTCAAGTTCTTGCCTAGCAATAAGAAAACTGATGGGTGTTTTGGTATGCGAACTTCTCAGTGGGAGATTCTCAGTGATATCTGCCTAAAAAATAATATATGGGAGTGTGAGATAATGCCTTGGTTCTGTGCCCATCTCTGTCAGATTTGTATTGTGCCTTGGTACGTCAGAATTTAATATGTGTATATTCTGTGAGACTAATAAGAGCTAGAAAGAGACTTTTTAAAGACATAAATAGCTTTTACATGCCTAATTAGTTAAGAATGTGCAGATTTTTATTTAAAAAAAAATTAAATAGGAATCCTTTGTGTAAAACTTTATTCCAGAGCCTTACTGCAAGATCTGGTTTTTTTAAAGCCAGTTTTACCTCTAGGTAGCCACAGGCAAACATTAGTTTTCCTAGATGTATATAAATTGCACATAAAGATGTGTCAGGTTACATTCAGTTTTACTGCACCTGGTGTAATGCACAAATCAGTGGCTGTGCTGGACCAGACAAGTCATTGAGGTGAGTCTCCTCACTCCAGCAGTGACTTCTGAGGAAGGTGAATCTGAGGTGAACATCTAAGTTTCCATTTCTAACTTTCATATGGGGAGGAGAAGAAACAATATGCCGCTCTTGAGAATTGAGTTAATTTTTTAAAAATGTTATATTACTTCGGGAATGCTCTAGAGCATATAAAAGTAATCAATTTGCATATAAAATCCCTTAATGTTGATGGGAGCTCCAAGCCTGTAATGAATATGAAATATGCAGTAGTGACACTCTGGACAAAAGATCTGCAGTGCAGGAGTGTTCAAGGGGAACATTTTGTCTTAAGTAATTAATCTGCAGAAGAGATCCCCTGCTGTTGTTCTTGCTACAATGCTCTCTATGTTTAAAACATCAATCTAACTTCTGAAAAGTAAAATTTGCAAGTACTATAATCTTTAATTTTAAAGGAATGTTAGTTATGTTACAATATCCTGGTTCTTGGCTTGCTCTGAGAAAATACAGTTTTGCATGAGTAAAAGCTGCAAAGACTTATATTTTTATAGCCAGAGCTTTGTTTTTTGCGTATGTCGGGATTGTAGTGCTGAGAGCTTCAACCCCATTTTTAACCATCTGTGACTGTGTCCGTGGTTTGTCATAGTTTGCAGGATAATTTGCAAAAATTTGGACTATAACTAGTTGGACTCTGGCCTCATAGAAACAACCTATTCTCAGTGCTATATATAAAATTGCATCTTGTAGAAGTAAAATTAACTGAATATTCATAACGTTCTGTTACTTTGTAGTTATTCTGCTGCTCCTGTTTCCAAATAAAACGTGAACTGTAGTCTAAATTAACAGTGAGAGAAATAACATTTTCACAGTGTATCCTGTAGAGTTCTTCATTGATTTTTAACATGTACCACTCTTTTTTTCTGAAAGCTTCTTGTCATTTGGGTTGTGTACTATATTTCAGAGGTACAGTAATTGATTTAAATGATTGTTGAAATTTAGGTGTCCTTTTGGTACTAGTAAATAAGGAATCAGGATGAGTCTCTTTATTTATCTATATGAGATACACTGAAATGGCAATTGAACTGTCAGAGCTTGGCCCTAACTATCACAGGATTCCATTGCCAAAGTATAAAGAAATGTTTACAGTATAATTTACGGAGTATTTAAATATTGCATAATTGTTTTCTTTTTTCCTTTAGCCAAACCAACAAGTTTATCACTCCCATTGACACCTGAGTCACCAAAGTAAGTACTAAAAAGTGCAAACATTTATAAAAGGGAGGGGGGTTCAGTAGATTTTGGCTACAGCAACTCCATTTCAGCTTGTTTTTATAAATGTGCCCTGTCTTCCAGTGATCCCAAGGGTTCCCCATTTGAGAACAAGACTATTGAACAAACCTTAAGTGTGGAACTCTCTGGAACTGCAGGTGAGAAATGCAAAATGATGGCTCTTCCTTTAAGCATGGCTTGTGTGTGTTTGTTTATTTAATATAACACAGGTATGCTGAGATCTCACAGAAGTCTCCAGTAGATTTGATTCTGTGCAGTTTAGCGTGATTTTTTATCCACTACCTGAGAAGAAATGTGTTTGAAAATACGGCTCTAAACCTACACAGGAGAGCATAATTTCTGAGAAAACATGAATGAAACCATTTATCTGTTATATTTCTCCATTTCCCCATAGATTTGTGTACTGCTGAGCACCATCTTTCAATGACAAACCCCACAGCACAATGTAATGGATGTTACAGATGTAAAAGTTATGTCATTCAGTCTGTCTCCAGGCCGGTCTAGGGCTGTACATGACTGCATGTTTCAGTGCTTTGTCAGTTCTAGATTAATATGTCACAAATAACAGCTTTCTCCTCTACCACTGAGCAACTGTTCCATAGCTTAGAGGTAATTTTTAAAAGTGGTATTCAGTTTGTATTCCTGCTTTTTATTTTCCTTCTGTTAACACACTTCACACAATCTCCCTTTATCTTCCTCCTCCTTTCTGATCCCTGGATTTGTACCTTTTGAAGATTTGTAGGATTTTTTATCATGTAGTGGTTTAGTTCACGTATCACCCATTTAATCATTCATTTAATTTGTCTGCTCTTCTTTCTGCTGAAGTCAATTCCTTCAGACTCAGATCTGTTTTATGGCTTTCCTCTGAACTCTCTTTTGCCTCTGTTTTCTTGAAGTGTCCAGAGCCAAGCACAAAAGAACACATTGAGCTCCACCTGAGCTATTGCCAAGACCATTTTCTTTCTCAGTTGTGTAATATTGAAAAATAAGGGGTGTACTTGGCATGTGCTTCTCTCAGTATAGCATTAGATTGTAAAATATCTGATCTCTAGCATTGAGGGGGAGGGGTGTATTGCAAAATATGTCTTCAGGAACCAGAACTTAGTTTGGTGCTCCTGAATTCAGTGACAGCAGGCCCGAGGTGGGTTTGGGTAGGTACACTGGACTTTCACCTTCCTACAACTGTCATTTTACTTTTTAAGAAACTTTTTCATTAGTTCAGCATTAAAACATGAACACTTTTCCCTGCTGTCTCCTGGAAGTCTGCAGTCTTAATCATTTCTCTCATGGCAAAAAGAAGCATTCTTCCTATACCTCTTCATTTTGGAAGACCAATATACACATGGCAAAATTCACTGTATGCAGGAGGGTAGTCCTGTTCAGTGCCAATAAGTGAAGTGAAGTGAAGCATGGAGAAGCCTCTTCCATCACTACTGGACAGAAGTCTGCACAAGGGTGCCCATTTGTAAACACATGGATAAGTCAGTGCTTAGTGCTGCCAACAGAAAGGGGCAGATGAGGTGACTACAGCAGAGTGGTCAAGCTGCCGTTGAAATCACTGAAGAAAGCAGTGTTTTCTCCCAGCCAAAAAGTCAGCAGCCTGCTTTTCCCATCAGCTGACTAGACAGAAATTGGGAGTCAGTGTGACCCCTGGATAGTCCTCTAGTATTGCATCCATAGTGGCAACAGGAATAGTCTTGGTATTACCAAATTCATTCCGCTCCATCAGCTGTGCACAGAGGAGGAAACAAAACAGCTCTGTCGTTGCTTGGACAACATAACCGGGAGACCTGGTGCATTAAAAAAAAGCAACAGAAGCTGGGAAACAGCACAACTGGGCACACATGTAAACAGGAGTGCTGTACTATGAGTCTGTGTTTTCCTTTCCCCTCTGGAAGTAAATAGAAGTTAGCTAGGAAATAAACTGATGATATTCAGGAAGAATAAGGATTGGAGTGTTGTGTGACTAGGGAGCTGGGACCAAGCAGTCTCAGCTACATAATGGTGGCTCTTGGACTTCATGTTTCACTTGCTCTGGTCATCACAATACCTGGTGAGGAGGGTTCAGGAGATCGTGTGGTAGCTCTAGTATAATCTCTGCCTGCATATACACATAGTTTTTATTTTTATATTCATGTATGTATGTAATCTATAAAAGGATGCATGTTTTGCTTTTTAAGTCATTTATACTGCAGCAGTGTTGTGTCCTGAGTCTGCTTGTGCTGGAAGCAAAGTACATAATAGAAACAGCCTGGAGTACTGAAGAGCTTATAGCGTGTGTGTGTGTGTGTTTGTGTGTGTGTGTAAATCCTGACGGAATTGGGACCCAATTTCAGTTTAAAAAACAACGAAAAATAAAATAAGGATAAAAGTAGTGATTAATAATACCTTGAAGTTCTTTAGTGAGACCCTGGCAACTCCAAATTATATCCAGATAACCGCATTGCTCATTGTCCTTATATAGGGCAGCTTGCACAGCACAAGCACTATTTATTGTAATTTAGATAGGAGTTACCTTGATCTCACTACCGAATTGAAAAGACCATTAGCAGTCCTGCTTGCACTATCGAAGCACAAAGTATTTTAATATAAATAGCAACTCCCTTGATCTCTCTGCTGAAAACAACATTGCTTCCCTCACTGATGAATTAACTATAGACCTGAAAAATAAATAAATAAAAACATTTCCCACATGAGCCATCAATCTTCGTCACACATACATTTTAGATTCATGTATCTAAAGTCAAACTGAAACCATTCTCTTGCCAATGCTGTATCTTGCTTTACAACAGATTTGTTAGCAGTCATGAGTGTAACTTTGTCCTCCCTAAAACTGTCAAAACACAGATTTGTCAAATTACAAGGAACAAATATTCTTTGTTTTCATGCCACACATAAGAATTGTTTCAATATGCTTTAAATACATGTCCTCAGTCCATTGCTATCTAAAGTCCTATCTCCTGAAGCTGATTATTCTAGTATTATTCTAAGGAAGCTGGATCAGAGCATCATGATGTGGAGGGAGTCCTAGTGATGATAATGTAGTGAATGAAATTCCCGTGTCAGATGAGTCTTCTGAGTAAGAGGATCAGAAGAGAGGTCCATCTCTGTTTCCACAGCCAGCTGGATTTCCAGTGCCTTGCTAAGAGGCCGTGGGCTTTAACTTCTCCAGTGTCTTCTGGAAATCTGGGATGATTCTGTGTCACCTTTCTCCTCTTTGTTACCAGTCAGAATGGTGGGGGGGATGAACGGGACTGTGCAAGCACAGGGACTAGGAGGATGAGTTATCTTCTGGAGGTGGCAGTGCTTCTCTTGGCAGGCAAGGGCTCCTCAGTGATTGTTTTAGATTTTTGATTGTCTTAGAGAAACTTCTGAATGCCAGATATTAGATAGCATGGCTTCTAATTAATCTCTCTCTATTCTCTGTGTCTTCTTACACCTTCACACCTAAATACTCAAAGCCACCATTTAAATATACAAAGGTGGTTTTCATGCTTAAGGCTCAATCAGTAACTAGAAGACTGTTTCCACCCTCTTAGTGAAAAGTCTCTCATTCTATACAGATATCTGCAATTTATTGTTGTATAAAACTCCTCACTGGTCTCGGGGGAAAAATTTGATTTTTCTGAAAAGATGGCAGAAGAAGCTATATTTTCTGCCATCAGAAAAGCTGATATACACGATCAGCTTGAAGAGTGATTTGGAATTTGTGACCATCGTTGAGCATTCTGATGCCCTGCTATTTGCTCACCTCTAGGTTTGTGTTACCTCTTACTTGTCAGAACAAATACTTAAAAACTGTCATCTAAGAACTTCTGTGACCTCAGAATGATTTCTGATAAAATAAGATGTGAGATGGAGAGAGTTGTCCAGAGGGAATAAAATCTTGTGAATTATTTGATGTTTTCAGGCAGCTGTGTTTATTCTCTCCAGCCCTGACAACAGGATTAAACTGAATATTCAACAAGCATGTAGTTTTTTATTATATGATGACTACCTAATTTTATTATATTTTCCTAGCTTCTGCAATCTAGTGCCATACAACACGTTTCTTCTAAGAGCTATTATCTTGTGGTCAATATTTAAAGTGGCCTTAAATAGTGTTTCCCTTGGCAATCCATTTTCAAACTCAAAAGGTATGAAAGAATTCATTTTCAATGCCTCTCAAAAGCCCACTGCACATGTAGAAAGGTTCCAGGGCTGTATTCCCCAAAAGACACTAATTATCAGCCTCCTCAAAACACAGCAAGCATCATCAAACATTTGAATGCTGAGTTACTGTAGAGATTTAGAAATATCTGTGTCTACATTAAACAGCATTGAAAATCAGTCCTAAGAAGTCCAGATGTCACTTTTAATGCAAAGACACTTCCCTAATTTCTGCTTATCAACCTAGCTGAGCTAAATCAGTTACGCTATGAGGCTTTTTTTAAAGTGGAGTTTTGGAATGTATTAAAAGTAGTTTCACCCTGCCGGAGACTTTCTGGAAAGAAGTTGCTTGGCCAAGGTGGCAGAGCTGGCACATATGCAAACACCTCTTGTTGCACCAACACAGGGAGGATGGTGCTGCTTTGACAGCAGTGCTGGCAATTTGATGTATGCTGTTTTCTAGCACAAGATCACCAAGTGAGTTCGTAGTATATAGACAGAGCAAGGCAAAGTGCAAACGTACCATTTACCAAAGCTATTCAATTAAGGAAAAGTCCCTACAAAGAAAATGGTTTTATAGCATGTCATGAAAAAATACTTGCCTTTTACTTTAAAAAGAAAAAAGACTGTTTAAGGGGGATGATTGTAGAGTATGTACCACTTCTAACAGATTTGCTGTGCAGAAGTACATAAGTGTGAGTGATGTAGAGGTACTTGTTTATTATAGAGCACATTTCAATGCAGTAATCATAAATATTGCTAAGGTTGTGCTCTGTTGAAATATGACCTACATACTCTTGATTGTTTGTGTTACGTGATTTGTCTGACACCCATTACATTCTGGGTAATGGCAGCCATTTGTTGCTGTGCACAGCAGGCTCTTTTGACAAAAGAAAATAGGCAGCAATAAAAAAGCTATAGTCTGAATTACATTCTGCACAGCGCTGCACTGCTGAGAGTTTGTGCAAGTGTGTTAACAATGCTCTGAACTGCCTCTTGTCAGCCTTCAGCCTGTAATGGCCATCTGTCCTTCCATAAATCTGTCAAAACCTGCTAAGTTCAAGAGAGAGTACAGAATATACCTTGTACTGTCAACGCCTAAATGTACCTATTGGGGAGAAATTGGTGCGTGTGAAATAATCCAATGGTTATAGAATATTGTAATGCCATTGATGGGGGATCATGGCCCTCAGTGAAGATTACCAGGGATTAGAGTGAGGATGAACAAGTGTGCAGCGAACTGGTTTTCTCAGAATTCATGGTTTGGAGATTAGTTATGGGACAGTCTGGGGGTGGACTCTGTAGTGGCGACATGAATTCCAAACTTCACTCCCTCCTCCATCCACCAGTGTAGGCTTGTTCAAAAATTAAATGAACATTTTCCAACTTTTATCTGTGTCTACTTGCCTGTGCGCTTCCTGCTTCTGCTAAAAACCAGGAAAAAAGCCAGAATGCCACGAGGAAGCCCTTTCTTAGGCTGTCTCAGCCCTGTTCTGCCAGCAAGGGAAGTGCCAGTAAATTTAGCTCAGTCTGTACTTTTGTGAGGGGTTGTTTTTGGTACTCTTTTACCCCTCCTTTTCTTAAGATTATTGGGCTCCTTGTCAGGTTTCTGGAAATGTTATACTGTATATTTTACTTGCTTCCAGAACAAGCTTTAAAGAAGTGGAATTTGAAATAAGGTTTTATTTTGAATATTGGATTATCCCTGGGGCTTCTTTGCCTGAAATTCTTAAATATACATGTTCATTGTAGAGTGGTTGTATTTTTGTTTCATTCTTTCTTTAAAACTACATCCAAAAACCCAGTAACTAACCCCAGAATTTCTCATGGGCTGTATAATTTCACAAGTAAAAGTGAAATTTGTAAATTGTTTTCCTAGAAAGTTGTTTACAGAAGTATTTGCTCAATCCTTGCCTGAAGTTTTAACTTTGGAAGTATTACTGCAGATTTTTGATTAGGACTGTTCTCTTTATTTTAGTAAAAAGTCACTTAGTAATCAAAAATATTTGTCAGTGAGAAGGTACATAAGGTATGAAATAGTTAGGGCTGTCTTAAGTGAATTTTTGATAAGAAGAAAGAAAAAGATTGAGGACTTGGAGGAAATAATTTAACAGTGATGACTGCACAAATTTTTTAGTATTAAAATTTGGTGTAATTAGAGCTATAGGTGCCATAATCTTTGCCTCAGTTTTCTTGAATTTTGTGGCATTAGGCACAGTTTTCACACAGCCATGGGTAACTCGTAACCAGTTTTTCCAAACATTCAGACAAAATCAAGCATGTTTCTCACATCAAGTATTCATGCCTTCATACTTCTATTTTCTTATTTTCTGAAAGAAATTCATTGCAGATAATGCAATGGGACTCTCAGTCTCCATTTATGCTCCTTAGGGAGCACTGTGCATTGATGGACACTTTTCCTTCTTTACAGCAAAACACTATAAAACATGTCCCATTTGCATTGATTTGCCGAGTTGTGTTGCACGGTTTAAAATACAAGCAGAGCTCTATAGCCATGTTTGAAACTCATATTTCCTGTAACTCGCTCAGCCCTCTCTTTTCATTCTTACTAAGGAACTAATGGAAAACTTATTTCTTGGGCTAGAAGTATTCTTGGACAGCATGAGCCTCTGGATTGTTTATGGATAGTCTGGATTACCTTGGACAACTCCCTAATCTCCCTGTATTTTGTTAAATTTTAAGCATGTATTACTAAATTATATTAGTTTCAATTGGACAGAAGCAAATTTTTCAAATGTAACATACTAAGTACCTTCCTGAAAAGAAATTATTTCCTGAACTGTGTTTGCCATTTGCTGTTACTCTGCCTTGATGTCTGGGATTATTCTTCGCTGTAGAGTTTGAAGAAATTCTATGATTTCTATAGAAAGTATTGAAAGTTATGTTCTACCTTTATAAAAATAATGGGAAGATGCTGCTTCAGTTCCCAGGCTTTACTGGAATGTGCTGTAGTCTTTCCTGCAATTTTGTCTCCTCACAATGATATAATCTATTACAGTTACATAAATAATCCTGTTTGTTAGCAGTATATTTAGTCATTGAATACTAACCTAATAACTAAGACTTACCTGTTTCATTTTCACTCCCTACTGCATGATTCTCACCAAGATTAAGTTCTAAATGTAAAGGTTCATTAGAGTTGTGGTTCTATTGTTCATTTGGGTTTCAGTTGCAGAACCACATTTCAGGCAAAATGTATTAATTACGCTTAAGGAGTGCATTGGACACACATTCTCAATGGTTTTCTAAGTTAATGAACTCTGGAAACAGAGTCATTGCCACTGAGTTAGGGTGGCTGTATTTCATTGCATTTAAGTTCTGCGTCCTTTGGCACCACTCATTTATTTCTTTCGGCCTTGCTTTTGTCCAAGTTCTTTGCTATGTTCTTTATGTTTTTGATGGTACCAATCTTTTGACTTTTCATTTTTACATCAAAATCTATTTTATATTTAACAAAAACATCTTTGAGATTTTATCTCTTGATCTTTTCTATCAAAATCTACAGAGAGAGGGGCGGATGACATGGAGGAAGAGGAGGGGCAGAAATTATGCTGGAGATTGATGGCAATGCATTAGTATTGTTGCTATTGTTGTTACCAGACCTTTGGTAGTTTTATTCTCCTCATTGGCAGTGTTGAAGTGACACAGAATGGGTCTTGCTTTGTATCTATTTTAAAAAGCATATGAGCCGTCTTTATAAACATTGTATGTGTGCTTAAAAGCATTTTGTACCTCCTTTTACTCCCTGTAGGCCTAACTCCACCTACGACCCCTCCTCATAAAGCCAACCAAGATAATCCTTTTAGGACTTCACCTAAACTGAAGTCATCATGCAAGACTGTTGTACCACCTTCAAAAAAGCCCCGCTATAGTGAGTCTTCCGGTTCTCAAGGAAATAACCCAATCAAGAAGGGTCCAGAACAGTCTGAGCTGTACATACAGCTTAGCAAGACTACAGTACTGTCCAGTGGACATGAGGAGAGAAAGACAAAACGGCCCAGTTTGCGGCTGTTTGGTGACCATGACTACTGTCAATCTGTGAATTCAAAATCGGAAATACACATTAAAATATCCCAGGAACTTCAGGACTCCAGACAACCAGAATTTAAGGATTCTTCACCTGGGTGGCAGTGTCAGATTTGTTCTTCTTTAGAACAAGACCAGTATTTCAAGAAAGAGACTTTACAGACAAATAAGCAGGGATCCCATGGTAATAACAGAAAACAGCTCCAAGACCAGGAAATTCGGGCTGAACTGAATAAGCATTTTGGTCACCCCAGCCAAGCTGTTTTTGATGAAGAAGCAGATAAGACCAGAGAACTAAGGGACAGTGATTACAGTAATGAACAATTCTCCAAACTACCTATGTTTATAAATTCAGGACTAGCAATGGATGGTCTGTTTGATGACAGTGAAGATGAAAGTGATAAACTATGCTACCCTTGGGATGGGACACAAGCCTATTCATTATTTGATGTATCACCTTCTTGCTCTTCTTTTAACTCTCCATGCAGAGATTCAGTGTCTCCACCCAAATCCTTATTTTCTCAAAGATCCCAAAGGAAACGCTCTAGATCAAGGTCCTTTCCTCAACGCAGGTCTTGTTCCCGTTCTCCATATTCCCGATCGAGATCAAGGTCGCCCTGTAGTAGATCCTCTTCAAGGTATGGTACAGCAAATTCATGTATGATCATTGTAGTTAATAAGGACAGCACAATCATAAATAAACTTAGGGGAAAGAAAGAAAAAAAAGCAAAAACATTCTATTGCTCCTGAGCTGATTAACTCTGAAAGTTATGGGTTTGTTATAGAAACACTTGTTTCCAATATCCTTTAAATTTACCAGGTTTACAATTTCTGAGTGGAGGCAGTTAGGTGAGAGGCAGAGCAATTGGTAAGAGATGTACACAACTAACCTTCCCCATTATCTGTGAGCTGCCCGGTGCCAATCTTGCTGCAGCCTCTATCAGATGGAGTTGACAGTGGCTGGCTGTCTGCTCTGTGTTAGCCTCAATAAGGAACATTACTGAAGGGCGAGGAGGGGGAAGTCACTTGAGGCCCCTTAGTTGACTAGGAGATTGCAAACTGTCACTGGAAAATCCCACTGGTAGCTTCAAAGAAATTGTAAGTTCAGGGAAGAGGTAGAAAATGGTGTCAGTAGAGTCAAATGGAATGACAGAGGTGAATATGTTTCTTCCTGCAGATCTTGTTGCTATTGTGAGTCCAGCCACTGTAGACACCGAGCACACAGAAGTTCTCCCTTAGGTGGAAGATCGCGGTCCAGATCACCGTACAGTCGCAGAGCCAGGTAGTGCCTTTGGCCTGCATTTGGTTTGCTTTGCAGCTGTTCCTCGGGAGATAATTGTAGAATCATAGAATCACTAAGGCTGGAAAAGACCTCTGAGTTCATTGAGTCCAACCTTTGGCTAAACACCACCCCATCACCTAAACTATAGAACGTCCACTCATTTCTTCAACACTTCCAGGGATGGTGACTCCACCACTTCCCTCGGCAGCCCATTCCAATGCCTAACCACCCTTTCAGTGAAGAAGTTCTTCCTGGTGTCCAACCTGAACCTCCTCTGGTGGACTTTGAGGCCATTTCCTCTTGTCCTTTCCCTAATTGCCTGGGATAATAAAGCATTCTAGAAATTGTTTTTCTAGTTTTGCATTCACAAATGCAGGTGCTTGATTTGATGACTAAGTTGTGTTTCCTAGATATGACAGCTATGAGGAATATCAGCATGAAAAGCTGAAGAGGGAAGAACACCGCAAAGAGTATGAAAAACGGGAATCTGAAAGGGCCAAGCAAAGGGAGAGACAGAGGCAGAAAGCAATTGTAAGCACTGTAAAGATAACTTTCATATTGAAATAGATTTCTGTTTCTTTTCATAGATTCTAACACTAGAATTCAGACTTTATTTTCTTTCTTTTTTATAAAAATACAAAAGTTTGCTTATATGTATTTCTCAGTGTTTTTCATTTTAAGCAAATACGTGTTTTCATCATAATTTCTGCTTTGGTGTCACACTACTAATCTTTTCAGGTTCTATAAATTGCAACTCTCCGAGTTTTTCACAGTTAACAGATAAGAGAACTTACTAGAATAAAGGGGTCATCCCGGACAATACACTAATAGAAGAGAACTAGTCTATTTCTTGTACAGATCTGTGAGTGAATCTGTCTTTTATACTGTATTTCACCTACTGTACATGCACAAAATAAGGAGTCAGGTGATATACCAATTGGTGAACTCCCAGAGTGGCTGTAATTGTCTATATAGAGGGTGTAGAAAACAGAACTCAAAATTGGAATCGCAAGACTTGGCTTGAATTATGATTTTTTCCAGTGTCTGTGATTTGGTTCATTTTTAAGTTATTTTTAGCAAAATAGTCTGAAGACATGATGCAATTTAAAAATGTCACTTAGCACTAGCTGTCGCGTAATGAATATGTAACTGTTTTGTTCTCTATGAAATACTTGAAGCAAAGGAAATTAAGCTTTATTTCCCTTATGGGGATAAGCAAATCTCTTGGCTGTTGTAGCAGTAGGACAAAAGGAAGAATGGCTATTAAATGGACGGGTGACTCTTTCCCCCTTTGAGTTCCCCATTGGCAACTGCATTCTGATAAATTTAAGTGGGAGCTGCTGTAAGTCTGTTGCTGTGAAAGTTGCTAAACCCGTTTGGTGGCTCAACTTAACATTTTGATTCTCTGTGTCCTACTCTTTCCATTCAGTTGTACCTACATGGCTCTTCTGGCTGTGCTCTGGCCTCTTGCATGGACTGGTACAGACCAGCATACTTCATCTTCGTTCCCAGGTTTTCCATTAGTGCTCTGTCCAGAGGTCACCAAAATTAATAGCTCTTTTTCCTGGTGCCATTAGTGGACTTGGTAGCAAAAGGTGATTTGTCACATACTTGGCAGCATTTCTCCTAATGCACCTACAGAGCGAGGAGTGTGTAGAGATTGACAGAGACTGGCATAGTCTACAGCGATGGGAGTTCTGGGAGTGAACAGACAGCTTTATGGTCTGTTTTTTGTCTCTGCTACTGTTGTTCTTAGTGAGCTTCAGCAAATCATTTCACTTTTCTCCATTTCAGGTGTCCTATCTACAAAGGGTTGGTGATAGGTGTATTTTGTAAAGCAGAAGATTTAGAGCTATAACATGCTCTGCTGTGCTGCTCTGAAACACAGTGAAGGCAATAGAATAATTTTGTTTGGCTTCAGACAGGGCCATATTTAAGTCAATTGTTGCAGTTAGTTTTAAAATATCTGGCTTCCATCTGCTTAGAGATGAACGCTACCTTCCAGCAATCATAACTTACACTGGCTGTTCTCTCTTAGAGCTACCACAAATTAGAGATTCAAGTAGACGTCTGTCATGGGTGTATCTTGATACTTCTCAATTACTGTACCTTACCCATATAAATAAACATGAAACCTGCTGAGGAGTTAGAAAATTTGATTTAGTTTAAAACAAACAAATATTTTGCAAGTAGCTAATCAAGAGAAAAGAAAAAAGAAAGAAAAGAAATTTAAGAAGCTGCAGATATGCTGCATCATACTGCATTAAAAATTCTAGACTATTCAAAACCAAGGTTGAATTTATTTTCTTTCTAAAGTGAGCATTTTGATTATAATTAATTAAATTAATGGAATTATTTATTAATAGACATAAATAAATCAAAACTAAAAATAAATATAAATAAACAGAACATGGCAAAAAATCTAAAATCCAGTCAACTGTGCAAGTTCTGCAGGAAATGTAGATTAAATCCTATTAATGCCTTTATCCAAAGTCTACCAGCACTTTTACTTTAAAAATTTGAATTGTGCTATTTTATATCCTGTGAAAACAGGTAAGGATTAGGAGACAGCAAAGAAAGGGAATTTCTGATCTCATTAATTCAGTGATAAAAATTGTATAATTTCTATCATTCTCTTCTCTTTTTTATGCCTTTTGTTTTATGGGTCTCTTTTTTGTTACTCTTTTCACTCTTGAGGGACTGAACTCATTTATCGTTCAGCCACAAGAATGTCCTCTCTCTCTCTTTCCTTGAGCTCTTTCTACAGTCCCATAAATTTAGATTTCTTTGCTCTCTGTATTGGGGAATTTTTTATTTTCTTTCTAGCCCGTTCTCATGCTGCCAGAACTGATTTATGGCCACATATTTCCAGATACTGCTAGAAGAGTGGCCCAAAGATTGGGCAGTACTAATGCCTCAGTTATTACACAGGGCAGGTGACTTTCTTCATGAGAAGCACCACACTGAGATCTCAAGAGTTAGTTACAGAAAGGATGCACAGTAAAACAGGAACAGAAGTTATGACAGAGCCAAAAGTCATAAGTTATTATGGAAGCAGTATCTAAAATTAGTCTCTGTGGGACAACAGGCATGGGAAATCAAGGATAAAGAAATGAGAAAAAAATTCTATTTTAACGTATTTTAATCTGCGAAACCATGTGTGAAGCAGTGCCCTCATTGTGCAGGCAGCTTGTATTCTGGCAGATGTGAAGACATATTGACAGAATACTGAGGAGGCTTGTTTTAGGAGCCTGTGCTCATGCTGTGTGTCACGGGCATGTTTGAGCACTGCCCCTTCAGTCCTGCACACACCACCTTCACCATAGAAGATTCAGAGCTAGAAGCCTGGGATAATATTTTCCTGTATAGATTCCTGAATTCCTGTCTAGACTTACAGCTGTATACAGGTGATTTGACTTCAAAAGTACTGTGATATTCTTCTTGTCTTTTCTTCTTTTTCCCTCTCCAATTACTGGAGATTCAGTGCCTTTTTTGTGGATTGAGGTCTTAATTTGAGCAGGCATGATTGCAAAATATGGGCTGAGCCTACAAGGTACTTAGAGAGTTAAAAAAAAATAATTTTGTCAGTCATTCATTCATTTATACTTTTGATTGTGATTCCTTTCCTAACTGACCAAATGCTAACATAGTTTAGTTTGATCTTGTTTTATTTCACTGTGTCACAATTGTTTTTTTAGAATGGATCCTCACTGAATATAAGAATGGTCTACCATCTAGACCTGCTTAACCATGTCAGCTGGATTATAGTGGAGACACATAGTCTATGAAACTTGAGGACCACTGCAGGACAGCACAGTCTAGTTAGAGCTTTATAGAAACTGGGATCTAACCCCCAACCAAAGCAGACCACAGTAATTTGCCAAGAGGCTTGAGGACCTCTTTTTTCTTCTGATACACTCCAGGAAATTTCTGAGTTATGTGGGCTTTTACTCCAGCAGCTCCTTAGACCATATGGCAAATACTTTTTGAAGCATGGCACCAGAAATAGTTGGCACATTCCAGTTCTGCAGTCACTAGTTGGTGTTTCCTCATTGATATGGTGCACCAGAGCTAGAGGCTAAGCTGTCTGATGAGCAGCTTGGTGTCTTGTGGCTCTCTGCTGCTCTGCCACTTTGGCCATGATACTGACTTACAGTCACATCCTTCATATAGCTCATTTACTGTCTGCACTGGCTGTTGCCAAGAGGTATAACAAAATCAGGTTATACTCAAGTAGAAAATTACAATTAGCATTACTACTTCTCATTCCTAAATGCTGACAGCCTCTCTGAGACACGTATCAAGAGTCCTGGTCCCAGAGATCTTACAGGCAAAAGAAGATAAATGTGCTGTGAGGCCACTGCAGCGGAAAAAAGCACATGGTTTCAAAGAAAATAAATTGCTCTAAAACAGGAAGGCAGGAGAAAGGTGGTTTCATAAATGAGTGCTTGCCTTCTCTAAAGTCTAAAACCAGAGTCAGCCTATAATAGAGTGCTTTTCCACTTATGAAGGATTCAATACCTTGTATATTTAGTTTGGATTTTTTTGTTGTTGCTCTTCTTGATGTCCCAGATTCCAGGTATTCTCATTTTGCTCTATATGTTTCTACCTAAATTTTGAGTTTTACTGGTCCGTTGTTAGTTTTCAAGCAGTCTCCATGGAGTGTGTCTGAACTGTTCAGCCCTTGGTTACCCACACAGTGGCATGTGATAATAATCTTGTGGGGTTTTTTCCAGTTTTTGTGATTTTTACTTTTACATACTTACTCACAGGCCGTACTATTTTTTCTTTACTCGTCTAAAGAATTTTTTCTCCTTATTATTACATCAGAACATTAAGCTTTAATGGCTTTTTTTCCACACATAGCGTTTCTTTTTTTGCAACTCTGTCCCACCAGTCCCACTGCATTTTCAGACTGGTATTTGGCCTTCAGCTCTAAGGAAAAAAGTCTTCATGCCTTCAATTCTCTACTGGCAGAGAAGTCATTTGGCTTGGAAGGCAACACAGACATGGGATGTGCACCCAGCCAGACACCTGTGCTGGAGTGAGCAGCAGAGCCTTTACAAGCCCATAATGGAACCTAGCTTTAAAATACTCCTGGATTTCTTCTCTCAGCTTTGCATAAGGCATTACCTGGCTCTTGGAGAAATAGGTATGCACCACAGACATGCAGGCAAAAAATGGTAGGAAAAATGTGAACAGCAGCACCTCTGGAGTGGCTGTATCAGTTCCCTTGGGCCTCACTTTGAAGCACCACGGGCAGGCAAAGCTAACAACTGTTGGGGGAAGAAGCAAAAAAACCCAAGGGATAACTAATACATCTGATGGGCTGTGTTTAGTGAAATAATTGTGAAATAAAAACTTAGGAATAAGGGAGCACAAATAAAAGAAAGTTTTGGAGGAGTCCATTGTAAGACAAAAAGATCCTTAGCATCCATCAATATTTAGAGGATGAGTAGTCCCTTTATTAACCTTAGATGAATAAGGTATATCCCAGTCTTTTTTTCTCATATTTTGTTATTCTTATGCTTTAGTATTTTTATTTGAGACTTAAAATACTTCTTATCAGTATCGGATTTTCTGCCACATCTTCCTATTCAAATGTTTTTACTGCAATGAAGAACAAGCAACATTATGAAAGAAGACAGACGTGTTAGGCCTGAGGGAGTTGGCTGGACTATTCTTTTTTTTTTTTAACCTGGCAGAGCAAGGAGCCACACTTTATGCTTATGATGTGAAATAAATCATGTGCACTTTTGGGAGGGAAATATGAACAAGGAGCTTCTAGAGTTTCCTGCAGGTTCCCTCTGCCCATATGAAATTGAGAACAAAAGCTTTTCTCTGCGCTTCCCTAGGTTTCCAAGTCATCTATCATATCCTCTAACAACTGCAGTAAACATCTTACTTAATATGCCCATATAGACTTACACGTGTAACTTATTATCAAAAAAAGGTCCTTAACATTTAGAGATGTGTTACAATCTAGTTAGGCTTCTATAGCTCTTATTATTAATGGGAATAAAAGGAAGGCATCTCTGTGAACATTGATATTTGTAGTTGCTTTAAATAAGCCAAAGTTAAGCAAGGCAATGACAATGCAGTGTGAATCCTGTGTTCTCTGGTATCTTATTCCATCATGCACTTTGCTTAAAAAAACTACTTGAACTCATCTCCTCATATGTGCACACTGGAGGACATATGGTGCATTTCAGCTTTAAATTTGAATTTCCTTAATTTTGCAGGTTCAACTTATTCCCTTAACAGTACTTTAACAGGCTTTTTTTTTTTTTAATTGTTCAGTTTTGGTTTATTACAGTTGTCTTAAAGGGATATTAGAGATATAAAGGTTATTAGAGGGATAGAAGAAGGAAAAATTGCACAGGCATGCAGACAGACTTATGGAACAGTGTGCAATAGATATTTCCATCACACTGTAATATAACAATCTCCATGTCAGTGAGTGAAACATTATGTTTTTTTCAGTTGAGATGTATTATCTCAGCTCAAGTATATTAGGCAGTCTGCTGTGTTATGTTCTGCTCCATCTGGTCAGTCATTTAGGTTCAATAGCAAGTATCAATGGAATTGTTTCTTATCAAGTGTTTCAGTGCGGTTAAATCCTTGATTTGGTAAAACAGTCTGAAAAAAGTAATTACTGTGCATATGCAGATTTTCCTCTTTTTGAAGTTTATGGCACCCAACCATAGTGAAAGTAAGCAGAATTAGAATGGGGAAAATGGAAGAAATGCTGATTTCTGTAGCTTACACTCTACAGTCCCTGGTTCATGGGAGCCCTACCCTTACTCCTCTGTCAGGAAGGTCAGGGCTGTGGACTGGGACACAGTGGAGACAGAGATAAAAAGCAGCAGCTGTCTGGAAAGTACCCTTGTGCCCTAAATGTATGGCTACCCTTGAGCACAAGTCCTTCTTTTAGCCATGCTAGCTTCTCCAAAACCCATTGCTATGGCAGAGAACAAGGGCAGCTTTTGTACCCTGCATTTTGGAAGCTGTAGTGTTAGCTGGGATATGTCTGTCCCAGCATGGTTACAGAGGACTATCAAGGCACTCACCTTGGTTCCTTACATAATCAAAAGAGGGCTTCAAGTATTTAAATGAGATCTTTGCTTGATCCCCCTGATTAAGGAGAGCTGATACATACTGTGGTAGAGCAACAAAGGACTCTACTGGGCTGACCAGGGTCCTATAAAGGACACAGGTAATTCTTGTGCCATTCCTTAGTGGGTAGGGCTTTTGGTTAGGAACGTTTGATTCTTGTATCTCTGTTTTCTGCAGTTTTAAACTTTCATTTCTCAGGAGCTTAGATGAACTGGATCTGAGCCCCTGAGATTTGTGAGGTCAGAAAAAGAGTTAGTGGAAATAGTTTACTGAATGCGCTAGTAAGAGGGAGTTTCTGTGGAGAGACAGATATTTTAGTGTTGGCTTCCTGCTGCAGGAATTGTTTGTTTATTTTGCATTAAATAGTTCCTGAGAGCAAAATGCTCTCTTGGGAACAGGAAGACAAGATTTTCACCACCCTTAACTAAGAGTCTGAGGTCTCTTTATCTCAAATGAATACTCAGACAAGTAAAGAAGCCACATCAATATAATTTCTGTTTTTACCTGTGTTTTGATCTGATCTCAATTGTATTGTCCATGGTCCAAGAATGACTAGTGCTTTATGCCTCTGTGGGGACTCATGGAAAAGATATATTTTGTGCTATATCTGAATTGTAACACTATAAACTACCTGTCTCTTCAGGCTAGAATGTTTCTGAGCAGGAATGCAAGTCTATATTTAGGTCCCTAGTGGCTTTTGCATTGCACAGTTGAGGTGCCATTAGCCTTTAGGCACCTCCAGGTTACGATAGTCATGAATTCTTAGCAGTCAGTGTAGCTCCTTCGGCATTCGGCACCTAAATTCTGCACAAGTCTCAGGTGCCAAAGTTGATGGTTTAAACTGACATTGCTCCACTGACTGACAGATTTACACCAGCTGAGAATGCGGTGGTGGTTCGATTTATGGGACTACTGTGTGGGTGTGTAAGGGATGAGCAATAGGGCCAGTAGTGCCAGGCCGGAGGCAATCGGAGACAGGAAGGCTGAGCACCCAGGCCATGTATAACTGGTGCTCCTTTGCCCTGGTTACCTTAAGGTCAGTGTTTTAAAGCTCTCCTTTTTCCATTTTCTTCTCTTGCAGCTCACTAAATGGCTCTGCCCTCAGAAAAGTGTTTATCCTAAAATTCATACAGTGACTCTTAAAAGGTTCTCTAGTTCTTCCCTCATTCTGCTGGGCATTTGCACTAAGGAAAGAATGATATGACCATGATTTGATTATTATAAAAGGATCTGATGCTTTGTTCCAAGTGTTTAAAGAACATGCAGAAGAGACCCTAGCCTAGGGACTTCAATCGTTTGGTTTTTGTTCTGAATAAACCAAAAGGCAGTGGTGACTGTGGGATATTATTTACTTCCTGTCATTCCCCCTGAAATATAAAAGACATATTTTTGAACCCAGTCCTGGTTTCTGCTGGCATGGAGTTAATTTTCTTCCTAGTAGCTGGTACAGGACAGTGTTTTGGATTTAGTATTAATGTTGATAAGCCAGTGATGTTTCAATTGTTGTTAAGTAGTGCTTACTCTAAATGAAGGGCTTTCCAGTTTCCCATGCTCTGCCAGGGAGCAGGTGCACAAGACGCTTGGAGGGAGCATGGCCAGGACAGCTGACCTGAGGTGGCCAAAGAGATATTCCATACCATATGGCATCATGCCCAGTATATAAACCAGAGGGAGTTGGCTGGGAGAGGCAGATCACTGGTCAGAGACAGGCTGGATGTTGGTCAGCAGGTGCTGAGCAATTGCAGTGTGCAGCACTTGTTTCTCTTGGGTATTATTCCTCTCTCTCCCCTTTTCATTACAATTACTGTCATTATAATTATTACTACTATTATGTCTTACTTTGTTTCATATATTAAGCTGATCTTAATACAGGCATTTCACCTTTTTTTGATTTTCCTCCCCATCCCACTGGCGAGCAGGGAATGAGCTAGGGGCTGTGTTGGCTGGGGTGACAACCTTAAACAGTTTTCCCTCTATTTTAAGGTGTGGATTATGCTGGAATAGGATTGCAGGATGAATCAACTATTGAGTCATATGACCTTATAATATTATGCTTTTAATAAGTTTTTTTATGTCTGTGGTATTCATGCAATTATTGTGTTACCTTGTGCTACTCTGCTGCTAAGATGAGTTTTATTTAATATTGTATACATGGCAAGAGAAAAGGAGTTCCTAGTTTGGAAAAGTTTGCAGTCCTGGAGGGGAAGTGGTAGAAAGGGTGAGAGGGAATAAGGTGTAGTAGGATACAAAAGGAAGCACCCATCAGTACAGAACAGTGGCAGCAATCGGTGAACCCTTCCAGGGGTACACCACCTGACAAATGTAGTGTCACTTAAATACCTTAGATGCTTTCCAGGAGAGAACTGTTTCCTGTACTTGCAAGATGCACTGGGTCTTCCACAAAGACTGTTTCTATAATTATGCATCCTCTGCATATCTGTGTGTGTATTTGCATGCATGTATGTATAGGTTCATCTCTATTACACGTTTGTTAAAAAAACACCTTCTCTGTTTCTCTTTATCAACAGGAAGAACGTCGTGTGATTTATCTGGGTAAAATCAGACCTGACACAACCCGAACAGAACTGAGGGACCGGTTTAAAGTTTTTGGTGAAATTGAGGAGTGCACAGTAAATTTGCGGGATGATGGGTAGGAACTTTTGAGATTACTTCTTGTTTGAGAGCTGCCATATGTAAAAAATTATGGCAGTAAGATTACTGGTATGGGAGTTACCAGTATAAGTCCTGTGACAGATGACATGCTGAGTTTAAAACTTTACTTATTTTCTTTCATCCTTATTTATTAATCTTGGTAGTTGAAATTTCCTGTCCCAGAAATAAGTATTTAGCTGCATGACAGGACAATCATGCTGATAAATGGATGCAGTACTTCTGGCATTTCCACTGCTGGGTCTCCAGCAAGTTCTTGCTTTCAGGAAGGGGTTACACTAATGTGTGTTAACTCTTCTCAGCCTTTGTTCACAACTATATTTTTCAATGGCAGAGACAGCTATGGTTTCATCACCTACCGCTATACTTGTGACGCCTTCGCTGCTTTTGAAAATGGATACACTTTACGCAGGTCAAATGAACCTGATTTTGAGCTGTACTTCTGTGGACGCAAGCAGTTTTGCAAGTCTAACTATGCAGACCTAGGTAGGTGTTTTGCTCTATGTGAATAAAAGTGGATAACTAGAACCTTGCCACTCATGAGAATTTAGGGTTTGCTTCTTTTTGGTTTACTTATGCTAACATTTAAATGATTGGAAGGATGTTGAAGGAAGTGGTTTTCACTTGCTATAAGAAGTTTAAAAGTCTACTAATCTGAGCTGGCTTACTTCAAATATTGCAAACTGTGAATATTCTTTTAAAGCCCATTTCCACCATTATAAAAAATAAGTGCTTAGTATTTGATAATACATTTCTAAGTTGAAAATATAGCACCGCAGAAACCTCCTACATGCTTTACTTTTTATTGCTGTAACTGTTTGATTCCAATACCTCACTTTTGTATATGAGTGGTAAACAGAGGACAAAGTAGATGCCTCAATCCCAAAACTTCATTATGATTCTTACTTTGCCATGAGTTCTGTTGTAGATGGGCAGAATTTGCCAGGGGGCACTCATTAAATGCAATTCATAGTTGCTCAAGTTTGAAAGCTAGAAGAGCTTGTGGCCAAATCTGACCCTTAGTGTGGCAAAAGTCACTGATCTCAACCGGTGATTCTAAAATCAGGCATAAGTATCTATGTATGAAGGTGTCTCCTTGCAGGGCCTTCCCGTCATGATGTGAGAGGCTCCAACCTGTGGAGAGCTTAACAAATCTCTTGGTGTTTGCATTTACAATGATGTGGGGCTTTATGAATACCAGTCTCCAGCCCCCAGTATGCTCTCATAACTCCAGTCCCAAGTGTGCATGCTGGCTGTGACAGCACACCTACGTCTGTCTGAGTCTTGCCTGGGCAAAAATGTTTGATTCTGTCCTATGCTCCAAGTCAGGGTGTGGTGCTTCTCTTTGCAATGGTTTTTGGAGATGTTCAAAGTCTTACAGCAGGAATACTGATGTTAAGTGTATGCATAAAGAGACTGTGCAGACTATCAAAACAGTCTCTGTAATATTACAATATATGATAAACTCACCTTTTACTTAATTACCTTTTAAAATATAAAGTATTCATTAAATGTTAAACCTTTCCTAATACCTGTATAAATAGACTACAGGCATGGAAAATACTCTTTTCTGAATAACATAGCAAGGTACATTTTGCTGTTGAATCTATATTAATCAGATATTGTGGATTTTTTTATGAATAAATGACCACAGTCATTAAAATCTCTTATAACCCTGTAACACAGTGTTAATTAAATCTTGTATGTGCTGCCCTTGGCTTTGTACAATGCAGGAAGTGAATACAGATATATTTTTTTCAAACCAATTGATGTCTTTTCAAAATAAATTATAAAGATGATATACATTGTTCACAATGAATATGCTATAATTCACTTCAGTGGCTAAACAGATAATGTAAAGCTAAGCAAAGGCAATTGACTGCTGAAGAGATATGGGGTTGATGTTGAAAATATAAAAGGTAACAAGGTATTTGTTGAAATGTAGGCTGATAAAAACAGTAAAACCAGATTGAAGTCTTGCCTTGATTTGACTTATCTTCAGCAATGGAAGCCAAGGTCATCTCTGTATCTCAGAAAATCTGGGGTTTAAAATAAGTTTTCTGAAGGGAACCCTCCTGAACATTATTCATCACTGGGAGAATTCCCTGTCAGCTCTCTCCATTGTGAGTGGGATTCCCAGAGTATCTGTGAGCAGACTGTTTTCACTTTGTCCTGCTGACAGCTTGAGCTTCTGTACTTCAGCTACATTCCCTGTATTTTGCAGAGTATCTGATAGAGCAACATAAGGAAATGGCAGGATGAACTTTAAAATTCATGAGCTGGTACCAGGACAGAGAGAATTAATCAGCTTTGGGTTGAGTACAGAAGAAAGAAAACACTTGAAAATAGTAGTCAGAAGTTTAACACCTCTCCTCTGTGAGAAGATATTGTCTTAACAGAACTTGTAATGAACATTTAATGCGCAGTGTGTCTTATAGTGGTAGATGGGGAGTTCTGATTAATTCAACACAAGAAATGGCAAGAAAAGGGCACTCTTATAAAGGAGCTGTGACACAGGAACTGGTGAGAGTCAGTGTTAAGCAGGGTTGACTCCAAAAGGAAATTCATTGCTTGCAGCCATGTCAATAATTGTACTGGAGCTGTGTGGCCACAAATGTACAATCCCTCCCCTGTGCTGGGAACAGACTGATGTCCGTGTCTGAGCAACTGACAAAGCTGGAATAGCTATCCCAGGCCCCAGGAGCTGGGCTGTTGTTCCTGCTCTGGTTTATCACATGTGAAGCAGAAAGCTGAGGAGCCCACCTGAGACTGCTCATGCAGCCATGCAGAGGCTCTGCCCAGAATTGCTCACACTCTAAACAAGCAAACCCAAAAATATGAATTGAAGCAAAACCAGAGATTCTGGCAGGTGTAGAGACTTCCACAATACCCCCAGGCAAGGCAGGTAGAAGCAGCTGTGTCTTCTGTGTGCTGCTCTGGCTTTCTTCAGAAGCGTTCTCAGGAGAATTAAGTCTTGGATATGTTATGAAACACCAGTTGCAAGACAAAGGTGGAGTTTTGGTTAAGGCATCTGTCAAGATCGTCTGGGCTACTTTGAGACCTATACACGAGTGTCTGGTGCTCAAGTCCTTGAGGAAACTGTTTTGAGTTAACTTGCTGCAATGTATATGCAATTAATGGTTCTTCCCCACTGCTGATGATGTGTACCACTTTTGTTAAGTCCTGCTTCTTACCAGGAATGCCTGAAGCTTCTGTGATGGTCATTTCTATGCTTTTATCATCCCATAAAGTTGTGGTTGTTAGTAGATTGTTCTTCAGTGCCTTGTTTGTACCGATATACAGAGAAAATAAGTAGTTCTTGCCTCTTACCTAAACTTGCATTCTTTGGGTTTCAGATTCAAACTCAGATGATTTTGATCCTGCTTCCACTAAAAGCAAGTATGACTCCATGGATTTTGATAGTTTACTTAAAGAGGCACAGCGGAGCCTGCGTAGGTAACAAGCATGTCATCCGAGGAAAACAAAGGGATGGCGAATACCTCACGGACATCACGTCCTTCAATAATGGACAACTAAAAAGTCGTACTTAGGAATTTCTCCTACTTTACACTCTCTGTTCAAAACCATGGTTTACATGAACACAGCTGCTGGAGGAGTGGAGGGGCAGGATGCTGTCCAGTAAGCACACGCATGTCCGTGGGTGTCAGCTGCGGTGAGCGGTGGCGGGGGAGCCGGGCGTTCCTTGCGAGTTCAATGCAAATCACGAGACACGGCAGCAGTTCCACAGAGATACACGTACAACGATGAACTGCAAACTCTGTACATATTGCATTTTAACAAAAAAGAACACAAACAAACAGGAAAAAAACCCCAGTGTGAGAACTATGGCTGCTGATGTCTGGGGATCAGACACTGCATATTTTTTTTTTTTTGTAAAGAAGCTTCTTCTCACAACACAGTGATAATATGACAATCCAGAAGAAACCACAGGTCCCAGAAGCCTGCAATCTGTCTTAGCTTTGTTTTAAGATTGTTCCTTTTTTGGTTGGTTTGTTTCCTGGTTTTTTTTTGTGGGTTTTTTTGCAGAAAAGAAAATTAAAAGGCTCAAGCTTCCCTAACATTTTGAAGTTTCATCTTTTAATTCTGACACCCATGTAAATGTCTACAACATTGATCTTCCACAGCAAAATTTTCAAAGCCTTGTTAATGGTCAAATGTGCAGCTTGTTCAGCGATTTATTCTAATGAGCGGACGTGGTGTTACATTATTAATGAGAGTTGGATATAACTATCTGGGTGTGTGCACAGATAGTTTATTTGCTACATTCTCTAAAGTAGTTGAGTATTTACAAATGTTAAATGGAGTATTTTTATTTATGTACATACTGTATGACGATGTTCTTTTTTGTTACAGCTATGCACTGTAAATGCAGCCTTCTTTTCAAAAACTGCTGAATTTTTCTTAATCAAGAATACTCAAATGTAATTATATGAGGTGAAACAATTATTGTACACTAACATATGTAGAAAGCTGAACTTACGCTTATATATATTTGATTGTAAAAAAAAAGAGAAAAGCGTGTGAGTGAGGGTGTGAGTATGCATATGTGTGCGTGTGTGTCTGAGTGCAAAAATGCATTATACACATTCATCCCTTCTTTGGTGAGCTTATATAAGAATTTTGTCAAGAATTATCCTAGCCCAAAAGATATTAACCACCTTCTGCAGTATTTTTCCACATTTTTCTCATTGCTTGATTTTCTTTTGCAGTTTTATACACTGAATTTGTTAGGGGAATGAAATTTTCTCATCTAAATTTTTCTAGAAAATATCATAATTTTATGTAAAGTCTCTCAAATGGGTAATCATTAAGAAATGTTTTTATTTTATGTATCAACAGTAGTTTTGGAACTAGAGGTCAAAAATCTTTTTAAAATGCTATTTTGTTTTAATTTTTGTGATTTTAGTTTGATAAAAATATGCTGAGGTACTAAGTACAGTATGATTTTTACAGTAATTCTGTGTCTAAACACTGTTCTTGAAGCCAGTAATCTTTTCATTGGCAGAGTTTAATGATGGTATTTATCTATATTTTTTACAGTTATGCATCCTGTATAAATACCAATCCTTCATTCCTTTGTTTACTAAAGAGACATATTTATCAGTTATAATTATCCTATTTATTATAAATTATGAGATGACTAAAAGAATAAAAAGGCCAGTGGAAATTTTATACCTAGGATGCATGATGGTTGTCAGTTTGGAGTAAGCAAGTGCTTTGTTTGGAAATTCCGCTTTTGCAGAAGCAGTGAGTTGGTTTTGGGTTTTTTCCTTTTTTTTTCTATGCACTAGCATGGCCTCAGATGTGCCCATGACATTGTTGCTGATGACATTGCTTCTGTTAAATAGAAATTTCAGGAAAGAAAAAACCACAAGAGTATAAACTACTGCTATTCTGAGCATCAGAATTTCACTGAACTCAGAGTCTCTACTGAATCAGCAAAGTTTGGAATTTGCTTGTGAATGTATAGATTTCTTATTCTATTACTCTTTGGCATTCATGACTCCTCTTAAAGGTATGGCATACCTGACTATTTAATCTATCTTCCCACTCCAAATCTTAGAAGACTGATTCTACCCCCATACCAGTGCAGTTGATGGCTGCATTCATTTTATCACCAGCATATTGTGTTCTGAGAGATTCCACTGTCTGTCCTATCGAATGCTTGCTTGATTTTTTGGCTTCTTATTTCTCAGTAGATAGATAGCAATAAAACAAAAAAAAAAAAGAAAAGAACTTTTATGGAGGTTCTGTGTTACAAATGTAACATCCTTTACTCTGCATAATTCTCGTTGTTGCTCTGTAGGTTAAAAATGCAGGTATTTTAACTTTGTGTGAATGCCAAACTAAAAGTTTACAGTTTTCCTTTCTGGATTTTGAGTATCTTCTGTTGTAAAGAAAAATATTAAAAGCAATAAATTATTTTTAAGAAATCAATATTTAGTATATCATATTATGTGTTCAAGGACCAGATGCATTACCTATTTTGCCTTTACATTTCTGTGATTAAATTTTAAAACATTTTCTTTTGCCCTAGATTGCTGACATTAATAAATTGGTGTGGGGCTTGTGTGGGGGCATTATTATTTTTTCACTGAGCAGGCATAATGATGTGAGTAAAATTTATTTTTTTTTTTTACTGGCCTGGCAAACATTCTCATCTTGAAGATGGCTTTCCTCTGTGGATTTACAAATTACATATGAAATTAATAGAGCTAGGATTACTGAATAAAGCTATTTGAATCTTTCATAGAACTGTAGTAGGAAATCCATCAAAATATAAACTCAGTGTTTACTTTTCTTTTTTCTTCCCCAAGAACATTTCAAATTAGCACATGTACCACATTGTCATCAGAGGCAAATTGCAGCATAGCTCTGTGTGTCTTTTATATGAAGATTGTACTGTTGCTTTCATGCTGTGGTAAGTACCACATCCTCAATACAGGTAACAGAACTGGTACTTAGGAACTGTGGTCTTTCCTAGAGCTGTAACTGAGTAATTCCTACAGAATGGAAAATTATCTAAATACTAATCTAAACAGAGGGAGCCTAAAGTTGAAGAAAAATACCTGTGCTAAACTACTCTGAAAAGCAGTTGGGCTGCCATCACCCGAAGCAGCGCTGAGAGGAAAGTTTGTGCCTCTGGGGTAATATTACTTGGGTCAGTTAAAAAAAAAAAACAAGCAACAAACGCAGAACAACCACACCTCCTTCTCATCCCTTTAGATGTAAGCCTACAGTAGGTAATGATTATGTGTCCTTTTTAATGGCTGTAATGAGAACTTCAATCACTGTAGTATAAGATCTGATCTATAAATGACCTAGAATAGCCATGTACTATAATGTGATGATTCTAAATTTGTACCTATGTGACAGACATTTGCAATAATGTGAACACTGACCTGATGGAGCTACTGTAAGATTTGTACAGTAGGTGAACATGTAAAGTTGTAGGTTGGACTATGCTGAACAGGGGAAGTGAGATAGTATTTAAGCCCAAGCTTGGCTATTTTCCACCTGCTGATTCTACATGTACTTTTGTGGTTTAATTCATTGTATGAAAATTCCTGTGATTTTTTTCTTTTTTTTAATGTGCAGTACACATCAGCCTCACTGAGAAAATAAAGGGAAACGAATGTTTCAAATCCATTTCTGTTTCTCATTTTTATTATAAGTGACAGGTTTTTTACCCCACAATTGGTTGTGTAGTGGGTTTTCTGTTGTTCCTTCTAGTGGTTGTAATTTATTTCAGGTTATTGGCCAGAGCATGCCTGCATTACGGCACTTTGTACAGGGCACAGCATCACCAGTTTTAATATATTTAATGGTAGAAAGGTGCTATGTGCCTTTATGCCATGACTACCTAGGTCTATTGAAGAGCTATGCCATAAACCAATTAAGAAAACTCTCAAAAAATTCTTGATGGAGTTTAAGAGTTGTACTTTGAGTTAGAAGGGGGTGGGGAATGTAAGGACTTCTCTATCTGGCCGTGCTGGATCCTAGTGCAGGTAGTAGAGACTGAAAGTGCAAAATGGTTAGTATCTTCCATCCAAGGATGATAAATATCTGTACTGGGAGTAAGCATGTCATGAGAGCCCTTCACCAGCCTCTGTCTCAGCAGACAAATCAGGAGGACCAGACAGGTAGGTGGCTGGACAAATACAGGCTTTCCTGACTCCTTTGAGGACGATACAGTGTGCAGCTTATGGGCTTCCACAGCAGCTTTGCCACTGGGCACAAAACAGGTGGGCCCAGGGATGGCAGAGGGTATTCACACCCCTCTCCTTTACATGCACAGAAATAGGGGAAGAATTGCTATTGTTTGGTTTGCCCAGGGTTCATTCCCAGGTAGCCGTTTTATGGCTGCAGGCCTGTCCTGCTGTGGCAGCAGCCTTCTCTGGGGGTTCACAGCACCGTGTGTCTGAGCCTTCTTGTTGGATGTTGCCTCGGCAGGGACCCAGCTGCAGTGTGAGCAGCAGCAGGGCAGCTGCTGGAAAGCCTGGCTGTGCTTTTTAAGGAAAGGACTACTGAATTCACCGGAAAAAATTGCTTTTCTCAAAATAAGCCTCCACCTCATCGCTGTTCCTAGCATTGCTGTTTAATTTATGCTCTGTAACTTGCAAAAAAGTTTAGCTTTTGCATTTTTACCATTTGCTAATCCAAACTGTTCTGCTTGGCTCTCACAAGGGTGGTAGAGTGAAGTTCCTCACTTGGTGGGATTTGCATTGTTGACTCACTGCTCCTGATCAAATTAATGCTCAAAACTTAGTAGGCCAAATCATTCCTGATGTATTTTGTCAGTCTTGCTGCTGCTCCTCAAGGCATGAATTTAGCCCAATATTTCTCCAGTTACTAGGCTTTCTAATTTCATTTGTTTATTCATTTCATATTTTTGCATAGCACTTTTGAAGCTTGCCAAAAAAAGCACTCCACATTAGATTTCCAGGCAACTATTGCCTCCCATCTCCTCCTTTTACATTATTAAGGTTTATAGCGTAAAATCAGGGCTTTCCATTGCCTGTTATCCTGGGTCACCATTTTTCCCCATGGTGAATACTGCAAGCTGAGCACCTGAAATCAGATTCAGGCACCTTCAATGAGTGGCCTGATTTTCTGAAACGCTGAGCATCTCGCAGCTCCCATCGACTTCAATTAGACCTGCTGTCTCTCAGCACTTTTAAAAATCAAGCCACATATTTAGAGCCCAAATTCAGCACAGCATTTACATTTGTGCTTAAGTCTGTCCTGATTCAGCAAAGCACTTAAGCATGAGTGTTTTTAGATACATTGAAGTCAAGTGCTTGGCTGCTTTGAATAAAAATAGATTCCTGGATTGGAGCCTAAGATTCCAAATACAGAAACCAACACCTAATTTTAGGCTCCATTTGGAAAACTGCCTTTCCTACCACCTTTAACCTTTAATGCTTACAGAAAACACAAAAATGGCCATGAGGTCTGAAGGGGAAGAGAGAGATGTTTAGGGGAGAGAAGTGGAAGCGATGGACAAAATTATTCTTTGTGGAAAATGTTTTGAAAACTCTAAATCCAACTCTTGCTAGATGCCTTGAATCATTGCTAGTATTTCTCATTGCACGTCCAGAATCTCATTGAAGATTAATGTGCAGTTATTCTATTGTCCTTCACTATTAATTAATAAACTGCTATATTAAACTTTAACCAATGCCAACTTCTCATGCTTTTCTGCGAATCACGTTCTCACCATTGATATTCAATGTTCACAAGCAAACTAATCTATAAATCAATTTTCTCTACTTTATCAAACAGCAGAAAGTAATAAAGAAGGTCACAAATAGTACAGTAGTTCCTTGGAGGTTTGTAACATCATAATTTAAAGCTCGGAAAGATTGAATCAAAAGTTGAATTAATCCCTAAGGGAAAAGATTCTATATAGATTCTATTGATAGATATAGGGCAGCCTGTCTTCATTGGGAGCTGGTATATTTGTTAATACTTCAGGGCAAAGGAGACTAGTCTCAGCAAAGAAGAAAATGAAATCCTCCATGAGAGGAAGTGAGTATGTTCTCTGCTTCCCGTCGCTGTGCTCTCCTTACTCTGCTCTGCTGGGAAAAGAGAAAGCCAACTCATCCTTCGCTACGAGATGTGAACGGCTGGTGTCTGTGCAGTGCAATTATGGAAACCAGCTGGAATACATATATAAATCTTAAATGTTGCACTTGATTGGTGTTCATTCCTCAAATGATGCTTTTATTGTCAAACAACCTCAACCCAAAATCTTAGCAGCCTACGTACCCAATGCAAAGTGAAAGGTTTTCTTCAGTGACAAATTTTGGTGAAGTTACAAATATTTATTCTGCAGCTGGAAACATGTTCCTCAAAACATGTTTAGCTTTTGAGATTCCTTTGAATTATTGCAGCTTCCTTTCAACAGTCTTCCAGAATAATAGTTTTGCAATTCATTTCTGATTCTCTTTTATAAAAAAAAGTCTACAGTCTTAATGATGTGACTGGACCTGGTGAATTAAGCTCTTCGTAATTCAAATGGAATTAATAGGAAGAAAAATACTCTCATGTAAAGGAAAATATTTTTTAAAGAAATTACTAATGGGCTCAGTTGAAAAAATTATACTCACAAGCTTGGTAAACAGTGAGAACTGAGATGAAATACACCTTTGGTAGGCATGCATGGTGAAGTACAGGATGATAGAAGGATTTGTGCAGGCATACTGACTTTTCTTCTGCTGTTTGCTAGTAGAAAGGAACTCAGCTGCCCTGAGAAAAGGCAACTGAAGAGAAAACAGGTGCTATTCCAGCCTCTCCAAAATCAGTGATTAAACTCCAACCCTCATGAGCCTTTTGCATTAATCCTGGCTTGTGTAAATAGTGGACAGTGATCAAATGTAAATAATCTCATGTGCCTTATTTGCGTCATGATAGATTGTCTGCCAGGTGTAATGTAAACGAAAGCCAAAGCTAAGTATGAAGTAAAACTTGTCTGAAAGAGCAGAATATGCAAATTTCTTTTAGGACTTTTCATCAAGTAAAATATTTGCTGCAGTTTATTTTTGACAATCCGTGTTTCATTCTCTATTAAATTAGTGCTTGATAAAGTAATAAAATTATTACAGTCATAAAGTTGCTGTACTATACTTTCAAGAGATCTTCTCATCCTCACATTATTGATTTTGGCATTATGAAAAACACACATTGGTGCCTTATACTAATTCTTTCCTACTGCATTTGCAACTCAGGCCTATGCTTGTTTATGCAATGTCTTGGCAGAAAATTTATTAAAAAAAAAAAAATCAGCCCTACACTTGAAAACTAACAGAATGCTTTTTTGTTTTAACCATTTACTGGAACAGCACCACAGCTAACTAGTTTTCTATTGCATGAATAATTTATTGTCATAGCTAAGCATGCCCTGGGTTATACACTTCTGCCAGCAAGTATGGAGTGGTGAGTGCTGTTGCTGAATAATGATTAATTACTCGCCCTTCTGAAGGAGCCCTGCTTTGTAAACTGGTCACACAGCATGTTATGTGGATTGTGTCTGCTATACAAAAGGTTACTTGCAATCACATAATGAGACATAATGATTCACATCACAACAATTCTTTGGTACAAATCTGCACACAATGGAATTTAGACAGAAACCCATTTATTTACATACCTTGTGTGCCAGAGGGTACAAAACGTCACTGCACTGCTGAAGTGCTGCCATTGCTCTTCTGCAGTGCTGACATTTTGGATGAAAACGGTGTGATGGCTTCTTCAGGAATCTCCAGCCTCAGCTTCAGAGTTGTCCTGTGACAACCTGCTGGCAAACTCTGGGAGGAACTTGGCTCTCACTGTGCAGACTGTATGAGTAGGATTGTTTGCTGACACCTGTCCAGCCTCTTGGTGGGAAGCTGGGATACAGTTCCTCACTGCAAGGTGAGGAGCTCACTTGCTGTATGGGGTGAACATCCCTGCCTGTGTTTGTACCTGTCTGACTTTGGAGTGGTGAGCAGGGAATCGAAGTTTTGCCGTATATTGTACTTCATGTGGTCTAAGGAAGAAGAGCATCTGGAAGTATTGTTCTAAAACCTAGAGCCACAGCTCTTCTGAACTCTAGGGGGAAAAAGATATAGTTGTTCTCAGCTCCTGCTCTCTGGAAAGCAAGAAGTGCTTGGCCACAGCTGCCCCATGGTTCCTGGGGCCACAGCTGGCAGCACCACTGGCAGAACAGTGACATCTAGTCCTTCCTGGTCTCAGCTAGAGTCATGTGACTGTCTAGGCAGGATCTTTACTATTAGTTTCATCTGTGTGGCACTAGAGCCCTGCTGATCAGGCTCGTCAACTAAGCTGTGGAAATCTGAGATGCTAGAGCGTTAGGGTTAGGGTGACATGGGGTTTGGGAAGCAATAGGCCTTTTCCTGCCCTGCAGAGGATGGGAATCCTGGATTTGCATTTCTGTGCCACAACAACATGGCAAAGCTGTCTGCAGCAGCCCATGACATCTTTCTTTTCAGGGAGCACAAAGCAACCATGAGGCACTTGGGGGTTTCCTGGGCCTTGGTGGAATGTTCCAGCATCCTGGTGGGAGGGTGGCCATACAGCCATGGTGGACATGCTCTACACACAGTCAACAGCTAGAATAATTCTGTGGCTAAATGTATGATTTTTCTTCCACAAGTAGTTCTTTGAGAGGCAGATCATGTGCAGGCCCATTTACTGCAGCACTATCTTATGTGGATCCTCTGATCTCTAATAATCTGAGGTGGCCCTTTGGCAGTAATAATGGAGAGTGTTTCTGCCTCTGCCTCTTCCCTTGATTTCCCGAAATAAAATATGGTGTGCTTTAAGGCTCCAGAAGGCTTCTACCCTGCAACCCAACTTTGCTTAAGTGGGTTAACATGGTCAGGCAATATTGGAGAATGGGGCCCAGGAGGAAACAACACAGGCAGGAAGCAGAAGCATCTGGAAAAGAGGGAAAAAAACCCCAGTGGAATCCTCCACTATGATGGCTCAATAGTATTGGTATTATTTCATAGCCCTTAGATGTGGCTCATCTAACAAATAAAGTGTCAGCAGTTTCACATTTGGACCTTTGCATATTTGCAGTTGAGCAATGGTAGAGAGATTTATGTGGAAACCTTAATGAGAGTAGATAGAGAGAGGACATCAGGCATCAAGCATGAAGCCTCACAGCTCTGAAGCTGCATGGAGAGCCATACCAGACATATATCCCACCAGCTCTTGCTTGTCCTGCTACTAAGCTGTTGACATTGTACAGAAGCTGATATTTAATTGAAGAAATTACATACTTATTTTAAAACGGAAAAGGCATAGCAATAAAAGGTGCTCTGTGGTAAGACTCCTAGAATGCGTCTTCCTAGCAGAAGCAGCTTTGCAAGTAGCATTTATGCTTTTACTCCAAGTCTCATGGCGCTGGTCTTGCTGCACCATGTTGGGTCTGATGAGATTGGATGAGGTTAAGCTGACTCAAATAGCTGCTGACTGGCAGTTTATTCGTTCACTTGCTCAACAATGTCAGAATCACTCTATGTCTGGGAGGCAAAGAATACAGTTAGACTAGACAAATGGAATAGGAACCAACAACAAAGTGAATCCTGTGCTGTCCTGTACATTTTTTATTCACATTGCACATAAATCTCATCCAAGCTCATGGGAGAACTTTAACATCCCCTTAAACTCCCATCTATTCTCTGTCCTTCTCATTCTTTGCACTATTAAGAAAAAGATTTATTTTCTGGAAACTACTCTTAATCATTGTGCAAATAGCAATGGAACATTTATATACAAAGTAATAAATAGATGATTTACATCTTAATGTAAGATTAATGGAGATTCTTCTGACTTCTTTGTGTTTATTGCATCTAACACTCAGATGCTATTCTTATACTCTGATAGTAATGTTAATTAATTGATTTCATTATTCTTGTTTAGGTTTAGGGTTGATTTTTTTCCTCTGCCACAGTGTGCATGGGACAGTTCTACACACACTTTAATTAGTATGTTCAACACTCCAAAATGCTTAAGATAGGGAAAAAAATGTTGGGTTTAGCTGGTCAAGGCAATAATCTGAAGTTCTTTGAAAGATGCAGAGTCATGGAGAACATGGAAATGCATCTGTCATTATGGTAGATGGAGTACCTAGAGGAATCAGTCACACCTTTTGATGATATTGAGAACATAGTGAAGCAGAAGTATGGTCAGTGCCAGAGCTTATGTCCTTTGCCACAGAAAGGTAATATTGTCAATACAGGCTCCTCTGAACGTGGGAAAGAGGATTGTCATGCCCTGTTGAAGTGGCTCTTCTCAGAGGAACAGAAGATGTTTTCTCTCTCTCTCCTGGTTTATATCTGTCTTTATTATATTATATTGCCAAGGGCAGTATCTGGTCCTTGGAACTGTTTATTTCTTGTGTGCAGAGAGAAACATTGAGCAACATTTTCATTGTTCCATTTTGCTCACACAGGTTCAGGTAATGCCAAGGAAAATATTCCTTTGGTCAAACTGAAAATCATACGGATCTTTGGTTCCTTTGTGAGGGCTGTAAGACTTGTTTAGCATTTAATCTTTTAAGGTGTGTTTAATCTTCAGAAACCTTCTGTCAAGCCCGCTCTTCAACCAATATATGCACATGCCTGCATACATACCAGATAAGCAGGATTATATATATGCACATATACCCATCATTACTCTGATATATAAAATATGTATGTGCATGTAGACCCCTCACCTGAGATTTGTCACCTACAAACAATAAAATATAGACTGCATAGACTGCCATAATAGTTTTTTTTCTGCAAACAAGGCCACAGGCTGTCTCTACATCCTTATGTTGCAGAAGAATTGTCCTGTAGACAAGAATTGTCCTTCCAGCAAGAAGTTCTGATTTCATTTGTGCTCTGGCTGAGAGTATTGCAAAAATCTTTCTAACTGGGTAATCATCATGAGTGGAGTCAAAGGGAATGCCTTGGGCGCTGTGGTCGTGGCAGCTCACTGGTGTCCACACTGTTGTTCATAAACTGGTAGGAAACACATAGTACCAGCTTAACTCATGGTAATTTGAGCATTTCTAATCATTTGTCTCAAACCATTTTCCTATAGTTTTGCAGTTACAGTAACTGAATTCAGGGCTGCCTGAAAAAGAAACAATTGTTCCTTAAGATGTTATTTAGAAACAGTTTTATGTGCTCAATGAACTATTAGTAATGATCAGACTGAGACCCTCAGAGTTAACCCAATGAGCCCATGACCAGATAAAAGTTGGAAAGCTGCAGTGCCTGTTTTTCACTCACACTGAACTAGCATCCATTGAAGTTTCTCTGCAGGTATCTTTAGTCCCTAAGACTGTAAAGTCCAAAGCACTTCCCCACCATCTAGGCTTCTTCTCAGGAATGGAAACTGGCCTGGAGATCCAACAAGTCCCAGGCTTGGCATGGTGCTGGTATAATCAGAGACTACAACATGAAGGAAATTGTCATTTCCTTAAATCTGGGATGGTGTATCAGCCAGTCCAAGACATGTGAACTGGTAAGAGGAACTTTTAGATAACAAACTGCTATGAACCCCTTTCTCCATTTATATAGGGCCAGATCTGACAAGTGAAAAATGCGTTGATTTTTTTCCCCCCTTTTGATATGCTCACTTTGTGATTAAATTTATAGCTGGCTGAAATATTTTAAATGCCATTTCAAGTCCCGAGTCATAAACCAGTAAATGGTCTCCTTCAACCCATTCAGTTAACAGTGTTGACATTTTAAGAATTTGTTTCAGCTTCTGTATTTAAGAATGTATTTATTTATTTGATTGTTTATTTATTACAGCATACTTTGGTACTTTTCAATAGTGTCTCTAAACTGAAATAGTACACATTACATGTAGCAACACCAGGTGGATTCTCAGCACAGCTTTCCTAGGTCACATTAAATCATTACAGCTTTGAAGAAAATGATGGAAGCATGTTGTATCCTGCAGGAGTGCCCAGGACACCCACACTGACACTTACTAGCACCTACTCTAAAGTCTAGGATTTGTATTGTGTTGCATACAGGCTCAGCACTGAAAATTACCAGTCTGTTTTTGGGTGTTAGTACCATGGCCCTTCACGGGTAAGTAGCATATGTAATTTCTGTTGATGTCTGGCTTTGCATTTACAATATGTGACACTATACTATTTATTTAATAAGATTTATCTACTTCCATTTAAGAAATCTTTTTATTCAGATCTGTAAAGGGAGATAATTGCTCGGTTCTACTGATTGTCTATTATTAAGGAAAAAAGTATTTAAAGATTTGAAGATAACCCCTGCTGCACTCTTCAATGGCTTTACAATTTCTTCCTTCTGTTTTTATCACTTCAGCATTGCACTGGTTTTCCTTCAGCTTTTGATGAAATCACCTCCTTGATGAAATCGCTGAGAAAACAGGCTCTGGGAAAGTGCTTTATCTGAGATCCCAAAGACAAGTTTGTTCCAAAGATGTTCATGATTTTCAGTCTACATATTTAGACCTCTGTAGTGATACTACAAAATCTTTGCAAATGCTCATATTGTTTTTCAAGGCATTGCGTTACTTTGCTAGAGAGATGTTCCTTTGTGAATTAAGTGCTCTTTGAGGATAAAATGTTCATCAGAAGTCTTCAGAGTTACAATATCATCATTTTCATCATATTACTCTGAAAAGACATAATTTATATAATTTTTTTAAACATACTTTCCTAGGGCATATTTAACAAAGGACTTTTCCTACCTCCTCATTGAACTTCATAGCAATTATGTACTGGGGCAAAGCACAGTCTCCAGCCAGCCCATTTGGCTGGATATCTGAAATTAAAAACCTCTTCTGGATTTATTTTTGGCATCCTTCTCCAGTCATACATTGTTTTACTTTCCCTCTGTTTGTACATTCCTTATTATGCAGTGTTCCTTTCCAATAATATCTAAGTAAATTGAAGATATATAAATGGAGGCAATTAACAAAATAAATAAAAATAATACTAGTAGTGTCTAGTGGCACATGCTAACAGTAGGTAAATATATATACACACACATATATATAAACATATGTGTACATATATGTGCATATATCTGTACACTGAAAATATTCCCAGCTTGAATAAAGAGAACAAATTTTGGAAGAAGCTGCTCAATACCTTTAACAGGAACGGCCCCAGATGACCCTTGACGATGGTCTGATAGATATGAATTGCTACTGGCATTATGCAATCAGAGAAACAGGGCTACTCTGCCAAAAAAGGAATCCATTTAGTCATAAACACTATAGCTAGAGTTGATGCAGGGTTTATCTAAAAAAGCCCAGCAGGTTTGGTGTAAAATGAAAGGCAGAATTTTAATTTGGATGGCAATTGTTTTTAAATAATGCTAATTTTCACTGAACGTCCTTTATTTACACAAGAAAACAAAGGCCAAATATTAGGCCGAGGAGCACAATCAAAACTTGGGTTCGGCTATGGGAGAAAGCAGGCTGCTGCAACATAATTCACTAAAACCAGTTTTTTTAGCTTTTGCCAAACCTTCAGTCCTTAAGAATTTTCCAGTGGAGGTGTGGGCATTTCTGTCACTAAATATAAATCCACTACATGCATACTTACTTTCCTTAGTTATCCTCCAGAAATATGGTGAAAGTAATCTGAGAGGCTCCTGGACCATAGGCTGAGGAAACCTACAGTGCTCTCTCTGCTCATTTCTTCCTCACTTTCTCATCTTTTGTTTCCAGTATGACATCCATCTCCATCTTTGGGATCACAAGAGATTCTTATTCATTAAGTTTTAGACTAGATTTATCTACAGGCACTTTTTTGCTCTCATCTAATGCTCCTCTTTTAACCCATCTTGTAATGCAGCCCCTGATGGAACAGGGGGGATTATTTCTCTTGAAGAACGGACAGAGTTTTGTCTGGTCCAATTTAGGTCACTGCTCCTGGATCAGTTGACTTCTGGATTCATTTTGTGCTTTGAGCTGGGAACTGAACTGATGCCATTGCCAGATAAGTTTTTGTTGTGGGCTTGTGCATTTGGGTACATCTGTGTTGGCAGTGATGCAAAGTCTCCCCAGGAAGAAGAAGAAGAAGAGGCTCCCACTATGGCTGATGGACCCACGGGCCCATCTTTGCTCCTCCCCAGCCCTGCAGCTCCAGTTACCAGAAGCCCCTCTTCTCTCAGTCCTGTGGTCAAAACCATCACCTAAAGGCAGCCCATCAACAGATTTCTTGAACCCATCTCTTACCACAGAAGAAAAATAAAAAAAAGGAAACTTTATTTTTTTTAAAAAAGCTCTTTTCCTTGAGAGTTAACTCAATTTTTTCTTTAATGAATTGAAAGAAAAATAATCTTTAAAATAATATCCACAATTATGTTACTGATCTTTCAATTAAATTCATCAAGATGCAACCTACAGCTAATACCTATTCACAATAAAGTTTCTTAATTAATTTTCTTGAATTAAGAGGCTATAATTCCTATTTACTGAATTTAGCAGTCTTGGTAGTGAATTAAGGATATAGAATATATAATAAGGATATAGAATACGTACTATATAATCCTCATTTTCCAAGCTTGTTTAGTAGAAGTTTGAATTTTTCCTGCATCATTTATTATACCACATCTTTACAACATTACATTGTTGTCATCTATTAACACACTATCTGAAAGCCTAGAGTATACCTAACTTTCTATTATGGTAACAATATTGGTTCCTTTTTTTGTCAAGATATACTCTCATTTAAAGGAATGACTGGCTGTATTCTTGCAGAATATATAGCCTATACACTTCCAGAATGTATAGCTTGTACACTGGCTGTAGTTCACCTGGTCTTAGCTGTACAAAAACTGGTCTAATCAGGTTCCAAGGCTTGCCCCAAGTCAGGGGACTTTCTGTGCCATTTTTCAACTCTAATCGCCCATGCAGCTTTTACAATGATTAGGAGGGAATGGTTGTCACTTGAGGTACTGATTTCTCTTCATTAATTATGTAGGAAAGACAAGGGCTGATTTAGAGATCTAAAATTTGGATGGATGAAATCAGATGTAATGACACCTGCTCTTGTGGTGTACCTTACCTCAACCCCTGGCAGTAGATGTGTTTGTCATTACCTAAAGTGGAGAACCCATGCTCATTTATTTAATAAACATATGTATGAGTCCTCTGTGTGCTGAATAAATAGCACTCAATAACCTGCCCCTTCTTAAAGAAGAAAACAATGTTTTGATATGTAGAGTCTCCACCCCATAGAGAAGGGCATTTCTCTTTTCCTTCCTTCCCAGTATCTCAGAGAGGAATGACATCACTTCTTCCTTGTAGCAATGTGGGCACAGTCAGTGCTCTGAGCAAACTGCAGCTGGATTACTGCAGCAAAAAGCTTGTGGCTAAGAGTTTGAAATACAGAAATGCAGCCCCAAGACCTCTCTTCTGCCCAGAATCCAGCATAGACATTCATTATTTCATTGCACTATTGAGCTATGATGCAGATTTGTGAGAGAAAGAAATAAAGTTTTAAAATCTCACCAAAATCCCAGGCACTCCTTTGCAGTGATATAGAGGTACCAAAATCCATGCAGTTTTTCCCCTTATTCATCTGTAACAGAAGAGAATTAATGTTCGTGGTGATTTACTATCTCTGAAGAGTCATGTCCTTTTTATTTTTAAACCTAAGCAAAAAAAGCTTCAAAGTGCAAATCCCTTAAAAAAAATAGGTCTCTGGCTCTAGCAAAATAAAAGTCAGACTTTCAAAAGAAAAGAGGATGTTTTCTTAAATTAATTAGACAAACGCTTCCTGACATTGGCACAGGGTAATGTCCTATAAATCACACTACTATATTATTTTACCTTATCTTTGTACTTTTTGCTCGGATCAAGGTTTAAATATATGATTTATATAATGAACAATTAAGATTTTGTAACCTTGTTGTGCTCTACCATTCTTGCTTATTAAACAGTAATAAAATTAGCCAAAGGGAACTGAGGTTATGCTAGTAACTATGTCAAAGAAAAGCAGTTGCTGCGAGGTCCATTTCTTGCTCAGGCTACGTGTCCTTTTCCCACTGGCAATCATACACTACACTGTGACCCCAAAGACTGCTTGCTATTTCTTTTTCACACATGCCTATGCAGGAACATGGATTCTCTAGAGTGGGCTTTACTTTGCCCCTGGCCTTTTAGGCATTCTTTCAAAACCTATTCTTGCAGTAGTTACCAATTAAACTAGTTACTAAGAAAGAAGCATGTTTCAGCACTTACGTTAATTGAACTGTTACAAACTAAATATGATTCCAAATTGTTTCTGTATTCCAAATCACTTCATGCATGCAGATAAAATGAAAAAATTACTAAATCGTTTTGAAATGTGCAAATCAGGCATACAATACTGACATTTAGATCTGTGACCTGATCACAATGTAGTAAGTACCTCTGAAAACTTTGCAGATTTTAAAGCTGTCATATGAAACCCTTGAACCACTGCCTGATGTGATATTCAATAAGTGGAAGTCAGGCTGCAATCAAATTGTGGAACTGTCTGCATCAGGGTTTTACTACCAATTTACCCAGAAAATAATCTTTCCCTGATTCATTTCACGGGCCAAGTAAGAAAGGAGGAATGACTTAATGTATAAAACACATGCTTTATTCTTTGGGACCTTGGTTTGAGTTCAATTTGTGGTCCTAACTAAAATGAGCAGCTCAATCCCCAATGAACAGTAGTCCATATCACTGAACTACCACACACGATTAGGCACAATTGGCTGTCTATGCTTAGGAGAAGTTGAAGAGTGATTTAGCATAGAAACTAAATCACTTCTTTGAGCTGTAAAGTGGAGTAGCCTTTTCTGAGACTCTGTGATCAAAAAAAATACACAAACCATATTGTTTCTTTTTTTCAGCATTTCTTCAGTACAATAAAAATAAGGGATAGGAAAAGGCTCAGTCTTTAGTAATAAAAGCCATATGGCTGCCCTAATTTGCAGCTATCCTCTTTTATTAAGAAATTAGTAACTACCATAACTGGCAGAGTGATGGCGAAAATACTGGTACATGGAACAAATGGATGCTGCTAAAAAGAGAAAAGGGGAGAAAAGATGCCGAAGAAGAAAAGCAATGATGTTGGAAACTGGCAAAGCTTTTCTGTCTGAATCCTGGAGCAGGAGAAATGCTTGTTGGGTAATACATCTATCTAGTAACATGTCATACATGACCACACTATTGAAGGGTTTAACTGTCCTGGGATTTAAACATGTCATTACTGGGATAAGCTGCACTTGTACAAAACAGAGTAGTGTAAACTATTTTGCCAATGGTGGAGTGGTGAAGCTCTAGCAGAGAGGTGATTTGAGAATACCAGGGCTTGCACAAGAGCACAGAAAGGACAGGGCAATAGATGGATGGGCTGTGTGAGCACAACGGGCTCAGTGAGGGGCAAAGGGAGCTGCAGAACCACTAAGCAGGGGATTAGAGGGAAGCTAAAGGGGAAAAAGAGCCTGTATCAGTGTGGTGTAAAGACAGAATCAAATTAAGTCACTGGATTTATTTCATAATATTCCTTCAGAGGATATTGGCTAGTAGTATGGAAAAGAGAGATTTAGTACCTGTACCTAGAACCTTCCTAAAACATAAGGCTCAGAATAAGACTACTATAATATTAGGTATAAACAGGCTCTGCCAAGTACTAGAAAAGTCTTAGTGTGATGCTCCGTTTTGAGAAATGGGACATGGTATGGTAGCTTGGCAGTGGGATGTACAGGCATTCAGCACCTGAGCTGGTGCAACCAGGGTGATCTCCTCAGCCCTGAATGGTCAGAGCATTCCTATAAAACAGTTCTCCATGGCATACAGACAGGAGACAAAGAAGGCAGTGGAGTAAACTCTCAGCCTTTATACTGCAAACTTCTGTTCAACTCTGTTACTAACATTAGACCTCAAATTCACAAGCTTTTATTTTTAACAGATTTTTTTTTTTTTCTCAGGGATTCCATTAATTTTCATTATGAACTATACTTACTTCTTTCATCTGAGGAAGAAAAGACTGTGACTGGAGGTATGTGACAGCTTTCCCTTTTTAGTTGCTGGAAATAAGTTAATAAATGCAGTCACAATCCAGGATTCCATTCTCAGTCCTTATTGATACCAACTATACTCTAACAATGAATTTCAAAGTGCTGCTGATGTAAACTCTACCTGAAGCCTGTTTGATCTCAGATAAGCATCTTCATCCCATTCTTCATTTCAAGCAAAGAAAATCTTACTGCATAGAAACATATTCATGTGCTTTGGGTTCAGTTCAAGATAAGCTATGCTTTGCAGAAAACCTAATTAATATCAATCACAAGGAAAACAGAAATTGGAAGGAAATGTTCTTTCATTTCTTGATAAACAGATCACCTATGATACATACACAAATGGACATGCCAATTTGCTTTATTGTCAAAGTATCTCCCTGCAGGGAGGATTTTTTAGGGAATAAAGAGGTAGTTGCACTTTTGCTCTTATGTACATGGCAGTAACTTTGTTCTGTTAAATGAGAGTTGAATAGTGTAAATCAGATCAGAATTACATCCTGCAAATGCAGGTTTAGTAGCATTCAAAGGAGTGTTTACTCCTAACACTCAAAATAATAATTATTAATGATAACGCATAAATACCTCCTTTAATGTCCCTGTAATGCATTTCAGGCATTTCTTTTCGCCTTTCTCTTCCCCCTTGCCAAAGGGAAAGCCACAGCTTATGACCTAAGAGGCCTTATGGGCTTAGAATAGAACCTTTAGTGATAAATATTCATATTTGGAAAAATCTTCAAAATCAGAGCAGCTAACTTCTGTCACAAGCCTGCGTCACATAATAACATCTCAACTGACCTTTAGGGCATTTTGCTGTTGACCAGCACCCTTTCCCATCCATGGATTTCAGTCTTGGAATTAGCCATATAGCACTGACCATGTAGCTACTTCCAAATGAATGTAGGCGTTTGTTTAGATGTGATTCATAAAATTTTCATGCACAAAGCAGAGTTCTGCTCTTATGAGTGCTCTAGGTCATATTGGGAAAGGGAGGGATTTGGGGAAAGGTCACTAATTTTTAGAGAAGTCCCTGCCTTGACTATCAATTCAAATTTGAAGTCCTTGATGTCAACCTTTCAAGTGACAGTATGGTGTATACCAAGCTTGTGGAGAGATACAAGCATCAGATGGTTTTGTTTTATCCAGGCATTTACTCAACAATGAATTTATGTGTGTGGAATATCATTCTATTTGGCCCAAAGCGAATATTAAAAAAAAAAAAAAAAAAAAAAAAAAAAAAAAAAAAAGTAAAAGAAAATATAAATATTCCATTTTATTACTTCCTTTGAGCTTCTCAGTACTTTCAGCTTTGTTCTAGCTTGCTCTCAGGTGTCTTTGTATGATGCAACATTTTTAGCTGCAACATTTAGGGTTTACCCACACAAAACTATCCAAAAACCCAACAAAACAACCAAAGGACTCAGCTGTTAATACATTAAATGTTTAAAGAAAGGTCAAAGCAATGGATCATTGCAATGACTGGTACAGGATAGTTGAGGAAGCCTCTCTTTTTCCTCCTAACACCTATGTGCACACATTCTTTAACGTATTTCAGATTATGTCCCTCACAGCCTCTCCTTTCCTTGTTTAGTGATATGCTATGTTTGCCTTTGAGAATTATTTCTTTTTGGCATCCTGTGGCACTACTGAGGGAGCTTCTGATGCAATGAGTCACTTTAAGGGTACAGAATCTGCTGCCCATGCTGAAAGGACCAATATTTTCATTGCAAGAGGGAAAAGTAAGAGGGAGTAAAAGGATTGGAAAAGCTTCCCTCAACAGCTTTGAAGGAGATATAAACATGAAGAACAGAAAGCATTGGCTAAAGATGGGGCTCCAGACCTTGGACTAATTCCTGATTCAGCATGTGTGCACTATTTAGCTACTGGTCTGCAAGCTCTTGGTGGTCCATACAAGCAATTCTTGCCATTAGCAGCCTGTAAGCCAGTCCATAGGTATTTCTGAAAATCAATGCATCTTTAATGCAAATAAAAAAAAAAAAAAAGATTAAGAGCAACCACCACACTAGTTAATTTTTTTCCTCCCTTTTATTTTCATTTTTATTGTTTACCTGCACTGACATTAAGATATTACCTAGTCTACTTTTAACTACAGAGTCTGCCTAGCAGTCTAGCTGCATCAATGCCATTACTGTTACTGTAACATTTAATGTAAATATTAAAATACATCCTCAAATACTTGTTTCCTTGAATCCCTGCACATATATTTTCTGCTGAAGCTTCCCTACCTGAAAGATAGCTGGGTTATGCCTGTGTGGCCTATCTGTAAAAATTAACCTTAGCTACAGCATGGACCTGCTTCACAGAATGCATTTGGGTATTGTATTAAGCTGTAAATAATATGAGAAGTATTCAGAGGGATGGATTTATGTTGCTATTTTTCAAGTAACGGTGGCTTTGAGGCATAGTATATGTATCTGTCAAAATAATACACACAGCTCTGCAGTTAACTATTTACAAAGGATTAAAGTTTAGCTCCTAATAAGATGTTCTCTCTGATGCTTTGCATTTGCTACCTAATACCATGAGAAAAGTCTGTACAAATTATGAAGAGAATGTAGGAATTCATGCAGATACAGAATATTCTGTTCAAAAGTAGATATAGTGAAAATCCAGTATACAAAAAACAGTCCAGACAAAAGCATTTCTTGCACATTGTAAGAAGGAAAAAGGAAGCAAACATTTATTGAAGTTCAGGAATGATTTAGACACATTTCTTGATTTTGGTTGGGTTTGTGTAAGGCAAAAGAACCATAAAGCTGTAATAGTAGAACTCACATTTCTTCCAGCATTTCAGACAAAACACTCCTGCTCAGTCAAAAAATTCAATAAGCTATCAAAAGAGAAAAGTCTTTTTGAGTATTTTGACTACATAAAAGCCACAAGGAATCAGTGTGAAATTTACAAGTAAGTATTGCCTATTTGCTATTTTTTTTTATTTGTCTCTCCATTATTTTGAATGTTTATCATCCTCAATCTCCTTTTGGCAGCATGTCATTTTTGAATAAGGGAAAGCAGATACTACATGGCTACTCCTCTGCAGCTGTGTTTCTAAGTTAGGTGCTCTTTATTTTCTAATTGGGAACCATGCTAGCATATGGGCTCACCTTTGGTAAAAAGTATAATCACTCTGCACATATCCACTGAATAGCTAAGATTTTGGAAGCAATAATGACTTCATTAAAAACAAAATGGAAACAGTCAAATGGCATTTAGAAAGATGGCTGGGGAATTTTTAAAATAAAAACAAAAACATTTGTAAATGTTGTAGAAAGTCATAGTTTTCTGGATATGTTCTTCCAGCTGAAATCACAGAGATGCTGTAATCTCAAAACTAGAATATATTAAAAGGTGAAAAAATTTTAAACCAGTTAATAGTAAGGTCAGATGGCCAAATAATTTCCTATTTAAATAGATCCCAGAAAAGTGGCAACTGAACTGCTTTACAAACACTAGAAGCCTAAAAAAGAGGAGTTGGTAACTTCAAACATGAATTTAGAATATCATAAACTTTATGGAAGAATAATAATTAGAATTTTAGCATCATTAAATCCAAATGTAAACCTAACAAACACTGCCAAGCCCACTGCTAGATGTTTCCCCAAGTGCCACACCTGAATGTCTTTTAAATACCTCCAGCAATGATGACTCAACCATTTCCCTGGGCAGCCTGTTCCAACGGTTTCCATGAAGCAATTTTGCCTCCTGACCAATCTAAACCTCTCCCGGTGCAATCTGAGGCCGTTTCCTCTCATCCTGTTACCTGGGAGAAGAGGCCAACCCTCACCTGGCAAAAACCTCCTTTCAGGTAGTTGAAGAGAGTGATAAGATCACCCCTGAGCCTCCTTTTCTCCAGCTTAAACAAAGCCACCTCCCTCAGCTGCTCCTCATGAAACTTGTGCTCTAGCTATGTATTCTCAGGGGGCAAGTCTGCAGAAAAGAGAAAACATTTCCTGGAGAGCAAGTGGTGGTACAGCATGTGACAGCATTCAAAGAGTTACATTTTCTGATTAATTTAAGCATATCACCAGATAGTAGTATCTGTACAGATATTTACTCTGTACCTACACAGAAAAATGCCTGCACTGCCTGTTGACATCAGCCACCTGTTCAGGTTAGTTATAATACCTCCTTGTGACAAACAGCAATATCCAAGAGGCTGTTATGATAGGATACTTCAGTAGTAAATTAGGATGTAAATTAAGATGTCACAGACACAATATGATGCCAAGGTTAAGTTTTTTGATGTAATGAATGATTGTTTAGTGGAGAGAAAGCCAGACATCCCAGAGGAGAAAAGCAGCTCTGTACTACCTGAAGGTTCAAAATTTTGCTACCAGTAAACCAGCAGAGAAGCCTATGCTATACCTATATTCAAAAACCTCATTAGAACTGCAAAATCCAATAGAAAGTGAAAATTAAAAGTGGATATTTAAAAGATGAAAACCTCACATTTTTCTCATCTTGCCTTCTACTATTTTTACTATGAATGCAGCATCTGGAACTCTTCTTGCCCTTGATGTCCATTGTAAGCATTCTCCCCAGGTGAGCTTTGACTTTCCTAGCACCATCCTTACGTACACAGGCATTTCATAGTCCTTCCATAGGCTGAGAAACATTGAGAAATAAGAAACAAGCAGAGTTCACAAGTGAATCTGAGGCAAAAAGGGAAAATTGCCTATGATTCATATGCATAAAAAGCTCTAGAAATTAACTTAAATTTGGTGAGGATTTTAAGCCATTTAGTTTAAGAAAGACCAGAATAATGGCAAATTGTTGCCAGGGGATTCTACAGAGTCAATTCCACCCAGCAATAAAATTGCAGATATATTTTAAGTTTATAACTGCAATTTGACATGTGTTTCAAAAAAAAAATCTAGAAATTATATTCATAATGTTAGCTCAATTCTCTGTACTGGTTGAACAAATAAGATGGATGGTAGGAAGCTCTAAAAGGAAGGCAGTAGCAGCAAACTTCTTTATATCATTGTTTAAACAATTGTGATCACAACTTTAATATTACACACAGTTTTCTGAAAAGTACATCACAGCATTAAAAAGGATGGAAAGAGAAAAGATTATGAGACAACCAACTTCTGTATGAAAATGACTAAAATGGGCAATAAAAGTTCAGCCTGGAGACCTAATGAGGACAGATGTGATGGATATGAGGAAAAATAAATGGAAAGAGGAGACAGGTAGAAAATTATTATTCACTGAATAATATAATACTAAATTAAAGGACATAAAATCTAACTGTCTAGGATGTCTCAGAAACAAGAAGAGGAAATTTTGGGATTCTGTGAACAGTCAAACTGTGGACTTCATTGTCACAGGAGGTCCATGTGGTTACTACCAAATTTTGCATATGTTCAGAAAACACCTGAGAAACTCATGGAAAGAAATCATTCAGGATTTTTAGCTCAAGAGTAGTCTCGAAAAGTCCAAGCTGCAGGTCACTAGAAGGTGAATGACTTTACCACAGGGAAACACCACTGTCTAGATATTTGCATTTAGCTTATCCTGTCCTGACACTCCTCAGTAGTTTTTATGTTATATATTAAACTCAGGGTACACACATATGCAGAGGATATTATCAGCTGTGTGTTTTCTTTGAGATGCCCTTATTCCATGGAACAGGAGCTGTGCTCAGCCTTTTCAGTTGGCCGACTGTACCATAGAAGAACTGATCTTATAACCTGAAAGAGGCTAAATCAGGCACTAGGATAAAGAAAGATGTGTCCCTAATGGGCATTGGGCTGTCTGTCTTGAAATCATCCCAGGAGTGCCAAATATATGGCTGGGGAGAAACAGAAATAAATAATAGAGGGGAATTAGTTTTCAATTGCTCATTTAAAATTGCTAGTTTCAATCAATGACAATTTTAAGGCATTAAATACATTCTAGAGTAACTTGTCAAAAAACCCCACCCTGCAGTTGCTGACATTCTCTGAGGTTTTTTAATAAGATCAGGGTCAGTGATGGGAAATAAGCAGGAAGATGAATAGGATGTCAAAATTAAATTGAGTTCCAGAAGAGTTATCTTAAGTTCCCAGAAAAATAGAAACTCACGAAACTTTGTCTGAAACTAAGTGGGAAATGTGTGTTTTAGCTTAGAGGGAACAAGAAGGCTGATGACTTCTTTAGCAGTATTAGCAACCCATGCTATTTTAGCAGCTTGAAAAACAGCCTCATCCTTTGAGTTCTGAAACAGAGAAGGTTCTACTTGCTTTAAATCCTAATGATTTCTGGTGCATCAGGCTCTTTCATTTTTATACAGGGAACCCAGATTAATTGTTTCAACCATCTGACTATCCATTACAATCAGAGGATGTACTTCTTGTTAAAGTATCAGAACTGTTGAATAAAATACCATTTTAACAATCCATATGTCTGTGTTTTTGTTTTGTTCTCTTTTGCTAGATGTAGCACTTCATCTTCTGGAGTGTAAGTATATACTATTGGCCAGACTGTTATTAATCATCATTGTTGTCAATGAACAAAAATCCAGTGAAAGAAAACAATTGAATACCAAATACTCAGAGCAACTCCTGTTTCAGAACGACCATGTTGATTAATAATGGTACTTTCATTTGGGAATTTGTCTCTGCATTTATAAATCCTGCTCTGGACTGTGGTCTTGCTACATATTTACACCATTGTCTAAGATACCCTTTCTACTTCTTCCTTGGGATCAAGGAGACAGGTTGGTGGGTTTGAATACAGACATTAAAACTGTTATTGAAAATTAATCTTCTCCAACCAAAACCATGCAATGGGTTCATCACAGCAAAACAGGTTTTCTCTGATTGTCTGCAGATGATAATCTGGAGTTTTAAGGACCAGGAAACTCTTGAGACAGAGAAAGAGAACATATGAAGGCAGGGCTAAGTAAAAAAAAGGCTTGAGAAGCAGAGAGTCATACAGGAAGATGTTTAGTTAAGGACTTCCAAGATAACAGAAAAATTGGAGAAAATGAAAGAAATAAGTCACAGCATTTAAAGGACTTGATTCCAGCAGGAGGAACCTGGAACTCAGAGGTCAGTAAGATTTTTGAGATTCCGAGGAAGTGGGTGGAGATGGAGATGTTGCATATTTTGCATAAAACTGGATATCTCTTGGTCTATGTGAAATACATAAAAATCATGTGGTAAATGCTGTCTTATTTGCTTCCAATAGCCTGAAGTCATTAGGCTAAAAGTGAAATGGTCTTCAAGAACAAAGGTATGGGAAGGGATGTTTTTAATCAGTTTAGGAGCTCTCTTCTGTAAGACTGTCTCCTATTTACAAGTAAAACAAGAAAGCCCTAGTGTTCTATTTAATAGAATGAATTAGACCCAGAAATTATGTCTGGAGGCAATCCAGGCACAAAGGAAGGCTTACAAGTCTGGAGACCCAACTTGTAGGTACATCATAACAGACCGGTAGAATCCAATGAAGTGACTGGATCAGCTTCATAAAAAAACATTTGAGTTCATTTCTTAACCAAGCACACAATATAAATTCTAGGTCTTTTATGCCTTCTGCCATATTCCAACTACTGGCTTGCCTGCAGTGTTGCTATAAGTACCTAGTAGATTGGTTTTATGGTTACACTTATATATATCAAATTAGTGCTGTTTTCTCCCCTACAAACTTGGAATTTTAATTTAGATTCTGCTCTTAGCTGAAAACCAGCACTTTAATGTCTCTTTAATCTACACTACAGTCTCTTAACTAAATGTCATTTCACACCTTCTTGGTTCTCCAATAAGGTGTTCTTGTCTTACTACTCTCTAAAAAGCACTGTTGTAGGGACTTACAGCATCATTAGTTTCTATGCTTAAACATGGAAAATGATATATAAGAACTAAGCTTTATCATTTTTAATGTTTTCATATGCTTGCAGGGAACTGAAGGCCTAAAGGGGATAGAAATAAAAATGGAAATATAGCAGCATTGTACTAATATAGCAGTGGCTGTGAGAGAATGAATGTTATGCTCTTGGGCTCAAGGAATTCTCATGCAGGAAAAGATTGACTCATCTGAAATCAGAAACCAGAGAGCACCTGCAAGTACATGCCAGACATGAAGGAAAAGGCTGGACACAGTCATTATGCCTTCTTATATCTCTGAACTAGAATCCCAGGACATGAGGCCGTTTGATAATGCAAAACAACTTGGATGTACCAGGCTATATGACACGAGGGGGGTATGGGGGCCATGTGTGTTAGTCGTATAGTGGATGTGAGTCATTGTGTGTCTTGTCACACATTGAGGGACTGGTGGTGAGAAATGCACGAGTGCGAGGGTGCAGATTCATCCACAAACACTCACTGGCTGCAGCATGATATTCCTCCTTTTTCCAATGGAATGGGCTGCTGCTCTTCTCCTCCAGATTGAATGCAATGACGCAGTGACAACTGTGCAGATTTATTTATGTATAAATATATACATATGTGAATGAGTCTCTGAATCAGAGCTGTAGGCAGCAGGCTGTTGCACTTGGTATTTACTCTAGGCCTGATGGAAGAAAGTATTAAAATGACTGATAAGTTTTCTGTGTTAACAGTTTTTTAGGAAAAGTTAGATATTCTGGGTCACAGTGCGGGAAGTTTATTTACTTCAGTAATTTAAAACCTAATGACTTTCATGGTTAATCCTGTTTCCTTTGCTGCTGCCTTATCTCTTTTGATAATGATGTAAGCTTGAATGCAAGTGTGAAGGGCATAGGTTTATACCTGGAAAATCACTGAGGTACTCTATTTGATCATGCAGATCTGTCTCACAAAGACCTGAAACCTTGTGAGGGGCTATGCGCTACATTTATTCCAGTGACAACACCCATTTCTTTCCTGATGTTCTCGCTGGAAATGAAAATTGCCTGCTTCCTAGTCCTAGAAATACATAATTTTCTGTATATTTCTTCCCCTTGCTTATTTCAATCCCTTCTTCAAATCTAACTGAGCATTACATGTATCAGCACTGGTGACAACTCAAGCAAGTGAATTTAGAGTGGTTCACTTCACTGAAGGCTTGACTCGTTCGCTGTTGATATCAGAGACAAAATTCAATTATTTCATTAGTATACAGAACCTACTAGATAAATAAAGCCAGAATACAAAGAACAGGAATGGATAAACTTTTGGAAGAAATAATTCAAGATGCCAGATCACAAATTTAAAAGCCCCAAGAGGAATAGATGACTATGGAGAAAACTGAAATTGTGCAGTGTAGTTATATCCTGATTTCCCAGGGAATGTTCTCAGTGGAACACTGGTGGGATGAAGAGTTCCTCCATATTTCAGTATTCTCTTTGGCTTGTGAATGTCAAGGGCAGTTTGTATTTCTTTCTGGAACTGAGGTGTCCTCAGTAGCTGCTGAGCCATATGACACAACTATGACTCATTCCTTGACTCAGCTGAGTTCAGAAAGAATAATGGAGGAGGACTGATAAAACTTGGGCATGAAACAGTTCACCCCTTCAGGCAGTTTGTTTGGTCTCTAAATGAAGTGGGCAAAATTCTGAATCTCAAAGAAAAAGTTGAATATGATAACAACTTGAAAAAACATTGCAAACCCCAAATTTCTCTGTAAAGCTGTAAATTAAAGGAAAAGAGAATAAATTCTCACCCACTTACTAGCTTGCATGTAAATGAACAGAATTCCATTTTTTGTTTTGTATTGTATTGCTTCTCTATTGAATTAAGTCTTTGTCCTGTTTAAAAGCTCCATCTTGTTCTGTCAATCTCCAAAGCAGCTATTCAGCAGCCAACCAACACAACAGAAATTGTCTATGCTGAATGTTCTTTTCCATTTTTACATTGTATCCTAGTCTCTGATTATAATGGCACTGCCAGCAGAACTATAGTCAAGCGTGTGTCAATATTTCTATCCCAAACTCTGTTTTATTAGTAGATGTTTGTAACAAGACCATTCTAATTTGTATAATCAAGATGAAGTTAATAAAATTATTCTCCATCCTGACACTAATTTTCTCTAAAAATATGCATTTTTTTTCTCAGTCACTTTTAAAAGATAGACAACCAATAGGTAGAAAAATGCTGAGGTTGAAAACTCTGTATTGCTGGTTATTCCTTCTCTGGTAGAAAGGAACAAGAAAGAGCACAAGAGACCATGTAAGTATTTAACTCATGTTTTGATACAATATGCTGGAAAACAGGGAACTCCTTTTCACAGCTGAAAGAATGATTTTTCTGCAAAATGTTTATTTTGACCTTGGTCTACAAAGAGACTATTTGGAGCTGCAGATATATTATGTCTTTCATTTAAATAAATGTGTATGTAACTTATATTTTCCATTGCATACTACTTTGTGGTTTGGGGATTTTTTTTCCTTTTTCCCTCCTCATGAGTGCAGAGAGCACTAACAATACTTGTGTCTATGCAAAAGCTATTTTCAGGAAAAGTGTTTGCTACTGTCCATAGCTACGAGTGTGAAAGGAAAAGATAAGCTTGTAGGAAGCATTGCCTCATTTGCATACTATTTTTAGTACAGACCAATTCTTTCATCTTTGTAATGACTTCACTTCTTGCACAAGGTGAACTAAAAATAGAACTTGTTTCTCCCTTGGTAGTATAAGGCAACAAACTGTACTGCAGATGTCCAGCTTTCAGATCTGCTGAGTTTTGAAGTCCAGAGCTCTTGACATTTACAGACCTCACAGGCTCTCTTAAAATAGTCTTGAAAGTTCAACCAATGACCAAAAGATTTCTTGAATCCACCTAATACCATGGTAGATTTTCATAGAACCAGGCATTTCTTTCAATACTAGTATTGTGTAGTCTGAGGTAAAAATATTATTATGGTTTTATCTTACAATGATGCCTACAGATGTGAGCCTGTAGGGCTAGAAAAAACTCACAATATTCTCTCTTCTGTCTCCTCATCCCTCTTCTGTACCCAGCTGCAGCCATCCTAGCCTCTCCCTTCCACTAGGTCAGGTGTGTTTTGGCCTTTCCTGTGAGTCGATTCATCCACTAACTAAAGAGGCAGGTAACTCCATTACTTAGCTTTTTTCTTGAGCCAGGATTTTCTGAGGCTTTTCAGACAAGCTCTGGTGGTAAATGGTAGCCACACACAGCCGGGAGCATCAAGACAGGAGAAGTGTGTGTGGGGAGTGTGTAGCTAGGGAGGATCTCCCCTTTCTGCTGGTCATACATTGTGAGTCTGTCTAAAACTACTCCAGCAAGCTGTACCCTGTGTAATTTGGAATATAGCAAAAGCATAGCTCCTGCAATTTACCCTATGTGCTGCACCAGAACTGAGGTTCAATGATTTCCTGTGACAATTACTTGAAATATTTTCTTGCTCAACATCATAGTTTAAGTTCATAGCCTGCTTGTGGAAGTGGCTCATTGGAATTGCTTCCCAGGGGAGCACTGGGGCAGTAGGATTATCACCAGGCTGTGCAAGCTGGATGACACAGCTGAGGCTGCTCCTGGACCACATAGTTTAGCATCACATGCTAGGAACACTTACAGGCAGCTTGTTATAAAACACTTAAATGGCTGCTCAAATCCTTGAGCTGAAGGAGCACATTAGACCCACCAGATTAAAGATTCATTGTTCACTGTTTTTTCAGGGAGCAGAAGAGGAAAGGGTTTATCCATTAAATTTTACCTCTGGATAAATGCATACCAGGTGAAATTTGTATTTATTCATATTTTTTTAATGTAAATTTTGCACTAAAAGTCCCCAAATGAATAAGAGTATCATCTCCTGTTCACAGACTTGTTCTTTTTGCTTTCCCATGATAGAAAATCTGATGCCTACTAACAGAAGGTGAAACTGCTTTTCATGGAATAATAGATGGCTTAAAATCTTTTAACATCTTTTTTTGATGGGTTGGTGCAGCCATTTTTCTATACGTATGGTGGAAGTTTCATTTACATTTTTAATTCATAATGCTATGTGATTTTTTTTACTATATGCTGTTGCTTTACCACAAATAAAGAAATAAATGCCTCACTTTTGTACACTGATGAGAATGAATCACCCCAGTCTTATCCCAGCCCCCTGATGGTGTCAGTGACCCTTTCTGCACCTGTTGCTGTATGACCTTATTTTCTTGGCCATGGATGCCTTGAAATGTACCTCACTTTCTGGATGAAAATTCCCCAGAATTACAATTTGTATAAAATAGGGAAACTATTTCAAACCACAAAAACTTTCCTATTTCTGACTTTGTGTCTTTGTTTATGTCATAGGAACTCATTTTTAGGCATCAGTTCTGAAATATATCTCAGTTCATGAGGATATATATTCGACAGCATGGACACAATCTTTTTTTCCATGTTTTGTTCTTTCTTTTTCCAAGCAACAAACTCAGAGTTTGTGCATGGCTTCATGCAGTAAAGCACAGATCTGTGGTAGTGTGTGATTTCTGCTGGTCTGTGATTTCTGTGCTCATATTTCTCAGTGGGGATGTCATGTTCTGCTGCTTCCTGAGAAAGTATTAAAAGTGCAGAGTGCAGTACATCAGCATGATAGAAAGTCCTCATGGTTCCTTATGGGCTTGACAGTGCAAAACATTACCAAAATACCAAACAGCATCTGTAGCATCTTTAATGCCTTACCTTTTACACTGAAGTGGCTGTTTATTTTGTGTTTATCAGTATTTCCAGTTGTCTTGTACAATCTTTTTTAATGCTTAATGTCTCAGTAAATATGATTACCTTTCAAGGAGTTATGGTCCTCTCTTTTAAGTTAACATTCAGTGGTATATTGTTTCAACTGTTCATTGCTGCTTGGTAAATCAAATCAATCAAGCACTGTTTCTATTCTGTCATTGTACTTTATTCCAGTGGAAAAGTTTAGGTAGACATTATATTTGGGTTGAAAAATTGAGAATATAAGCTTTACAGAAGCCTCCAATTGATTGACACTGTAGAATGTTCTGTAATAGAAGAGTTTTTCCCATGAAAAACCTGCTAGTCCTAAAAACACAAAAAACATAAATTGAAAAAAAAAAATAAAAGGAAGTAAAGGTATTAAGTTAATTATCACACAATTACAATAATAGAAAGATAAAAACTAATCAAACATGAAGAACAGCTTGTATAACCATTAACTATGCTATGGTAAACCATTCCTTAACCCTGACTTAAGAGATCCATCATGGGATTCATGGCAGACAGTTAACTAATGCCTAAACAATTCCACGGTAATTTAAAGCTGTGGTAAATGGCATCACTCAACCAAGCAGTCACTCTCAGCCCCAACAGTTATTTTTAACTGGTATGAAGCTATGCTAACTCTCTCTGCCCTTTCCCTGCCTAAACTCCACAGCCGAAGTTGTCTTCACTAGCTGTCCTTTTACTCAAGTCCAGGCCAATGACATTGATTGTTTGGGGTTTTTTCCTGGAAAAAAAAAATTCCACTGAAGAGCAGTGTCAAATGAATTTGGAACAATCTCCCTTGGCTGAAGCTGTATTTAATCTCTTTATAAATATATTTCTTTCCTCACCTTCAATTATTTTTACTTTAAAGGTTGTTCCAAAATTGTATGTTATCTAACAGCTAGTAGGTATTCAACTAATTTTTTTTGCATTCTCACTGACTAATGATCAGTCAAACTAGGGGAAGGAGCTGAGTTTACACAAGAGGGGTAAAAATTGACTGAAGTGAACATGTCCCTTCTGAGTGTTGAAGAGGTAGTAGCAGGCAGGAGTGGAGTTACTTCTGGAAGGTTTTGTGGCTAAATAAAACAAGGCTCATTATTTGTTTAGTATTTTTACTTCTAAACTTAGTATCAAAACTGGCAGTGAACTAAAAATTATGCTGGTTACACAATGCTGAGTGGCACTGCCTATGTAGAGGAGGATCAAAATATCATGTGAATGAGATGGATAACTAAGAATTGAAGTAAAAAAAATGAATGAAATTTAATAGCACAAAGTTTAAGGTCATGCAGTCACAGCCCAAAGAGAACTCCTGCCAAGGATTGTCACCCTATATTTTGGAAACAACTGAAGAGAAGGAGAAGACTTGGGGCTACTCTCTGGCTATAGGTGAGTAGGAAAATGAAATTCCTTCTGTGCTTTGTTTTTCAGTAATTCCGCTTTCTCTTTTCCCGTGTCTCACAAGGCACACATTCCTGTCTCCACAGCACAGATTACTGCCTTCTCTCTGGTAATGATGCAGCAGGATCACTCAACAGGAGCACTCTGTAAAGTACGTGAGGAAAAGAGGTTGGATGTTGTTTGAAGTGAAGTAATTGCAAAATGTCAGTGCATATATGGAGGTCATGTCATGGGGGGTGGTGTGCACAGCCTTGGAAAACATGCTTGAGAAAGATTCATGTGAAGTGGAAGAGGCGCCAGGTCAGTGAGTGAGGGAACTCTATTCCAGAACCATCTGTCTGATGGGAAAAAAGATCTGTTCTTGTCAGACTGGAGATTGATTTGCTATGAAAAATTGTTTGATATGAAGGCTGTAATAGCAGGGACATGAACTGTGTCTTAGGAGGTTTTCAGTCCCATGTTCCTGGGCAGTAGCAAGTATCTGATGTCAGAAACATGCAGAGGACTGGCCTGTAACAAGCACCTAATAAGATAAATTGCGCTTTAAAAATTTAGAAAGTTTTTTTTTCAAATACATATGTTTTTCTGCAGACGTTTTATAAAGTCCAGGGAACAAGAACTGACTTTGTGAGAACCAAAGATGAAATGTTTAATATGTGCTTTATAGGTGACTCAGGTAAATATTGATGCAATAATTTTCTATAATCCTTTAACTTGCAAATTAATTTTTTCCTAGAACATCAGGTGTTTAGAAAATCTTGAGAAGCAGTCAATTTAAACAAACTGTCTTCTACAGCTGGGAAGGAAGAACAATAGAGCTCAGAGAAAATGAGATGTCTTGATCTGATTCTGACACCCTGCTGCCTCTCTCCAGCCCAGCCAGTGACCAGTGTCAGCACTAATGAGGGGGAGGCAGCAGCATGCCTTGTTGTAGCTGCTCTTTCTTCTTGTGGCAGTGTTGACCTCCCCAGAGCACACCTCTGAATATGCAAGCTATTAGCTCACGTAGCATTTCTGGGGATTGCAGACCCAGACAATTTCCTCAGACACTGTGCTCCTGTAGATGGGAAAGAAAGTGCTAGACTTGGCCACCATGGCACATGGAAATGGGGAGAGCTGGGAGGAGAGAGCTGGAGAGGAAGACGACAGTCTGGTGTTATTCCAGGAGGCATGGGGTGCTGAGGGTCAGCGTGTGTAATTGTTTTGTTGTATCTCATGATTAAAGCATTTGAAAATTAGTTAAAAGACCAGTTATTGAATAGAAAAGGCTGCAAGGGAAAAGGTGTCATTCTTCATTACATAGGCTTGAGATGAGATCCAAATCCAACCTGCCACATAAATTCACTCCGCTGCACATGCTTGTAGCCGAAAGAATGACAGCTTGATACCTACCTACATGTCAGTCAGTGTCTTTACCCCAAATAAACTTTTGCTTCTATGGTATCCTTTGCTTCAAAGCAATGCTGACAAGGATTTATTGAATTAACCTAAATGGTTTTAAGCCCCAATTCATGCTGGTGCAGCATGTCTCTATCAGGGGTTTGCACTGGTATAACTAATTGATTTAGCTACAGATGGGAAAATTTTCTTAACAAGAGAAGGCCTAAACTGCTGGCCAGGCTGCCTTTGTTGTTTGCAAGTAATCTCCCTCAGCCTGTTTTTAGCATAAATCTGCTCTATTTTGGATTCCCATAGAGCTAATTTACACAGGGACCACACAATAGCATGGTTTACATTTCTTGCTCCTTTTCAAAACGGACTGCAGGATCCTAAAGAAAAAGACTTTTCACAAGTTGTCTGCATTTCTGTGAATATTTCATTGCCTCTGTCTCAGTCCTCAAGTATATTGTGGTAAAGCAATTAATTTGACAAATGAGCTTTTTCTAATTGAGCACAGAGAGCAGAGTATTCCGCTCTGCTCCCAAAGTGACTGGACACACAGCACCCTTTGAATCCCATTTCTGATACACAGTGTTATATTACAAATCTGAGAGCTGCTTCCTTTGTAATACTTCCTGTAATACTCAACATAAATTTTCTCTTGTTGATCTCAGGGTAAAGCTTGTCTATTAACTGTGTCCGTGTGAGCTCAGCTGAAAACCTGTGCACATGTCTTAAACCAACGCGATGAAATCCAAGTTGGTGTTCACAGAGAATGTGTGTATTCTCACCTGATTGAAACTAAATTGAAAATGAAAACAACCTTTTTGGTGGAGAATTAGATATGAGGTCCAACTTCAGGTAAATAAAGTTTGGAGTCTTGTTATATACAGGTGTAGAACCTGTAACAACTGGATCTTGTTCTTATTTTTTTTTTTCACATCATAATGATAAAGCTTTTCTATTTATTTTTAAAAATACTTAATTCCTTCTTTTTAGTCCACTTATGTACTTTCAGGCCTGATAACCTTTTCTGAGGAACAGTGTTGAAATCTGGAGACAGTGATACAATGAACTTCAGCAATTGCTGTAATTCCTCAATATGTACAATGTCTTAGGAAACATTGTACATGGAATATATGAAACATTAAAAGCACATTTGGCTCTGTTTGTTACCTCTCCAAAAATACTGGGTTTTTTTTCATTGTTAGCTTGAGTCCTCTTTGGTTCTAATCTTTTGTATTATTCCACAGCTTAGTGGGCCCAAATGATTCACATTAAGGTAAGGACTGTATAAACATTGCCATAGTGAGAACCATGTTTTCCTTGAGAACGTTTATGCTCTTCACATATTTGAACGATATCCATTTTGCAGTTTAATCCTACAAAGAAATGGTAAGAATGTGAGACATTACAGAAACTGATGAAAAGAGATTTGTAGGCGAGGTCATCATAATGATATTTTATTTGCCAATATTGTTAACTTATGTGCCTAAAATAGTTTTAAACTGTTCATAGAATTGAAAAAATAAAGAGTTTTGAAAAGAAAATAAGCATAGGTAGGGAGGGGAGTTTTTACCATGCTAAGTAGTCTTGTTGCTGACTTTCACTCAAACCAATTCAAAAGAACGCAGTGCTTCCATAACAGGAACAAATAATTCCTCTCTTTAAATTATATTGTTATGGCCATCTACTTTTTCCTTCTTTATTGTGAAAATAATAGACATGAATAAGTAATGCAATTTTCAAGGAGAGATGTTTATGCAGCCCAGAAATATGAGCTTTTAACATAAAACTTTTTGTATTTTGAAGACTTTTGAAAATTATCTAATGAACAGTTGACAGCTGGAGAAGGAATTGAGCCATATCTTGGCTTACTTACCAGATCAGATTGTGACTAAAACCCCACATGTACCTTTTCCAGACATAGTTTTCACACTACTGTTAAATTTTCGCACTGCTTTTCAAAAATATTGGTTATAAATTGCTTATAAGTAGACTATGTAACAACTTCAAAATTTATTAATTTGCTAATGAAAATTTTATATACATATATCTATATCAATATATCTGAGAATTAAATTCTCTCTTCAAAATTGGTCAAAAATGGCAGAAACTACTCACTTATATAATTGGGATATAAATATAGATTTTATTTATCATTGCAGGAAGTGTCCTAACATTTCTAACAATTTTGATTATTTTTCAAAGCTTGTGTCATTTGTGGCACAGTTTTTTCTCTGTTTTAGGAAGTCTCTGGCTGCTTGACAAAGTGCAAGGCTTGGTCGTGCAGCAGCCAGAATTCCAGCATGAAGGAGCAGAATTCATGGTAATAGACATCAATGTTCCTTATGGTCTAAACAATGCAGTTAGACTCCAAGGGTGGGATTTATACCAATCACCATGGTGATGGAAGATTTAAAGCAGGCAACAATACTAAGTCATTTTCCCATCCATCTTTTATGATACTGTGCCTTTTTCATATTACCTGCATTTCAGCTGCTTTTGTTTGCTTTCACTTTCTTAATTTCTCCTAATTTCCACTTCGTTTTCCTTAAGCCTCTCATTTATATACTCAGTGCTGAGTAACAAAATGAGGAGATATTCCTGTACGTGTCCCACTCTCCCCCTAAGAACCCCATACTGTTTTAAACAGTAGTTAAGTCTCATGTAACATGTATGTCTTTGAGAAGCCAATACTGATTAGATTGATAAAGATTAGTCCATAAATAAATTTTAAAAAAATCCAGACTCATAGAGCAAAGAGGCTAGAGAGTGGCCCACTGGAGTCTGAACTCACCTCTCCCTTTCTTACTTCTGACCTCAGTTAACATGAATTAACAAGGTTGCTGCTTTTTCTTCATCAGTTTTTATGTCAATGTCAAGAACTATTAACAATCTCTCTGAACACATATTTTAGAAGAAATATGGGGCCAATGTAGAAATTAAAAAGGACCCTTTTGGTACCTTGAGCATGCGTGGAGGGAGAGCACAAGAGATTATAGAAGGGTCTAAGCATATCAGCTGGAAAGGAAGAGGTTGGTTGAGCAGCTGATGTGAGAAGAAGCCATCACAAGAGCAAGAACTGGTCCTGGATGCCTGTAAAATGAGATGAGAAAGCAATTTTCATCATCTATATATTTTCATCCTATGAAGACTTAATGTATTAATTTCATGTCAATGAGTAGCCCTACTGACTTCATTAGAACTACTAATGTGTTTAAGATTAATCACATGCTTATATTCTCCCCTGCTGAAGATGCATTTTCAGGAAAAATGTTCTTAGGACTTTTCACCTTACATTAAGGTACTGCCTCTAATGTGAGATCTACAATACTGCTTACCAGTGTAAACACTGTTGACCCACAAATCACACAAAAAATCACCCAGCATTGGACCTGTCTTTGTGGCAACCAGGCCAACATTGGATCTGCATCCCTTGACTAAAGATGCAGCAGCATCACACTGGAGCCAGGGAATAGCAGAGGGTGAAGGGGAAAACAGCATGAAACTGAAAATCTGACTATTTTCAGTAATAAATATATCTATAGATGATAATGCCTGACTTCTGAGTGGAACCTAACCACCCCTCATGTTGATCTAAATTTCTTGTTGTTCTTGACCATGCCAAGCTGAAGCAGAGAGGAGGTGACCTGGGAGAGTGACCCCTTCCCCTCTCTGGCACCCACTGATTCTCTCCAAGTAATGGGCAAATGCCTTCTTGCACTGGGGATCATAAATCTGCCATCCTCTCCTGACGACAGTCTTCTGTAACTATTTCTTCGAAGAATTGACCCAGCTCTCTCTTCCCTTTGATGTTCAGGCAGGGAGAGGTGGTTTCCTCAATTCCTGTTAGAGATCAGAGCACTCTCTGAGGAAGCGAGACACCCAGGCTCAATACCTTCCTCAGCATGAAAGGTTCAAACACAAGTCTCTCTAATTAGTGGGGAATGTGCAAAGAAGCCTCTTGAAATTCTTTTAGAACTTCATGGTTTGGCTGAAAACTCTGTATCACACCTACCTGTATCACACTTACCAAAGGTGGTGTGGGCTGTGCTCCCTGCAGGAGCTGTGCACAGGAACCTGGCTGAGTGCTGAGTGCTTTAACCAGTGGACTGGTTTGCAAATAGGACCACCTAAGGACAGGTGGGATGTAGCTGGTGCCTTGGATTGCAGTGGAGTATTTGATAGGAGATAAGCATTCATTGCCCCAGGACAAGAACTTACAAGAATACTTGGAAAAATAAATACCTTAGGAACTTGCAGATGAAGTCAGGATATGACTGTTAATTCTTCAATAGATTTTTGTTAGGTTTAGAGCCCCTAATTTAGAGAAGTTGCTGCAGTGAATCTTCCCAACATGAAGCTCACATGGTCAGAAAAACTGGCAAACTGTTTAAATGAAAAAGTTTTTAATTCATTCCCTCCTCTTCTTTCCTTTTTACATCTTCTTATGAATTTGAATTCTTTCACAGAATTTGTCTCTGGAGGGCTTCTCTATCTCTCTCCTTAGGTTTCTGAGACTCAGAGAGAAACATAAAGGCTGTTTTAACTTTTACCCTGGGATTAATAGAATCAAGCCTGTCTAGCTGCTGGGTAAATCAGAACAATTTCCCTCTATGCCAAATGCCAGTGGTTTGTCATACACGTGCTCAAGCCCCTTCATTAAATGTGGCTTGCAGTTCATGCTGTATACTGGTAGCAGTTAGCGAAGGGAAGAGAGATACAAATAAGGACCAAAAGGCTGAGACCCACTTCCAAACATCTTTCAACCACATCTCCAAACTGAGAGCAGAGCTGCTTTGGTGATTGTAGATATTATATTGTTTGGATGGACTCTTTAAACCCTGCCATTTTTGGCATTTAAAAGTAAAAGAATAAACAGAAACACATCTGGTTTGTAAATGTGCGTGCCATGTTTGAGCTCTATGCAATTTCCAATTAGTTGTTAAACATTGAAAATCAGGGTTCATAAGGGAAATGCCAACTCAGCTGATTGTAGTGCAACTGGTGCAGCTATAACAGGCACCAGACACTCCTGGAATAGCAGATCACTGTGTATGGCTACACAGACATAGGCAGAAAGAAAAGGCAGATGGTGTACTTAACTGCACTTAAAATGATTGTGTGTGTGTCAATAATGAATGCTCAAATTGGATTCTGCCATAAAAATCAACTATATGTGCATGCTAGTAGAACAAATGCAGTCCCATTGAAAAAAAAATAGTGGATTACAGAACTCTAATGATGTTTACTGTGATGATCAGTTATTTTCTACTTGCTTTAGGTTTTTAAAGTCTTAAACATTAAATAATTAACAACACAATAACAACAATGCATAAATCATAAGGATAATCCTGACAAATAAAAAGCTGTTATTTATCAAATATTCTTAAAAATACAAATTATGTCTGCTGCTCAGATTTCTAGTAAAAGTTGCTGCCTCCTACATTCTTGAAATATCTGCCTTCCTTGGACTCCATAAAGAAATTTTGGTAGGGTCAGCTGAGTTCATAATTTCAAGGTAGATTAAGTTGTTTATGGGTGAATGTTAGGCCTTGTGGTGATCAATGGAATCTTTACTGTCTAGCACAGCACCATACATATAAATAGACATTTCATATAAGATTTAAAATAAAGAAATTTTACTTTTCTGTATGCAATGTTCTAACAGCTTCTCAGTTTTTGAGGAAGAATTTGCTTGACTTAGTTAAATAACATAAGTATAGAATGTAATTCCTTGTAATTCCTCTGTATGCTCACTCCTCTCTATCCTCTCTCACTGTAAGGTAGAGACTGTGGACCCCTTACACTGAATGTTGTTCACTGTTAGCAACCCCACCAATTTCAGCAGGGAAGCTGTTGGAGTAGACTGAGAATCAGTTTGAGAAAGGTTAGCAAAAATTGGCTGTAAATCTGCACTAAATTCTGTCAAACTCAACCATATTAATCAAATTTGTGTCAGTACCTTACCTGCTCACATTGAGGTGCTCAGTGTGCAGGGATACTAGCCCAAACACATTGGTTAAGGACAATCTATTATGTGCTTCCTCTCGTGGTGTTTCTCTCTGCATGGAGAGCCATGCTGACATATCATCCTAATGCATCCATTTCTGGAACAAGCAGAGTTTCCTCTAGCTGGAGTAATAGCAGCTTAGGTTTATGATGACACTCGTAGAGTTTAGGCTCTCAAATCTCTAAAGTACTTTTGAAAATTGTATGCAATATTTATTACCCCTCCAAATTGCAATTCAGTGGAGTAGCAGAAGAGAATTGGACTGCCTTTCATTACAGTTTCCTGACCTTTTGTCTAATGTAAAACCCTATTTTTAATGGCTGGTGTCTTTGCCAAACCCTAAGAATTGTCTTGTATGGCCCTAAATGAGCCCCAGTGGGTGCGAGCATTATGACATTGTCTAATTACGCAGTCACATTTGAATTTCATTCTAAACTATTTGTGCTCCATTCTGTGCATAGGACAGAAGGAGCTTAACTGAAAAGAAAATATTCAATTTTAGTTCTCTTCATATTGCTCAATACGTCCCCCATGCCTTATTTACTGCACAGTATCCAAATCTTGCTATGAAGATAATTACTATGTCCCTTCCAGGTTTTTCTATGGTGCCTGTTGCTATAGTACCTGAACATTTTACAAACTTTAATGAATTTATATGCACAAAACCCCTTTGAGGTGAGTAGTAGCATTCCATTTTGCAAGTGCTGAACTGAGACACAGAGAGTTGAAAATAATCCCCCCAGTCCTCTAGGATTTTAGGTTATGAGTTCTGAATTTTTGGTGTGCTACTTTATGCATTCTAAATTGCACTGCACTGCTTGTATAGGAGAGTTATCAAATCAGTCACTCGAGAAATCAGGAGTGCACAAATAACACAAACAGAAGACTTAAATAAATCACTTGCCCAGTTCATATGACAGTGACATAAATCCAGCTTTCCAGACCATTGTTCCACTGTCTTAACTTGAGACCCCCTTTCTCTTTCTGAAATTCTTGCCCAAGTAATCACTTTTTTATAGCAAATATACATGGGCCCTATAGGCAATATGCTTCACTCTACATCAAGGCAGGTCTAAATCCTTCTCCCAGCAGAGCAGAAGGAAACACTGCCAGCTCTGCAGGTCAGGTGGTGATGGGGTTATTTCAGGAGAGCTCAGTAAGGACAAGGCTGTGGCAGAGATGGTAAATAAGTGTTTTGCTCTGATGCTCACTGTAGAAAGACTGAGGGGAGCCCCAAACCCTTTGAGAGGACTCAGTAAGAGATTGCCTGAAACAGAAGAAACTGTGGAAGAGGTAATTCATTAAAGAGGTAGAATAAACACTAAGAAATCGCTGAGACTGTACGATAGAGTCTTAAGAGAATTAAAAGATGAAATAAGATTAAATAGTTTAAATATTGATGTAAAATATTGGTGTGTAAACTTTAAGCTTTTGCTCATTTTTGAGAAGAGGAGAGTGGTAAAGGTGGCACAAAATTTTGAAGAGGTTTCTAGGAAAGATTTCCAACCCTCCAATCAGTGAGCCTGCACTTGGTAAATTAACAGAAGACATGATGAAAGATGGAATTAGTGGAACTCAGGATAAATGTGACTTACTGGAAAGACAAAATATAATTTCTATAAAGGCTAGTCCTGGCCTTTAAACACAATGCAAGGCTCTTGAGAGGACAATGAGCAAACCATTAAGGATGACCCTGAATTTTCAGGAGATTTCTGACAAAGTCCCTCACCATAGGATTTTAATGAATAAAATCACCGTGGCATAAGAGAGCAGGTCCTATCTTGGGTGGATACTAATCACAGAAACATAAACACAATGCAGGACTAAATCTTTGGTTTTCAAGAATGAAAAGAGGGCTTTTCTAGGAACTATGCTATACAACATGTCTGTAAGTGACCTGGAAAGTGCAGCAAGCAGTGAGGTGACAAAAATAGTTGAGCTGGGGGAGTTAGCCTCCAGGCTGACTCTAAAAAATTGCAGATTGGCCTTATGAGACTAGAAAGCAAGATGGAAGTAAAAATTCTATATAGATAAAGCGGTGCGGATGGGAAATAACAATCCTAAATTTGCATACTAAATAATGTCCTCTGACATGCCTATTACTACTAAAGAGTGAGACCTTGGGTCATGTCACAGAGAACTCCAGAAAAATGTCAGCTCACTGCTCAGCAACTGTCAGAGAAAGATAATGGATTTTAAGGTGAAATTAGAAAAGAAATGAAAAGCAAACAGGAAAACAACTCCACAGTTCTGTAGCTATGGTCCAACTGCACCCTGAGTACTCTGTACAATTCTTGTCCTCTTGTTCCAGAAGTGCATGGTAAGACGGAGAAAAATCTGAAGAAGGGAATTATGAGTGACAATTATTCTGTGGCAGTCTCTGTACCAGGAAAGGTGAAAAAGAGTGATCTTCTTACTGGAAAAGAAAGGACCTATATGTGGGGGAAGAGGTATCCTCAAAGTTCATGAATGCTGTAGGAAAGGTACAACTGGGAATTGAGTGTTCACTCTCTCTTCCTGTACAGGACCCAAGGGATCATGACATATTTTCACTTGTAGGTAACAAACCTGTAAAGCTCCTCACTGAACAATGCTGTGTGCTCAGGAGAATTTTGGGGAAGCGCTTTGAAGAGATTTGTGCTGTGGGTGAGAGAAAAGCTACAACAGGCATAGCTGAGGATTCCAGAGGTGCTGTGGGAGAGGCAGGCTGTGCTCACTCTTGCATGACACCCTGCCTGGGGTTCTTCCACCCTTGGCACACTCAGCTGGAAGCAGGGAACCAGGCTGACAGGACCCTGCTCCACAGCTAAACCACTGCTCTGGTGCCTTATCTTGCTGTGAAAATGGCAACAGGTATGTGGTCAGGTATTACAATGCATAGTGCAAAGAAGGTGAATTAGGTCATGTCCTCTCTTCTGATTATAGGATAGAAAAACGTCTGATTACAGCACCTTGGGACTGTTACAAAACAGGCTTGCAAAATCAATGCCTCGTTATATTTTGAAAATGAACTGAAGCTGAGAAATGAAACCCACACATTCAGAGATGATAAGGCTGATGAAAGCATTTTGAATTTCTCCATTTGAATGAAATATAATGAAAGTTGGGCATCTGTTTAGGGGTACTACTGCATTTGAGAAATTCTCATATCCACAGTGCACACAAGGCACAGTGGGAACAGACACAGAGGAATCCAGACTTGAGTTTCAAGTCAAGAGAGAAAGTAGGTATCAATCATTAGCAGTAAGTAAATTGGACCTGGCACCTTAAGTGCCTTAAATGTTAGAAGTTACCCCTGAGACAGTATCCTGATTCTTAAAGGAAGATAGCAAATTACTCACTGAGCAAATAGGTGACATAATCAAAATGATGAACGTTGCCAAATCCTGAAGACAGTGTAGAGCCTGGGAATAAAGAGTTACGAGGCAGGGCAGGAATGAATTGCCAGTTTACAAGCAAACATCATACAAAATACAAGCAGTGTAAGAGGTACAGCTTTAAGGAGCAGTTTTTATTTTGGGATAGTCTTAGTTGAGCATAGTAAATGAAATCACAGTTCTCAGGCAATTCACCTTATATAAAAGTTGCTGTTATCACTTGTGTATGCATGGAAAAACATGAACCCACATAACTAATAATATAGAACAATCCTCCCACTTAAAATGGAGATGAAATTAAACTAGATATATTTTCCTTTAAAAGAATCTCTTGCTATTATCTTCAGAGTGTTTTTCTGATAGTGAAATGAGCGATAAGATGGTTCTAGAGGAAAAGAAAAGCCTTTTAATTTACTGAGGAAAAACCCCAGAAGGCTGCTGTGACTGACAATATTAAAACTTACTCTTCTGTAATTGACTTGTGTCTAATCTAAGTTATTTTCTCAGCATTAATGTTGGTCATGACAGTGAAACAATATTACTGATTCCAAGAAATATCAAAGATCTGATTTTTTTTTTAAAGTAAAATAAACTAGATTGCTTGGAGGCAAAAAAAGATTTTTTTCTTGTCCCATGAGTAAGCCAGTATGGATATTTTAAAGTCGTTTTTGTGACTGACCTCAGGTTGCCCCACAGGAGTGCAATTGACCTCAATTTAAAGACTGACCTCAGGCTGCTGTCCTGTTCTATTTAACAGTGCATGGCTGCACCAAAACAATTAATTTGCAATGCAGAGGTCTAACAAGAACTGGTCTGCAGATAACTCATCTCTTCTGGGTTTATTCCTCCTTCTTGCACTAAACAGGAGGAGAGGAAAAGAGCAAAATGGCCTGGTGTTGGAAGTAGAGAATTCTGGCACAGGAGCTGGCAGATATCTGCCAAACACTTTGAGGTATTTGAGGTACAGCAAATTGAAGAAGAGCTGCGTTTGCACCTTAGTCCCTTGCTGGTCACTGGGAACTGGAGAAGGTGTTGTAGATGACTGGCTTTTGCAGATTTTGAGCAAGTCCTAAGACTGAGAGTAATTAGACATAGAATAATGATATCTTGTATGGGAGATCGTGTTTTGTCAGACATATTGACTATGAAGACTGCTTTTTCTCACACCCATCATTGTGATAATCATATTGATTTATTTTGTATTCATCAAAGGAGACAAAGATTTTTAAATTACTAAAATTGGATAGAAATGCTAATTTCACACACAGGCACAAGAGTTACACTTTTTGTGAAGCTGAAATTTTGATAGCAGTGAATTTCAAGCTTCCTACTGGTAGTATCACTAGCTCAAATTAACACACATTTTCCACTCAGAAAGCAGTGTGTACCCCTGGGACGGTGGTTAACATTGCTTTACAATGAAGAAAAACAAAATCAAAAGTATAAGCAGAGCATCAATTTTCATCACAGAGGCTTTCGATTCATGGCTGTTGGAAGGTTCTGTGAGCACTTCTGTTTTTTATATTTGTGGCATTTATGAAGTGAATATCCACTTGCAGCAACCTTCAGATAGTTTTTATTATTTCTTCTTGCCACTGTTATCCTATAGAATGTCAAAATTGTGATAAGTAGTACATTTTCTGAATGTTGTAAAATCAAGTATAAAATTTATGCATTGTATGTTTTTGCAAAGTGGAAAATAATTTGCTGTCACATACTACAAAGCATTATCCTTAATACTTTTACTTCTCTAACTCTTCGGTTTTTAAGAAAGGTTTCAGATTTCAGGTTTTTTAGACACCTATTTTTAGATAATTGTTTTTCTGATTTGGTAGAATTTTTTTTCTGACCTAAAATAATATATCTCTGGGAAGAAGAGTTTTTACATATTAATGAGGATTAGACTCTTTCAGAACTTGCACGGAAGCCTTCAAACGCCATTAAGGTGTTGCAGGATGAATGTGGCTTTTTTAATCAATGAGTGGTTCTTATTCACCTTCTACATGATGTTTTTGCAAAATATGAGTCCTCTTTCAGAGGATAGATCTTAAAAGTAATGTCTTAATAGCCTGATCAAAACTTCTGCTGCATAGAAACATCAACAACTTGAACAGTATTTATATTCCGCTTTGGAATGAAGATATGAGTTTCGCAAAATTTCCTTTTCTAATATAATGCTCTCTTAAAAAACTCTTTATGTTATTCATCTCTACCTTGTTAGACTGTTTTGACATACTTCATTTCTGTTTGTAACTGTCTTAATTATTCTTTCATTCAGCTGCTAATTGAGAGAGAAAGAAAGTGAGAGAACAGCGAGGTTGCCTCTCTGCATTGGTAGTGGAATTGTGAAATTGTTGCTCTGAGTGTGCAGAGAGGAATTAGACATTTAATCCAAGGAAAGGGCCTATATCTGAGGATTGAACTGGCATCAACCCCCATCATCCTAGAATCATACATCAAAGTACTCAGGCAGCTAGATCTTAACTTTTACTTTTTCCTTGACATAAATTATTGCTTGGACAGCTTGGTGGACCTGAGCAGGCTGGTGTAACATTTCTTCCTTTATGTTTTACAGGTAACTCAGAAGTAAGAGCAGAAAACTAAAGGTTACAGAATCTGTTATAGAAAAAGCCCTATATAATTTGGGAGTTTGTTGCACCTTCTAAAGTGACTTGTTCAGCATGAATCAGATCTCTAAAGGGATTTAAATGTTGACAATGTTAAGGGATTTTCGTAGCAAGGCATTTTAAAAATTCTTCCAACTACTCCTCTGTATCTTTAGCAATGGAAACACTATCATGGAGACTCTTAAAAACATGATTAGCTTGCACAGCAGGTTGGTGATATGTGTTCAAGGGTTTCATTCACTTCTGAAGGTGGACTCAAGTTTTCTAATTCATACACTTTTGAAATGTGATTTATTTTCTTTCCTTCAACTATCCCTTGTACTTATCATGGTCTATGTATAAACTTAAAAATGGAAGAATTTATAGCATGGTTATAGCACAAATCCAACTTGTTTGACTTCTAGCCTGTGTGTAAAAGCTGAATAACATTTCTAACATGTGGAGTTTGGGATATAGGAATCATATTTTATTTATCTACCTGTGGCTTTTGAAAATCAGCTATTCCATTTTATTGAAATACATAATCTTAGTATGCCAGACATCAGGGCTGGAATGTCATCTGTCCTCATTTCTTTGTATTATAAATCCTTGTACATTGCAAAAACAGTTAGATTAAAAAGCAGAAGTGGTAAAAGATAACAAAGAAATTGTAAATTTGTACCTATATGTGTGGGCCTGATTCTCGTTTATACCCTATTTTGTTTATAGTGGCAGAAAAACATGGTTCTCAACTATATGCAAGAGCATTTTGCAGTAAGTTCTATGTCACTGAAAACTTGTGCAAGCCTGGCTCTGTGCTGCTGCCAGCTGTGGGATTATGGTCTTAGGCTCTTTGTATCAGTGCAATTATTTGTATCAGTATAACAATTAACACCAGTTGTTGACACAAATATAAAACAGGTTTAGATCTGTAAACCCCTGTAAAATATACAAAGGGACCATATCCTTTCTTATATCAGAAGTTTGTCTACATGGTACTTTGTAGGCAGGTAAAAACTCTTTCATACGTTGTACACTTTATTCTTTCTCAATTTTATGTGTGAACAGAACAAATTTGAGTTTTTCTTATATTATCAGTATTTCTTATAGCTCTGTCTTTGATATGAATTGCTTAGGTTAATTGCATTACATGGGTATGAGCTTTGCAAGAATGGGTAAACTGGCCCCTACATATTTGATATAGTTAGTTAACCCATTTATTAATTGTACATAAAAGAAACATAATTATGATGGGAGGAGAAGTTTTTCATATTATAACTTCATCTGGCACTGTACCTGTTTAATCGTGAGTCCCCTACAAGCTCTTTTAAGGCAAATTCATCTCATATTGACATCTCCCCTTTCCATGTTTTTTAGACACTACAATATGAATTATACTTATTATGGAAATGACAGCCAAATCTATTTTGCTCTGACAAGTAATATGCCAAGACAGCCTCTATTCTGTCAGCAAGCATTGCCAAAGTACAAATGCATATGGCAGCAAACATTTTCAAGTTAAAACAGAAATGCTAAAAACTGACTCTGCTAATTTATCAAAACTGCTTCCTGGCTCTCATAGGATTTCTTCTGGCGGCTATAAGACATTCTTCTCCAATGCAACTGGAAACATTTTGGAGCTAAGTCAATATTTTCATTCACAATTCATGTTAACACTGGACCTGAACATTGCAAGGTGCTGAATCTGTTAATGGGGAGGCAACCAACACTTTGCAACAAAGAAATCATGATCCTACTCTAGTGGTTTGCTGCCATTGCATAGGACTTTGTAAAATTTCTTCTAGTTGTAAAAAACAGTTTGAAGCACAGCTAAATGAATTTAGGCACTTTGTCCTCATTGTTTCCTCTCATTGCATATAAATGGACCTGGGAAGTCAGGACAGAGAAAGATGAGTCCCAGCACCTTTTTTTCTACAGAATTTGAAAAAAATGGGCTTTCCTCTCTGTCCTTCCTGCAGAAGCTCAGGTGCTCAGTAGTCGTCTGGTAGTGTCAATGGCCTTAGGGCACGGTTCATCACACAGGAGAGCTGCTTTGTTCCTTTTCTACACACACGTGTATTTTTATTTTGCTTCTAAGGATAGCAGAGCTCTGTGCCATTGTTCTTTAACCACTGGAGAAATTTTCCTCAGCAGTTCCATGTTTTATGAGCCTGACTAGGAGAAGGAACTGCATGCTTTACATCTTCAGGAGTTATGTACTATGTCATTTGTTAACTGATTTCACTGATAAAGCTTTTCTGTGCCTATAGACATTTATGAATGCTGTTGTCATGTCTCTTACCTTTGCTAGCTCTGCTCAGTATACAGAGACCCCTTTTTATAGTCATTATATTGGTTTTTCCTGTATAGTGACTCAATTAGTAGAAGACACTACAATTTTGTGTAGTGTAAACAGCTTGCTGGAAAAAGCTTGTTTTTGAAGGCAAATGAATCCTGAATTTCTTTGGTGGAGTAGCAGTGACACCTCTGATAGACAAAGACTGTAAACTCATGTAAGGAATATGGCAATTGAGTCAGTCTCTCCTTATTCTAGAGTTTCTTGCATAAGAATGCACAAACCTCTTCAATCACTCAAAATATTAAATCTTTTTTTTGGCATTTTTAAAACAAATCCCATTTAGGTACTACTGATCATAACCCTAATCTTTCGCTAGTGTAAATCATTATAGACTTTATTGGCTTCAAAATTTATACTTACTTGCATTAGCTAAGTGTACAGACAAGGCCTCTAGGGCATAGCCATTAGGAAACAGCGAATTTCTATGGGTTTTATTCATTTGGGTCATGAACTGGCAGTTTTTCTTAGTCACCCTGAAAAATACTTCTCTGAGCTCTTGACACCAGCAAAATTAGTCATAGTGGATTCTGGTACAGAACTTTTTCCAGAGAGGGCCCAATCCCCCTCCTATATTTCATCCCCTTAGGAATTTGTGTTAACATACCTAATGACTTTGTGTTTTGAGAATAGAATTTTCATTGCTCTTTCTCAGAAAATTCAACCTTGAATTTTTGCCCCACTCATATTTTAAGCTTCAAGTGGGTTCCCTTTGAAATCGGTGACAAAACTCTCCTTGGCATCAAGGAAGGGCAGGGCTGAGTCAGCTGACAGCTCTGTTCTGAGCTGCTCCTGCAGGAATGCAAAGGATGAACACACACGGAGTTGTATCTCTAGAATGGAGAGTCCCTAAATTGGATAGGTCTGCCCCTGCATCTGGCCATCACTTGGCAGACATAACAGTGCTAAGTTTAGCTTTGTATTGATTGTAATTTGCTGTGGCATGCTGGGCAGGGATGAAGATATAGAAGCGGAAGATTATAATGTATCATTGCATTTACAGTATTGATATTATTGCAAATCGTTCCCTAATTTCTACAGAAATATTCTGGTCACAGCCATATGAATATACTAAATATAACAGTCTTGTTTCATAATTTGGAGAGCCACAAAGGTGTTAGATTTCATAATGTGTAATAGAGTAATAGAGAGAAATTCCCATTTCAGAAGTTGGGAATTGTTTAAGATGTCTGAATATTTTTCTAACTGCATTTTGCATTAACCAGTGTCTACAAAATTGTAATAACAGATTTGGAAAGTGACTGATAAGAAAAGAAGATGTACAAAACGTTGATTAAAAATCTGAAAATGCCAAAATAATTAACTTTCACTAAATGAAAAATTTTGAAAGGCTAGTGGAAAACAGCCATGTGTTTCCAGGCTTTCCAGCAGTTCTCCAGCTGTACATCTTCCTAGAGCATTTAATCATAAAACCAGGACTGTAAGGGCACAAGTACACCAATAGGGTGTGAATGAGGAACTGGGAGTACCTGCTAAGGTGTATGAACCAGCTGGAGACACCCAGGCTGAAAAGACCTACAAAGGAAGATTTTGCAGGGGAAGGAACAGCCGGCTCAGCCTTTCCCTTTTATTTTGCTTAAAAGCATAAAATTCCCTCTTTTTTTTGGGTACCACTACCAGATGGCAAGGCTGGGATTAGCCTCTTCAACGTCATTGCAGAACAATTAATCCAGGTGTGGATATGAAACCTATTGCACACATTTGAAAATGTACAGGGATCACAACTGGAAAACATATTGAATATAGAGGGATATGTGAAGTACTTAGATGTTGCTGTTTTGCCCGGACATACCATATTAAAAAACTGCAATAAATTTACCAAAGATGCAGAACCGATTTACATCTCCAATTGAAACAAAACATAAGAAGTTAAACTAAGCACAACCAAGTACCAGCCTCATTTTGAAAAATTTTCTAAACCATGGTGTATCAGGCTTGCCAGACAAGTAGCCGTAATCACAGATCATAGTCACTGTCCTTCACAGTTCCAGTTGACTACAAGCCAAGGAAGTCTAAGGCACTCCCTGTTTTGTAGACATTGTACCCCAGAGCACTGTCCATTTACCTGAAATGGTTTCATCTGCTTCAACCCTCAGTACACAGCAGTAGGGCCACATCTGCACAACACTGCAGACAGGACAGGTAGTCCTTCTGGTGTTGGTCAGGCATGACCTGCCTCTGGTAAATCCATGCTGGCTAGTCCCACTCACTTTATGGTCTTCTCTGTGTTTGAATATAGCTTCCAATACACTTGCTCCCACTACTTTTCTAAAACCCAAGGTTAGGATGATTATTCTCTTGTTCCTCCTAGTCTCGTCCTTGCCCCTGCGAAATAGACGTACAGAGTTGGCCTTATTCCAGACATCAGGAACTTCCTCTGAGTGCCATCACATTCTGAAGATGCAGAGTGACCTTGCAATGACATTGGCCAGTTCCCATGGTACCATTGGCACCCGCTGTATCCCATCCCATCCAATTTGTTAAAGTGGTCGTTACCTTTCTCTATTTCCTGTCATGCCTCAGTCCTGAGGTCGGTCTTTCACAAGGCTTAAGAAGCTGTGTATGTGTGCATTTTATTAGTAAAAGCTGAGGCAGAGAAAGCATTGAATATCTCTTTTTTTTTTTTTCTGTTACTAGGGCCTCAGCCCCACAGCATGCTCCTGTTTTCCTTTGCTTTACTTTTTCTGATAATGTGCTGTAGAAGCTTTCTTTCTTGTCTTTCAGATCACTTACTGGTTTCAACTTCAGCTGAGCTTTGGCCTTCCTAATTGCTTCCCTGCAGGCTTGGACAATGTCTTGATACTTCACCTGGCTTGCTCACTCCTTCTTCCATGTGACATAGATCCTAGAACCTGTAAAGTTAATAAAACTGTGCACTGCACTTCTTTTTCTCCTAGTACCATTTGCTAGGATCAACTCCAGTCGTCTGTAGCCACTCAATACATGAGTTTAATGTCTGTCATCTTGTGATCACTGCCACCCTGTGACCAGCCTCTACAGAACACCCAATTTTAACTGCTTGTGGTAGCCTAGAAACTAGGAGATAGAGCAAATAGTTGTTTTCCTTATGATAAACACAAAAAGCCTAGTTGGAAAGCAGTTGATTAGTAGTACAACTGTACTGAATGACTGTTGCGAATCTTTTATGTGACCAACTCTTCACAGATGTTTGGGTCAAATGATGCCTAGTTCTGCAGTTGTAACAAGGATAAGCTGGTGTTTCCATGAAAGGAAACATAAAGGTGTACATCTAGCACATTTACAACTAAGATTATACCAAATGAGACTGGCAAAACATGCAGCATTCATGTTCCAGATGTTAGTCATAGTAATGCATCAGACGGAGTAAAGCTTTCTTTCCTCCTAATGGTGTTCAAGCATAAACAAAGAGTCTAAAATGTTTACAAGCTACAGTAATGGAAACCCACTGTGTTATTTCAGAAGGGATAAATAGAACAAGATGCCCATATATGAAGGTGAGAAAGAAGAAACCTTCAGAGATATAAATTAACTAAGCTTTGTGGAACATAATTTTGAAATAAAATGTTTCCTCTCTCCCCCATTTTTTGCAGGGTTTTTCCACTCAGATAATGTAGATGCTCAAGGTACAATTATAACATCTTCAGAAGATTGTTAGATTATATGAAAGAGGAAATAGTAATATACGTACAGAGAGATACTGAGAAAGAGGGTATGTGGTTTGAGTCAGAAATCCTCTGATCTCAAAAGAAGCAGATGATGCTGATAAAATACAGGCTTCACTGGCACAGCTAGCAGGGAACTTTTATGTGTACATAAAGCAATTATAAAAGGTGTTTGATTTTGCATTAAAGCAGCCAATTAGTTCTTTTTTTACTAATAATATATATTTCTGCTTTTTGTGTTTCAGCAGACAACAAACTAAACTGAATCTTGGTAAAAGTCATTGATTAGAAAAATCTTTTCATGTATTTTAGCGCAGGAATTCTGACGGGAAAAATACCCCCCACATCAAGACCCCTTTCCCACTGTCTGACAAATTACACACAAAGGTTTTCCAATGATGCTGGGAAAGATGGTGGCTTCATAAAGGTAACTTTGCTTCTGGGGTCAAGTTGGATGTTCAGAGGCAGAGGTAAAGCGCTGTTGGCTGGGTAGCCCCCATGAGTGACGTGTTGGCTGTAGCTGTGGTGAACCCTGCCTGCAGGGCTGTGCCACGTAGGGTTGTTTGTTGGGTCAGCAACTGTATTTCTCTTGAAAACAGGAAGGGGTCAAGACATGCCAGCAACAAGTCAGTGCCCAGATCACAGAACAGAGCTCACAGGGACTGCAACATGTGAGAGAGTGCCAGAGTCTCTGTTTGCTTTTCATGTAATTGCACTGTTGTGTTGCACAATGTGTTTAGCCTTTTCTCTCATGTGGGAACAGCTTTCAGAAGGTTTCTGCAGCATAATAGCTTCCCATGAGGAATTATTTCAAAGGGCAACTCTGAGATATAGGTGGAAGATGAGCTGTTAATTTTAATATGTTTTCATAGCATGTTTGAGCGTAGCCATGTTTTAGAGTATTAACACTCATTTATAAAAGGGGATTTACTTAAAGCCTACAACCTGTCTAATATTCCCCCATTTCTAGCAGTCCCTAAATAATTATTGCTATGTAAATGTTTTTAAATAAAAAATATTAACATTAATAATTATAAAAACACAATGGTTGGGATTAGATTAAATTGACTCATGGGGATACATATGGAAGTCTTGGAGGCTATTTTTCAAGTCTTGAGGATCAAGGTTGCTATCCTGGCACAGAATGAAAGGGATATACCCTGTTACAGATATGTTTGGCAGCATTTTAAGGATTTGAGAATGCTTCATTCATATTCACAGAAGCACTGAAGTAGGTCAATCACCATGTGTGGTGCTTATGGAGTACACCAGCAACTCTGATTTTTCAGCTCAGCTATTGTGAATCTGTTCACATTCACAGACTAAGGAAGATGTCCCAAAGCTCACTTCAATTTCCAGTGTGAAGCAATGACGACTCCATCACAAGGTTTTGAATGGCTAGGACTAGCACTAAGTTTTTAAGCCTCATGAGAACATCTTCAATTTGTTTTGATAAGACTTTTCTGAATCCCATGTAATGCATTTGGAGACAAGAGATGTGGTTATTTTCCTGGGTAAGTTCCAGAAATCAAAGGATGATAGGACATATTCTTTTGACCAGCCTTGATTATTACCAAGGGAAAAATTAATTTATTCTGAGCCTAGCATATGCCTTCCTTACACTTTCATGGGGTTTCTTCTCAAGATAGCAGATGAGGGGAGAGGACACCAGCAACAATCCGGTTCATAAGACAGACCTTACCTTTTCCATGCTGAACGTAAGCTACTAAATTGAACATATCTCTTGAAAGTATCCAGTCAAGAATTTTTATGTATGTTGTTAACATGAACAACCTCGATAGCTTGTTACTTAGCTGTTTTTAAGAATTTCAGTTAGACACAGCTCTGTAAAAATAAAGAATAAAAAAAAATGGAGTGATAAATTTAGGAGGCTTTCACTGCAGGTTGTGCTGTAAAAAGATATTTTAAAAATAACTTTCTCCTAGAACTCTTAAGTAGAATATACCTTTACTATTGGCAGAGGGTGCTGCAGTTAGATGCTTGCTAGTATTTGGCATCTCTCTTTTCTGACTTTTCTTTTTATGCCAAGGTTGATGCTTTAATTTAAAAAAAAATTATCTAGTAGAAGCAGAAAAGATCAACTTTTTTAGATAGACAACAAGGAAAACCTCTACAAAGAAGCACTGTCTGTTGAAAAAGCACATTGAGAAATTGAAAGCTTTAAAAAGCAGGAAACTCTCCAAACTCATGACAAAGGTTTAAGGTGTGTGCTTTTATATGGGAACAAAAAGGTGTGTTCTGAAACATCCAGCTCCTCTATTACCTTGAACTTACAGGCTTTTCTTCCCACTAAAATGGAAGAAAGATGTATAATGGAGAGGCTATCGGGGTAGATGCATAAGCTGAGGAGGGTTTTGTTCATGCAAATCATGAAAATTTTTTGCGATACAGAACGAATAATACTGTTATGAGGCATATTTTTACCCCCAGTCTCTGAGTTATACACACAGGGAGCCTTATCTGCTGCTGGGAAATGATGGATTCCAGTTGCTGTGATTCGGATGCACGGGATGCACGGAGAGGGGTGTGGAGCAGGATGCTGATGTTGGCTGGCATTGCTGCTGAAGTGCCTTACACAGCCTCTAATCACCGGCTTCTGAGAAGGAGGAGGTACAGGGAGAGTTTGTTTTTCCTATAAATTGATCTCTGATCCTTTCATCCCCCAGTGTAGCTGTACTTGTTTAGTCTGCTGAGGCCTCTTAGGGCTAACATGTAATGAAGTAGACTCGCATAAGGGTGTTCACAGCCACAGCAGTGCTGTTAGCTGTGCTCTTTAATGGATTTGGATAAAACCTCGCTCAGCAAATAGCGTGCTGAAAACAAATATTCTCTTTGTTGTCTTAGGATATACTGTCCCCATTACTGTACTGCATTTGTTCTCAAAACCGACCCACACACGGTCTCATTTTGATCTTTGAACTTTGAGCTGACCAGCTCTCAGATAGCACTGCCTCACTGTGAACCTTAGCATAGAAACAGATCACTGGATTTGAAACAGCAGCAGAATGTGTGCTGTCCTGGTGGGAAAGCCATGTGGTAGCTTTCTAATTTATTCATAATTTTACTTAAATCAGAGGTTGTATGAAAAAGTAAATTAAGTAAATACCCAGCTGAATGCAGTCTGTTTGAGCTGCTCCACACTGTGCAGCCAGCTGTGAGGGGGAAAACATAGCCTTAGGACAGCAAAGGCTGTGAGTCCAAAAGCTCAAGGGGTGACCAAAGCACCCAGCACATTCTCGGGCAGTTTATAAACATGGCAAAAATCATTAAATCCATTCCACTAGACATCACTGCAGAAATGAATTAATTGCACACAGTAAACCAAATAATGTTCCCCTTTCTGACTCTGGGTTACACCTTGATTAGGACTGTGAAAGGAGACAGCACATCTCCTGTGATGTTGTCTTTGAGCACCATCTTTGGCATCAGGTGCTACAACCAAAAACGTATAAAATTTCCCACTGAAATCAGTAAAAAATATGGAATTTCATCTTCTGCCATGCTTTTAGGGACAGCTCAACTTCACCTTTCTTTCCTGTCTGGAGGTAAAGAAAAGCCAGGACTTTGGTTTTGTCCCTCTGTTTTCTGGCTTGTGGTCAGTGCTGAGCTCTAGAAATTGCTCTCTTCTAAAACCCGAGGGTCACACTGTGTCCCAGGACACTGATGGCACAGCCCAGGCCAGGCAGTGCTGTTAGCTCAGGGTTGTGCTCAAAGCCACAGCCTCACCACTGGCCAGCTCCTGGAAATTCTGGCCTGGTGTGTTTGTTCCCCTGGTTGGCTAACAGATTCGGGAAGGGGTGGCAGGAGGTCATGTTAATTCAACAAGGGTGCCTTTGGTGTACCAGGCTGCAGATTGAAAAGGCATGATGGTTCAAACAGGAGGTTTAATATTTCACCAAAATGTCAAAGCTTAAAATGTCTGCTGGAGCAACAGGAATGCCTCTGTGAGCCTGGAGTGCAAGCACAGACCACTGTGAAATTCTGATAGCGTTAATACTGATGTGAACATTAGAATAGTTATTCACTGTAGATATGGTTTGTGGTATGCAGGCAACAGTGGCACTTTGCTGACTTTACAATAAAATGGTCTTCCTTTCTCAGAATTTAATGTGCTATGTCAGGACTAAATTATATAATGGATGCCTGTGACTTTCTATCTTGTGGTCTGATTCTATAACAAATTTCACCCTTCCTTTCATCAGAGAGGGTAATTAATGGAGTGTACTATGATTTTTATGTGATAAAATCTGCAGAGAACTTTTTTAGTTGTATATATATACCCTTGTGAATCACTTGGCTTCAAAAGAGACTGCACTGTGAAAAGTTTATGCAGTACTGATCCATTTTCTCTGCAGAACTCTTTAATGCATTCAGATTTCCGTTTCTTTCTGAGGTAAAGATTTCTAATTTTTAGCATTTAGCTAGCCATATAGACCTGTGCACAAACATTTGTAGCCAAAATTGTTCAATATTCTTGTAGGTTCAATAAACCTCTCCCATAGGCAGGAGTTATAGGATAAGAGTAGTGAACTCTTCAGTTAATTTACTAGTGAGTGGTTTGTGTTTCAACTTCAGAGTGCAGATCAGTGGAGGAAAGGCAGGAGTCTGTAAAGCAACCACCTTTTTATACCAATGAAAATCTGAATATGCTGATTTTAGCAAGCTAAATTGACTCACACTAGCCTTGAAGCTTTTTTCTTTTTTCTGACCTGAAGGACAGCATGGAGAACAGATTTAAGAAAGAGGGAAACACATAAAAGGGGAATGTGAATGCTCTGCAGCTCTTTATCTTCATTCATCTGAAGTAGTAAAAGGTTCCTATATGAGTATGTGGTAAAATAATCATTTTTGTCAAAGAGGTAAACTTACTGTACACCAATGGTCTGCACTTAAAATATCCCTAGTGTACGATGAACTATATAGTGTTCATAAAGTCATACTCAAGAGTCAAATATTCTTCCTTCTTCAATTACTGCAGTTTTCCACTATCTCTAAGGAAGAGTTATTAAACACTCAGTGTCAAGGCACACTACACTGTATTTGTATGATGTATGATTCATTATGTGACCGTTCCTTTTTTTAAAAAATTTTATTTCTGATTATATGTATGTATGATTAACATGCACTCTAAATCTCTCCAAAATTCCCAGAAAACACAACAAAACAAAAAACCCCAAAACAAACAAACAAACAAACAAAAAAAAAGGAAAAAAGTCAGGAGTTCCCTAAGAGCCAGGCAGTCAGTAGGCACAGTGATTCTGAGAACAGTGTGCTTTAGTCCTGTAGTCCATAAAAGCCTGAGGTCATTTCTGCTTGGACATTGCATAAAGTGTGCCTGCCAGTTTCAATATATAAAATCCAGTGCCAAGTGACTGAAATTAGGGTTTTACTGTTTGATCTTTCAAGCAAGTAAGCAAATTGTCACTTTCATTTCTCCATAATTGCTGGGATAACAAATCTGGCCATTATTTTTTCCAATCTACACTATTAACCAAGGTATGGAGGAAGGAGTCTGGTCAAAAGTAATTAACAGTTCTGAACAAGTTTTCATTGGGGTATTTCTTTTACACATGTCAAGGGGAGTATATCTGAAAAAAAGGACAAGGCTGCTTAAGTGGAAATGAAGGTTCCAGAGGAAGTTATGCTCTTTTAGAGGTAATATGCTAAAAGGCTGAGATTACAGAACTATTGTTGAAGAAGAAGCATGCTCTCCCACATTGCTAAGAGCCTGAAGCTGACATCATCATCATCAGTTATTTATAGCATACTAATATCTGAAGGTCCTAGTCAGAGGTAAGGCCTTCAGATATCATCCTCTGTCCAAACTGGAAGAATGTCCTCAGTCCTGAAAAGCTCACAATGTCATTTAATCTCCTTGGGGTTGAAGGCAATCAGAACATCTCGTGGGAGCTTCAAACAAAGAAAAGGTTTTTGCAGGAACAGCATCACAGAGAAGCCATTTTTTTTTATTGGAAGATTAATAATTCCTTAATGGAACATTTTAATTAATTTGCTTGACATAGGCAAGTACTAAGAATGCAATGAAATGTTAGTCAAAATGATCATATGCCACCCTTCTTCAAACAAGCATAAATTTATATATGGTAAGCACAACATTTCTTAAAGATGCTCTTAAAATAGTACCTTTCATGATCTAAGAGTATACACAGGCACACAGTCAAGAAAAGGAGTAAGAGAGATACAGGAACATACATATTTGAGTGTTGCAGCTTCTGTCAAGTGACTGATGGTGGAGTGTGCAATTTGAGAATTCAGAGTAGTGGCAAAATTGGAGGTTGTGATAAAACATTTTTGAAGGCAGACTATTTTACACAACATTTCAGTCAATACAGCTGCTCTACTTGCCTTGCAAGAAAGCCATCATTTTTTACTAGAGGGTGAAGAAGTTCTATTTTTCTATTTTTTAGAAAGCACTTTTTCAAATCTTACTAATCTGTATTCTGCAAACCCACCACTAATGGCAGGTTTGCTGGAGTGTAAACCACACTCTACTTTGCCTTGGGCTGTCTGGTTTGTTTAAGTTACCCTGGAACAGAAATAGCTGTAGTTTTGGCAGTATCAGTCCTGCTTTACTATAGGGAATACATCACTATTTATCAGTGAGCATTTCCAAATGCAAATGACCCTCCAAATTAGGGATGTCCTGCCTCTTAGAGCCACTACTAAATGACCACCTGCATGTGTTCGTATTCAAAGCTGGTCTACTCACCCCATATGCATCTCCTCCAGTGTTTTATTTGACAATCTGTTTCAGCTTCGCAAGGGAGCTAGCAAATTATGTATTGCTCATTTTGTCAAAGTCATCATTGATGACAATTCCGGCATCAAGAGGCTCATTTTGTTCTGCAGATGTTTTTTTCAAATAGAAGATAAATCATGGTTTTCAATCTTTCTTTTCCTTTTTTTCTTTTTTTTCTTTTTTTTCTTGTTTTTTCTTTTTCTTTTTCTTTTTCTTTTTCTTTTTCTTTTTCTTTTTCTTTGTCTTTTTCTTCTTTTTCTTTTTTCTTATAGTGAGTATACATGCTATGCTGCTAGGAAGAGGTGTGGAAACACATAAAAAATAAATTAATAGAAAAAATATCGTCACAAGAGGAAATCCACTGCAAGCCTACAGAGCCCATTAGTATGTTATATTTAGCTCCAGCATAATGGACAGGAAAAAAATAGAAAGCTGTTTATATAAAAGGAATGGTCTCATTCATATTGGATAACACCCCACATTCCAAAACACGATTTATAGTCTCTGGCCAGCCCACAGCTATTTTGTGACACAGGATTTCCCAAGCTTACAGGGTGGCATCTTCATGTGAAAAGAACAAGTGACCTCAGAAGCAAGGTGCTGCATGAGGCTCATTTTACATTCTGTAGAAATGCAGCTTGTCCCAGGGCCATACTTTACATTGTGAAAGGAACACACTTTGCTGCCAGTTCCTTGAAGCTGGCAGCAAGTGTTCTTAATTTCAGGGCATTGCATTCACAGTAAATTCAATTTTTCAAAAACCCTCATTTTTCATTGACAAATGAGGTGATTATATTTTCCAAGAAAACACACTTCTCCGTGCACTCATCATTTTTAGGCAGAAACTGTGAAATTCTCTGAACCCTATTGGAAGGCTCATTGTGCTCCACAGAATGTCTTAACTTCTCTGGTGGCCAGTACCCTAAAATATGTTAGAGACACTTTTTCATCCTTTGAAAAGAAACCATGGTATTCCTCCTCTATAATTGGAAGTGACATTTCATGGGAGTCTCAAGGGGTGAGTGTATCAAGAAAACCAGACTTAAAAGGCTGGTTAAGTCTCACAAAGAAGGACAGATATGCAGCCCATGTACTGCAGCTGCCTTGAGGGAGTTGACTAGAGAGGCTCTGTGTACTGGGATGGGGTTAGAAAAACAAAAGCACACTCAAAGCTGAATCTGGCAAGGGGTACAAAGAGTAATAAGAGTTTCTACAGATCTACCAGATGCAAGAGGAACATAGCAGAATATGTAGGCTCATGACTGAGTAGGGCAGGGTACTTGGGGACTGGAAGAAAGATAAAGCACTCCTTCCCTCTGTCACTACTGAAAGACTGACCTTCAGCAATCCCAGATCCATGACACCTGGGAGAACATCTGGAGCAAGTAAGACACCCTCACTGTAAGGAGGCTCAGTTTAGGATACATTCAAACAGGCTCTATGTATCACTTGTTTGAATGTATCCTAAACTGAGGATACATTCAAAACATCCATGGGTTCTGATGGGTCCACAGAAACATAACAAAAATCTTTTTACCACAAGAATAGTCAAACACCAAATGAAGTTGCACAGAGAGGCTTTGCAGTCTACTTTCCTGGAGATATTAAATACTCTACTGGGCACAGCCCTGATAAGCCTGCTCTACTTGACCTTAATTTGGGCAGAGAGTTGGACTAGATGATCTCTAGAGGTGCCTTCCCATCTTTGTAATTCAGTGTGATCCTGTATGAGGGTATGAGACAGAAATAGCTGTGATCTAAAAAGTAGTTACATTCCTTCATTAATGCAGGTATTGTATTTATTATTATTATTACTACTACTACTACTACTGCTGGTAGCAGTGTTAATACTTATTTAGGAATAAAACACTTCAAATACAAGTAACACTACCACAGAAAAATATGTTTGTTCAAAGGGACAGTTTATCATTAAAAGCCATATATCAGTCAACCGTGTTTTTTTAAATCGTGTTCAATTTTGAGAACTTCTGGAAAATGTAGCAATGTAATTTAAAAACCTTATTTCCACATTTTTTTAATAATCTCTCTTAAAGAAACTCGAAGAAGCAATATCATCTGGTAATTTAAGTGCACACAAGATATTTTAAAAATCAAAGCATTCTGGTAAAAATTGTCATCATCTAAATTTGTGACAGTCACACCAAATAGCAGACCCATGCAAATGTATTTGATAGGAAAAGGAATTACTTCCAATAGCTCTTAAATAGGGAAAATTTTAATCTGTTTTCCAAAGCTAGAAAACCCAATATGGAAACTGCTCACTGCACAGCATTCTACACAATTCTGTTAACAGCTTTTTGACATATCTGTTGCTTTCTGTTGAAGCTTCAGTGCTATGCTTTAGATGACTACTACAAGAAAATGATCAATATGTGCTTAATAAATTTTCTATCCAGAACAGCCTGACAGGACAGAGAACATGAGAATCTTGACCTCATAGCAATTTAGAAATGACAGCCAGCATCAACTAAGTTACTTCTGTGCCAGTTTAAGAGCAGAGGCTAAAAAGAACCTATGATGAAATATTAGACAACTTGTAAGAAATTCACAAAAACAGATGCTCATTTATGTCCTTTAGGGAGGACGGCCCATTCTCCTTTGAAGCACAGTGTAACTAATTTGTAGAAGACACCAGATAATGTCACACACAAAGGCAGCCATGCCATGTTTCAGACTGCTCAGAGCTGAAATGCTATGAAGCTAATATGGAACAAGAAAAGGCTGTTTCAAGTAGTGGTCAAACACCACGAACAATAATTGGTAAACCTGTTTGAATGGCACTCCAAATGTCAAAGAAAAAATTAATGCAAATCTGCAGATTTCCTGAAGGAGTACAAAGAAATGCAGAGATAGGCCTTTTGACCAAAGCATGACTCTTATTAGCACTGAATAATTTTTAGCCTCTTGGAAATCAGGAAATTCACTGGATATCACTGCAGTGACAACCCAAAATAATTGGCATTTCTCCCATTTCACCATCCCAACTAATTGGCTTTAAGATAGTGGAATTTACATGACTTTTCCTGAATTGGCAGAATATGCCAAAGAATGTGAATTTTTCCATACTGCAACATCATTCCAATGTTGCAAGACAAATGACAAAGTTTGAGTGAGTCACTGTTGACATTGCTAAGATTTTATAAAAGAAAGTTGAGAAACAAAGAAATCATTCTTTAATGGAGAAATAGTTTCATGGAATCTTAATCTCAATTATACTCAAGTATTTTAGCACAATCAGCAGGTGAAGTACTAAATTATGTGGTGTCTAAAAAAAAATGGGCAAAAAAATGAGACAGCTGTGCCTATGCCAACCTTATGGCTGCAAAAAAGTCAAATTTCTTCAAACACTTTCTCATTATAAAATCTGCACATGAAAACAAGTTACCTGTGCTGAACTGATGTGCCTCATTCAGATAATACAGAATGAATAGACTAATATTTCACAAAACCTTTGAATACATTTACTCATTGTGAGTACAAAACAACAAATATGGACATACAGGATGATGAACTATCTGTTCCATTGAGATTTGATGAAGAAGACTGGAAAAGAACAACATCTGACAAGCAGCTGAGTTATGCAGGAACAGTTAATTAGAACAACTTATCTCCAAAAGAACCCAAGTGCAAAGCAGACTTCTCAGGCTGGAGTGTCAGTAGAGTCCTGTTTTCTCCACAGAAGCCACAAAATATATTCGCTTCATCTAAATATTCAAGAAGAAATAGTATTTTATTTCCCAATCATTCCCTTTGCAAGGCCTGATAAAATCAAAATATATTGCTAAAACTTGGGCTACTATTCTAGCTTTTATATATGGATTTTTAAAATATTGCTTTTTATGTGAGTCACTGTAAAGGTTTAGGCAGAAAGAGATACAAAAATTCAAATAAGGGTTTAATAAGCTTTCACCAGATTGATATAAAGAGATGGAAACCCAAAAGTATAAAAATAACAAGCTATGGACTTGTCAGCAAATACAACTTTGCAGATCTGAGATATGAAAATTTTTAAAAAACTCATTTCAGTTAAGTTTTATTTTAACAATTCTATTTCTTTCTATTTGCAAGCCAGTTAAGTTTTATTAATCTCCTACAGCCTTTTGTCACTTCATTTTTTTTTTTTTTTGTGTGGCCCTGTTTTATTCCCTATCCTTACAAAGTATTTTACATACTGATTTTCAGGCACAGTTTACTGTTTCCTGCAAAGAGCAGAGCTCATGAAAGTAGTGGCTGAAGTTATTGTTAGCACACAAATAGACTAAGACAGATCATAAAGTCCCTGATGATCCAGGGGCTATATAACGCTGACTAGCTCCAGCAGTGCCAACAGAAATTTCATAAGCCCGTGCTTAGATTTCAGCAAACCTGTTCTGTCTGCTTCTCTGCACCTGAGCCTGTTGAACCTGACTTTACCACAGCCACAATCACCCCGTGCCCTTCTCCGGCTGGAAGGAATGTTTGGGTGGTTAGACCCACCAGCTCCTGGCTGGGGTGGTGGTGGGCTGAGCACCTCCAAACACTCAGCCAGTGTCCCAAACCCTGTCCTGAGGCACTCGGGCATCGCTGCGGGGTGAGGGGTGGACATGGCAGCGCCGCTGAAGGAGAGCTCTGGTGGCTGTCTAATCTGCAGGGCCAGAGTGCTGCTGAGCAAGGGGGTTACAGAAGAGCTGCTTCAGATGCTCCACATTCCTCTTCAACTTCACCCTGGCATAACTTAAAAGCGGAGACAAGCTCTTGTACGTGAGGCACAAAAAGTAACAGAGGGATTACTGCTATGAAGTGCTGCTGAGTATTTCCAAGAGTTAAACATGCTCAACCCCATTTGTACAGGGAACAAAGTCACCTTCTTACTTTTCTGAATAGTTTCTAATCGGAATAATGCGTACAAGTGATTTGGCTCTATCTTGGTTGCTAATCTGCTTAGCTAAGATCAGGGCTCAATGTATGCTTTTTCCAGCTGGACCCATGCTGTGCTGCAGTGTTTCTGGCTTCTCTTGCATACCTGTAGAGAGAGCTTAGAAATTCTGCAACAGCTTCCTTTATATTCAAGAGAGGTATTTCTTCAATTAAATATGAGTATGAATAATAATTTCAGGACAGAGAATCCTGTTTTATTTATTTTAATATAGAATTTTGTTTAATGTGGTTTCCTCAAATTTTGGTGAAGACCAACTTTTTTGCCTTGGTCTTCAATATGCTACAGATTCCTGTTCTGGTACCAAACTACTGTTTTGTTGTGCTGTAGATGCTGCATATAAGAGGATCTGGTGGGTCTGGAGTTCTGTCATTTGGGAGAAGCTACTTTTGTGGCTCAATTTTATTAGTGAGACTTTCATGCAAAGTGATCAGCAGTGAAATAGTTAACGAGACTGAAATGTAAGCTATCTGTAAGGCTTCAGAGTTAACATCGATTGGGATGAACAGAAAAGTTCACACCTCCCAGAATTAATCTCTCAGCCTCAAAGTTTTGTTCACTGTTCTGGAAGGTCACTTAATTACCATGAGAAGAACAGACATAATCATATAATGAAGGTTAAACTCCAGTATGTTATTCTGAGGCAAGGATGGAAAATCAAAGCAGATTCAGCAGCTCTGCAGACATGAAACAGGTGGTCTATGTTTGTAGCTGTTTTGACTGAGTCTCCTTCAAAACAGGCAGTGTGAATCTCATCACCAAATATTCTTTGAGGTGCAAGGATGTTTTTTGGGGGTTTTCTATATTAAATATGTTCCATTCACAGCCTAGTTTTATATGAGATGAATTACTGAGTTATCCATTGTAAATACCATTAGGAAAGCAGCCTTTTCTAGAGTATGGCATCATGTTGAAAGGTTAGTAAAGTTACACTGACATTAAGCATGGTTTAACAGCCTGAATAGACAAAAAGTCTTTGGCATAAACAAAGCCCGTTTGATTTTGTGTCAGTTAGTCACGGTCACTGGGAATAGGAGTATAAGAGCACTGGAAAAGGTATCCTGTGTCACTGCATCTGCTTTCTGTTAGGCAGCCAGACAAAATGGATCCTTTTTCAGATGCTCTGAGGTGGACAGAAGACTGAGGACATAACACAGAAGCCCTCCAGCTGTGCCTGCAATTAGGATTTTTAGTACTCTAATGGTTGCACTTGTCCTTTCTACATCACTTACAGCTGAGTACTGTCACTAATATGCTGACTTGTCCAAGCAGTCCACAAGTCCCTCATGTAGACAAATCTGGAAAGAGTGCTGAAAGGAAGAGGCTAATATTTACCAATACTACTGCGAGTCCTGGAACCCAAGAAACATGTTTTCCCACCACTTTTTATCTTGCCCTAATAATATATATTTTTAAAAATGCTTTTAATTTATAAACTGTACTTCTTGATTGCAGATTTGTTAGTTTAGAGCTTGCAAAAAGATATTTGTGCTCACATGGGAATTCTTCTTTCCCATCTGGGGAATGCTGGAATGCTTATTTTTCCCTTAATGGTTACACAATTTCATAAAATGTATAGATTTATTATTTCATTAATTATCACCTAATTATATTAATTATTTTAAAATGTAGATTTAATTATTTTCAAGAATGAAGGGTAAAGTTACCCTTCAGTCAAATTTGACTGAAATTAACTAATGAGGTCACAAGTTATTAGCAGAGAGATACAAACTGAAAGACACAAATATTCACATTCTCTGACCTCCTTGGGAGTCTGAGTAAAAGAAGTCTCTTTAAATCTCAGTTTATAGAAGCTCGAGTTGTAAAAGAGATTTCTACTCTCTCCACTCCAGTACTTGTGCTTTGAGCTGCCAGATCTTTTTGACCAAATAGCTCTATATGACTCATCTCTCAAGTAAGATAATTATATTTGGAGTAGCATTACAGAAAAATCTACTTGTCAGCATCTGCCTGTGGTAAATGTCATGGTCCTGGGAGGAAATACTTTAAGCAGCTGGTGTGAGGAGTTTCAGGAGTGTCTAAGGAAGCTCAGCCTGAAATTCTGGTGATGTTTGTACCGTCTCTGTGGATGTGACTTGTCACGATGAGGTAGGAAACTTGGAAGCCTTCATGATCTGACTCAGCAGGCAGTGTGTGAGACATGCTGGCAACAGTCAGGCCACAGAGTCTCACAGCAACAAACTGTCTGGTGAGCAGGCAAACATGGGATAAAAACAGAACCAAAGACATGACAGTAGCACCAGAAACGTCCTCCCATAAAATTGCTGCTTTCTACAATATCCTTACACAAGAATGAAAATACTGGAAATGGGAATTGAGTCTCTACCCAGATGTCAGCATGTTGAAATAACACTGTCACAAGGGAAAGATACATTAAACATGAATCAGTGGCAAGTTTTGGTAGATAATATATTTCCTGTATGGAGTGACAGAGTAGGTTATTTACCTGAATCTGAGAAATCTCAAGGAAGACAAGCATTTAAATAGCAGAGCTGGGAACTCTCGTTTTGTGGCTGAGTTACTCTTGTCTCTGGAAATAAAAAACAGGCTCTCCTGCATCAGGCTGAGACTTTGGGAGACAGTGCTGGAATAAGTTCTGAATCTCAGAGGACTTTCTGCAAAAAACATGGACTGCTGAAATGCCCAATGCCAGAACAGTGACAGCTCCTTCCATGGAACAAGCATAGAGATTTGAATACCTTAAAAGAAAAAATATAAAGGATTTTGAGTGAAATGGTCTAGAAGCAGCACAAATTTTCTGTAAAGCAGATACAAATACACAAATAAAAATGCTCAGCCTTATAAGAAATCACTCAATGTCACTTCAAAAAACAAAAAAAAAGCGTGTCCTAATCTCACTGTTACAAGAGAAAATGAAAATGGCAGTACATGTGACTGAGAACAGTGATTTCCAATACAGAGTAGTTTGGGTTAGAAGGAATCTTTAAAGATCGTCTATTTCAACCCCCCTGCAATGAGCAGGAACATCTTCAACTAGATCAGGTTTCTCAGAGCCCCATCCAGCCTGATCTGGAGTGTTTCCAGGGGTCCCCTCTACGCAGTAGGTAGTAGCCTCACAACAGAACAGATTTATACTTACAACATATAGGGAAAAATAGAGCATTCATCTCGGGGTCTGTGAAGAATTGAAACCTAAGGACATATTTCAGGACACTCTGAGGGCAAAGTTAAGGTAGAATGACTGAAATGCAAGGTACCATTCACTGTGATGAGGCTGGTGAAGAAAAAGCTGACAAGGCTGCAAACAAGAGGTGTTATTATGCTCATTGAAACTAAGATGGAGTAAATCAGCAGCCAACAACTAGTTAGACAGTCTTCAGGTAAACCTAGGATCTGTCCTGTGCCAAAATCACTGAGTAGAGCACTTTAAAGAAGTCAATATCTATTGCCATTTACTGCCCAGGCTGGCAGACATGAAGGAAAAATTGCAAAACTTTCTGTAGCTTTTTTTCATTCTGCACATGCCCTTGAAATACTTCTGAAACCTTAAGACAGTGATGCTGCTCAGTGATGCAGCATGGGACTTACAGGAGAATCTGAAGTGAGTTGAGAGAATAAATAAATCTATGAGCAAGCACTAGATTTAAGGTGCTAAGGGATTTATGCAACAGCTGGAGGTACATGATACCTCAGGAGAAGCCAAGAGGGCCTTTTGCAAAGCCCACTGCAATACAGCCCTGACAGATACAGGGAAGTGATACATCAGATTTAAAAGGAAGTGCTGGCTTTACTTCCTGCATTGAAACAGTTTTTTGAAAACAAGGGAGACTTCTGCCTAAATGGAACTGAACACCCTGGAAAGGCACTGCTGAAAGTAGCCAAATGACAGGAGCACATCCCTAAGACTCCAAAGGCAAAAAGTGAAGATGTGATGACCAGAAAAGTGACTCCAGGAGTACAGACAAATTGATCCAAGCACACATTTAAACCAACTTAACAGAAAGATTTTCCAGACAATCTAGTGCCAAGGTTTTTGTCTTCCTAATCATCATTGTCATCATCGTTTTCCTAAATGCAACCCCGGGAAGCTCTATCTTCTGCTCTGAATAGAGTATTGGATAAAACAGTCTTCCTCATTTTCTAATCCATTTCTTATAAACTCATGAACAATCATAAGAGTAAGTAAACTACTTACTCTTATTGGTAAGAATTTTCTTCTTATGTTTCCTCAGTCATTATAAACAAGACAATATTTATAACAGCTGGAAAAAATTATACTGTGCAATACCTAAAATCAATTTGTTTATTTATAACTACTATAATTTTATAAATATTTCTAGGTATTTCCTGGTCTGAAAGGATCTTAAAAAGACTAGAACTCCAGCCAGAGATCCAGGAGAGCTGCCTTTAATTCACTGTTACACCACAGACTTTCTGTGTGAATTCCAGTTATTTATATTGTGTGTCATATCCAATTCTTAAAGCATGTCTATGCGCGTGTGTAATTGCACTTACCTATCCCAGTGCTGTCTGATGCACACTAATTACAAGAGTGCTCTGAAATGTGATAAGGTTGGACATATTTACACCAAGCCTACACATACCTGGAGATATTTACTTTTTTGTGTGAATATGTCTAGACATTAATGCTTAAATAATGTCCAATTAATTACATAATATTATTTACAGGAACAAAGTTTAATCATACTCTCGTTAGCAGCTCATTACAATCATTACTCATTATTTATATACAAACCACATGAATTAGCATTTTATGTGCATTAAGGATATGAACATATATGTATCTACTACCTACCTGCGCTTTTAAATTACAAACCGCATAGAATTTTATTAATTTATCAATCCTTTTCTGCAAATTTTTTGTATAATCTCCAATAGTAACTCATACACTCATGTTAAATATATTTTGGATCAGTTTGGTCTTATTTCATTGACAGAAACCAAAGTTACATCCTTCTTGCAAGACTTTCAAAAGATGTCCCAATTAATGATCATTCTGTTTTGTACAAGAGAAACATATACTTCTCACATATCTATTAGACACAATAATAACTTTGATTTGTCTATTTCTTTACAATGTTGATTTAAAAATTAAATAAATTGTTAACATTACTGCATAAGGATGTTGCTGCTTTCTATCATTCTTGCTGGTGAACTTATATGTGAGACCAGATATTCAAACTACAATCTGAAGAAAGATGTTTAATTATTCAAGAAGAGTTGGACAAAAAGAAGGGAAATAAAAATCTTTGATTCTCTTTTCAAATCTAACAGCACCTTAGAAACATAGAATCATCTAACCATTAGGTTGTCCCTTGAGATCATGGAGTCCAACCTTTCCTGGCTGACAGGCCTGTAGTTCCATGGATCCTCCTTCCAGCCCTTCTTGTGGATGGATATTTGTTAACTTCGTCAACTGGGACCTCCCCAGTTAACCAAAACTGCTGGCAGATGATGGGAAGTGGCTCAGTGAGCACTTCTGCGAGCTCCTTCAGTACCATTGTGTGGCTCCCACACGTCCCCATAGACTAAGTAGTGTAGCATGTCACTTATAATTTTCCCTTGGATTATGGAGGCATTGTTCTTCTCCCCATCCCTGTCCTCCAGCTCAGGACATTGAGTACCCAGAGAACAATTGGTGTATTAGAGGAAAAGAAAGCATTAAGTACCTCAGTCTTTTCCTCATCCTTTATCATCAGGTTTCTCCCCACATCCATTAAAGGCTGGAGATTCTCCTTAATGCTCCTTTTGCTGCTGATGTACTAATAGAAGGAATTTGTATTTTCTTTTATGACAGTAACCCAATGAAATTCTAACTGGACTCTGGTCCTGTTTGTCTCTGCACAACCTTATGACATCCTTTTCATCCTCCTGAGTTGCCTGCCCTTTTTCTAAAGGTTATAAACTCTATGTTTTATCCCAGGTTCCGGTCAAAACTCTCTGATCAGCAAGATAAATCTTCTTCCCATCTGGCACATTGGGGTAGGCTCTTCCTGTGCCTTCAGAATTTCCTTCTTGAAGAATGTCCAGCCTTCCTGGACTCCATTGCCCCTCAGGACTGCCTCCTGAAGGGACTGTCTCGACCAGCCTCCTAAACACCAAAGTGTTCTGCTGAACTGCTTCCTCCTCAGAGAATCAAAAACTTGTATCATTTCATGACTGCTGGGCTCCAGATGGCCTCCAGCTGTCACATTACCCACCAGCCTTCTTTGTTCACAAGCAGCAGTTCCAGTGGGACATCTCCCTTTGCTAGGTCTCTCACCAGCTCTGTCAGAAAGTTCTGTTCCACACAAGAACCTCCTAGACTGTCTCCTCTGCTGTATTATATTTATATAAATCAGGAGACATTCAGTAAGGTATAATCCCCTATGGGAACAAGGGCTAGCATAAAAGATACAAATCTTCATATGCTTTTACTGAAGCAACTAAGCCACTTCAAGGGAAAAGTGTCAGGATCAAGCAGGACACTTGTTCTGGGTTCATTCTGTGCATTTAATGCACCAGCTCCAAATGACTGCAACCTTCATTCACTAGTTGCAACTTTGCCTCTCCTGCCAGAGAGAGCAAAGAATACAAGAGAAGAGTATTGCTGACAGACATACTTTCTTTTCAAGACATGGAAGAAAAAAACCTAGGATGAAAAAAGAAAAGAGAAAGAGAAGGACCACCATTTAGTTTGGGGCTCTCACAGAGTCCCAGGGAGCGACATGGCAGGCTTTCTGTCTGAGAATGTGGGGTTGTTTTCCAGATGTACTCACTGCTTCCCCATTCTCCTACAAGGTGGCAGCAGGAGTAGGCAGGCAAAGTGCCGCCTTCTTCCCCGTTTTTGACAGGAAAATCTCAGGACCCATACAATTCTTTTACATTTACTGTTAATACATCATCCTTCGATAGTGGATTAGACTGGAATTGAAAACTTTTAACTTGAAAAATGTAAACACACAATCACAGAAAGAGGAATTTGCTGGGACCTAGGGAGCTAGGCTGGCTAAAATTTCAGCTTTTTCTCTTTTAAAAACAAACAAGAAGTGCCATTTTTCTTGAGGGAAAGTAGCTTTACTCTGATAGATAATATGAAATCAGACCTCCTTTCAGCATGGGGTGGGGAAGCATAATGTTTCCTTCCAGTTTCATGATATTTTGTATTAAAGCCATTGCAAATTAAGCTGATTGCCTAGAGACTATAGCTACTGCTTATAGCTCGCAGGAGAGACAAGGCAGTGTAATGATCTGTGACTGCATACCGTACACATCGACTACAGCCATCAGTCAACTACATAATCCTCAGCATCAAGATTCATTAAAGTCAGTGGGAGTCATGTTGTTAGAATGCTGTGTGCAATTTGGGAAACATAAGGGTTAATACTATAGATTCAAGAAACCAGGTTTAAAAAAAAAAGGTGAAAAAGAAGCTGCTAGAGAAGAAGTGTTTGCTTCCAGGGAATAGTGCTTGTGGCTATAGATTACTCTTAGATTTTCACCCCATAAACATTTTGAAAAGAAAACAAATGACAATCTGTCATGTCTTAGGTGGTGTAATTCCTTTCCTTTCTTGTACGCATCAAAATTACTGTTTCCTTTTATTAAGAAATAATTATTTTTTTTCAAAATTGTTGCATAATTAAAAGCATGTGTCTCTACATCCTCCCTCTTCTCAAATAACTAACTTTAAGTTACAATTAACTTTATTATATGGCACCTTGGGATCTGAAAGTGTTAAAAAGAAAGTCAAACCTTAATTATGGGCTGTAAGCTACTAAAGGAAAAAGAGTAGAGTGTAGCAATGACATCTGGACTAGTACTAGTGCACGTAATGCATATCTGTCACTGACAACTCACTGGGTTACATTTAATTCACAATCATCAGTCATGTATCTTCTTCTAAGCAAAAAAAGAAACCACACCAGCATCAGTAGAAGGAAGCATGCCTTCAGAGGACAGATTTTCCATGTACCATGATTCAAGTGGATGGCCTTACAGGCATAAATAGAATGGACAAATAACTGTCAATGAATATAAAGTGACTGAGAGTATCATATGCTGTGTTAACATTTAATCTACCATACTTAATGACTTTTTGTAGCTCTTCTTTTACCCATACACTCTCCGAGTTTGGCTTTCCATTATCTTTGGTTTTGGGGGATTGACTCAATGCCCTCTCTCTGTAAATCAGGGCATAATTTAGCAATGCAGCATCCATCAGCTAACAGAAAATAGGTATTATTCTTCTTCAAAATCTGAGAACCTGATACACTTACAATATCAGTCCAGAGGCTGGCTAAGCCTTTGCTCTGCACAGTTGCATATTTGTCTGTGGAATATGAAGTGCTGGAAATCAGTTTGAGTAAGAACAGAAAATACCAACTTCATAAACTTTGGGCACAAAACTACTCTCTTTAAGTCTTGTATTACACCCTCTTTTCTCTTTGAAATGTGTAAGTAACAACCCACAGGTGTCTAGAAACATTTATCTTAAAACACGACACTGTTAGTTCCATGGCTTCACAACAAGAAGACATATGGACACAGCTGATTTTCACTTAACAACTCAGTTGAGGCAAACGAAATAGCAGAGCTATGGTAAATGTAGACCTCTTTGACCCCAAACTAAATGACAATTTTAGCACTAGCACTTGTCCAGATGCTTTTGTTACAGATCAGAAAACCTGTTTGGCAAGCTCTCACTCATTTGGCTATAAGCATTTCAGTTGCCCTCCCACTAGATGTAGTCTCTCTGCATAAGTCATGCTTCAAGACAGAGTGAACAGATGAGCTTGTCTTACTCAATCACTAGTATTGATTCACACATTCACTCAGAAGAAAATGCAACTTTGAATTGTCTTGGCAGGGCATACACCTTACACATGCACAATTAAAGATTAAGGAATTAGCAAGTGCCCTAATCGAAGCCCTGCAGGGTGGGTTCTACAATCTGACCACACTTCATTATCTTTGTCCTCCTCATGCTACGAAGTGACCTCTGACTAGGTGTACTTTTTACTGTGGTTTATGGCAATTATGATTCTTGTTCATGGTAGATTGACTGGAATCTCTTTGGACTACCTAGTGTATAATCTTTCTTTATGTATTTCTACTATAGTACCTTATGCATTAGCACTGGCCCCATGGGTATCATTTTATTTTGGCTTTCATGTATACATTCTGAGTATTTTACTACTATACTGTCATTTGAGCTGAATGTTGAAAATAGAATCTACTTTTCACCAGGTCCACCACAAAATTACAATTTGTGACAGATTAGCTTTCACTAATAAATGTGAAATAGGAGGACACTTCATAGCATGTTGAATACTAAATTAACAAATTAAAATAGCATAAAATGAGGAAATCAAGCTACTTCTTTCTGAAGTAACTGTGTTTTAGAGGAAATACCAGTTGTAATGACATCACAGGTTTAAAACTAACATTTTATAGAATGATGAGTTCTAAGTCAAGCTATTATTACTATGTATTCTTTGCATTAGGGTAGCACCTAAAAGTTTGCACCCAGCTGCATTAGACATAGAATAACAATTTAATCTATATTAACAATCCTCCTGCCCTGCCTAAGCACCAGTCTTGATCAATTTCCAAAATAATTTTAATCACCCTTAAAACTCTACCACTTCAAGGTGTTCCACTACACACCTGTCCCACTAAATACTCCTAAAATCTTGTTTTCAATCTGTTCTTCATCTTATTTTCCCATAATGTCAAAAGAACTATCCTTGTCCTGTACCTGCTAGTTCGCACATCTCAGCATTCCCGTCTTTCCTCCACTAAACTGATCCCTACAGCCAATGTCCTTGGTTTTGGTGGAACGTTCTCCACTGCTGCTCTCACCAGGCATGCAGGAGAATTTTGAGGCTGCTAAGCTACTCTCTTCTCTTTGTCCCTGTTGTAGTTCTGCCTGATCAACACACTGCCATTTATCTTGGCTCCTCAATCAACAGTTCCAGAGTTGGTTCCCTTGCACAACATGTCATCATTTGTTGCTGCTATAAAATGACAACTCTTTCTCTCCTTCCTACCACAGCAATCACAGAAAACAATAAGGGATTAGATCACATTTTAATGAGGACTTTTTAAAAATATGCATCTAACATTACATTTTAAGGCAACAGTTGCCTTCAAAATGGGCAGCAGAGTTGTCCCTCTTCTTGCTGGTATCTTCCTTCCTCACTTCTTGCTTCATACACCACACATGAGGATGGCTTTTAATACAAAAGCAGTGTAATGTCACCAATTCACTTATTTGCAAATTTGGAAAGAGAGCTGTTATTCAAACAAAGAGAAAAAGAGCTAATTGTTAAAGAACATCACCCACAGCTTGTTGGTGCTTTTTAGAGTGGTACAATGTTCTTGTATTCAGTATATTCCCAGATGAATTAGAGGGGTGCATTTTATACTGAGATTTGTGGCAGATCTCTTTTAGTATTCATAGGTGTGCCAGCATAATACAATTCATTTAGGAATATGACACATCTGTGTAATTTGTAGGTGTTGACTGTCTAACCTTCAGACAACTTGATGGAAAAAAATAATTCATCCATAACAGAGACCTTTATTTTTCAATCCATAACATTCTATTTAATGTATTAGAAGTACATGAAAAGAATGGGAAAACAGGAAAAGTGAAAACAGGAAAAGTTAAAAGAAGAAGAGAAAGAAATGCCTCCCACAGAGCATTTTAAAAAATAATGCAGAGATAGATTATTCCATATTTTTCAAATCCTTTATAGTGAAAGTTCTATCTGCCTTTCAATGGATCTATCTTACTTATCTTAGTGATCAAGTAAGAGAGAAGCCATTGCAGTCCTATATAGATATGAGATTTATTTTCCAGCAATTCAGGCAACTCGAACATGACAATACTGAAGAATTTGTTATAAATATTTCATTTCATGATTAGGATCATCTTCAAACATGATGCTGTACATTCATATGCCTTAGCTGTGGTGTGATATATACAATTGTATAATGTATGTTATCTCACAGTAATTTTTACCAAAATAAACCAGAAATTACAGATATTTAAGGAAGGATAATAGAAAAAGCTGGATAATTTGCTTTTATAATTATATGTCTCTTCTATTTAAAATTAACTATTTAATTAGAGGAATTTTTCATTGCTCTGTATAATAGTACCTCTCACTTAAAAAGGCCTGGTGCATTCCAGGAGTTTTGCCACCCATGACCACCATATTACCAAGGTGCTATTACCTGCAGCACAGCTCACAACTATTCAAGGCTAAGTAATTTTGCATTTTGAGAAACATAGTTTATGGCCAGATTATAGTTTCCACCTTTGCATTAAGAGTATCTCCCCGATATCCTTTGCAGACTACGGTCTCACCTGGATCAGAAATAGTTGGCCATGAGCCTGGGTTTTCCTAGTTAATCTATATCGTTTTGGGAGGTTTGTTTTGTTTTGCTTTTGTTTTTGTTTTTTTTTTGTTTTGTGTTTTGTTTATTGTTTTTAATTTATTGAGATGTACACAGTGTACAATTTACCTTCTCTTTGCTCTGTAAAAGTAAATCTTTCAAAATGAGCTTTAAGGTTAAGAATACTGTCCAGTGTGAGCAGTGAGCTGCAGCTCTTATCAGGATTCTGTCTCCAAGAGAACCCATTGCGGCAGATTGTTCACCCAGAGCTTTATTTCATTCTCCAGCCCCATTGCTTCTCACTCCTTTGGTTGATGTGGACCTTTCTTGTGGCTTTAAACTTCCTTCTGTTCTGCTGTGTGCTGGCATTTTTCTCTACGGGAGGGCTCAGATGATCCTACTGGGTACAAAAGTGCTTTAAGTGATCAGTAATTTGGAGTCAATAAACCTCTTTAGTAGCAGGGTTTATTACTGAGCAAAACTGTGCCTAGCTCCATTCCTAGCCTACTTCCCAACCCCACACTTCTCTTTGCAGGAGGGGACAGCAGAGCCCGAGCATTTGCCAGTGATGCAGTTAACAACAGCAATTGCTCCAGATAAAAAGAGCTACATCATCATTACCAGGAGTGAGAACTGAGTCTAACAAATCACGTTGCACCAACAATTGGATAATTGGATCCCTACTGGAAATGCAGCCTGAGTAATAATTTCAGATGGCACTGATGGTGTTACACAGAAATTAAACCTCTATTATTATATTGCAATGGATCCAGTTCTAACTGCAGGCAAATGGTTTGAAGGGACTGCTGAATCCATGCACATGTGAACTTCTCAGGAAAGGTTAATCCACTTTGAAATTAATGCCAAATTGGCAAAATAATCCTTTCCTTCTGAACTCAAAAGTTTTGGTTTACACATATGGGGAATGTGAGAACAACTTTTTTCTAAAATGCACACCAGAAGGAAAAACCTCTTCTCCATCCAGTATACTGTACATCTCTTGGCTGGATGAGTGTGAAACATATTCTGGAGCACGGTAGCGTGCACGGATGTGATGTGCTACTTTCCTTACAGTAATGAATTTTATGCCTGCCTGTTTCTGTTCTTTTGTCTATTTTTAATTCAAATATGTAAAAGCTTTTCTTAATACAGAGTCCCAGGTGTCAGTTGCTGCCTGGAGTCCCTTTTCTTTCCTCTATTGTTCTCTTAATTGTTACTTCAAAACAATTAGCTGGGCATTCATATGCAAATGAATGCAAATGTACAGGGGATTGGGTGTGAGAGAATACCACCACTCGTTAATTTCCACTTCAAGGTCTGCTGGTATGAACAACAAAATTGCTTAACACTGTATTTTTCCTGGGCCATAAAGGGTGAACTCAACGATTCCAGTGTCCTGCTGGCTCTGCAATTGTTAAGATTCTGCTGTTTCTTGGTAAGATATTTATTTATTTATTTATTTATTTGGATCTAGAGACTGTATTAGCCTTCTGCCCCTAAACTGCCCCTGCCCTTGTTTATTTATGCTCAAGGCTATGCCTAGTATTTTGGGTAAAATCCTGATTAAGATAAAAAGTAAATTATTAATATTACTGCTATTAATGTGATTCATTAAGGGATAAAAACTCTCACATGGAGGAATTCCTCATGTCTCTGACAAAATAAAACTTCTATAATTTATAAAAGAGTATGGTTTATTGCATTGAAATCTTAGAAGAAAGATACACTGACTGATAGACTGGAACTGGGGATGAATCCTAGAGAGACTTAGCCAGTTGCTAAGATAAATCTCATCTCTTTTGGAGCAGTTGTATTTATTGTATAAATCTGCATTCCCTTTCAGGCTGTATAGTAAAACTCCTTATGAAAAATAGTTGGTTATTCAGCATTCAGAACTGCTCTACAAAGATAAATACCCAAGCTTTTCATATGCAATTAATACGCAGAAACCAATTAAAAGACCAAATCCTGTAGTCATTAGGTAGGAAAAATTCAGAACCACAGACTGTCCTGAGCAAGAAAACCCACAGCACAGCAGGAAAGCTCCATCACTCATATGTGACTCTCCTACCAGGATCCCTACCAGGGGAAAAGTTGCCTCTAGGAGGTGTGACTTTAGAAAGATATTTTTGTGACTGTGGGAAGAAGTGATTAACTTTTTACTCCACAATTACTTCTTTTTTACATTACCTTAGTGTTCTTCCACTTTCATCTCTGAAAATCATCTGCACAGCAATAAGGGACCACAGTATTTAACCCTCAGGGCAGGCGGTGTCCTTGTTATGCAGCGTTATTCCCGAGTTTCACCAGACACATTCCTCGTGGAAAAGAAAGACATCTGCTAGGTGGTGGGAGCTGACTTGAATTCCCTGCTCCATAACTTGTCAAGGGATGGTGTTCTGACTGTTCAGGCATGGACACGAAGTTCTGGTTTGATGTATAAATGCTACTGGAATCCCTGAAGTCAGATGTTTGCATGCTTTTGGTCAGCCCTTAATTGTCCTGTGTCCTGGCTTCCTACTCCTAGATGGCCTAACAACAGCACTGCCCTTACAGAACTGTTGTAAGAATAAACACATTTAAGACTGGGAGGGACTTGGGCTCAGCAATGATAGGGATTATATAAATACTTGGAGGAGAGAGGCACTACTATTTATACTGCAGTGTAAACAAACAGCAACAAAGCAGCTATGACTGGTTTGGGGAACCATATCTGGCCCTGGGAGTAAGACAGGACTATATTCACATTGCAGCTAGCAATGCACACCAGAGGAGGAAACCTTGTATACCTGCAGAGGTGGCAATGAGAAAGGGGGACACCTCCTCTGTCACCCTCAGATCCCCTTTCTATGGAAGAGTGGATACTGTCAGCAGTAATTTGGATGGCTGCCCCCAAGGCTTCACAACATGTGCTTCAAGGGAAAGAGGGGTGATGAGTCTTCGTACCTTCCTGCCTTTCCTTTATGTGTCCTCTATAACCAGAGTTCTATTAAAAACACCTTTTTTTTTTTTTTTTCCCCACTCCCTGAGCATATCCATTTATGATGATTTAACCTTAGGCACAAGACTTAAAGGTTTTGCCCAAAACTATTATACAAATTTCAGAAAGGGTCTTTAACCATAATGCTTCTATTTTCCCCTCCTTAAAACATGGAGAAATTGAAATATCTGTCTTCATTACAACGTAAGCACCTGTAGAAACTTGGAATGTACTGGATGTATGCCCTTATGGGAAGAATGAATGTCTCATCCCAGCAGACTATGCCCTTGCTGATACCTGCTCATACTTCACCAGCCAATATATTTTATCTTCATATGTGGTTGAAATAGAGCAGATTTCTGGAACTTAAACAGGCAAATAAAACACATTCATCTTCCAATAAACACGCAGGAAGTTATTATTAGCCAGTGGGCTAATAGTAAAACACCCTGAAATCCAAGAAAAGGATGATTTGAACAGGTGAGGTTTTAAAACATGTTTTACCCTGAAGTTTCTACTAAAGTTTTTTCCTTAACAAATTGTCAGAGACCTTTGCCTTTTGCTTTATAAGGCTGACAGTTACAACTTAAAAGTTCATGGAATATTTTTAGTGGAAACAAGAGATAGATGCTGGCAGGGTGTTTTAACAATGGTCTGTTTGTTTTGGTAACAAGATTCAAAGAATACATTATTTATAATACTCTGATATGCACATATGGCTCTGGTTGTATGCAGCAACAGAAGTGATTTCTTATAATCTGTCTGCACAGGACTCCCAGGTGCTGCAGGGCTGGAATTTCAAAGCAAAACTGGTAGGCTTTCCCCCTTAGACTGCTCATTCCCACCCCATGCCCTCTCTTACTTCTCTGTCAGCATAAGTGTTTATGTTAGATTTTCAAACAGATCAAGGAATTAGTCCAGGTTGAAACTCATTTGGACTGTAAAATCCTCAAACAGCTCAACAGGTTTAAATGCTTAAATTGTTATGCTCATGATGCTTTGCCTGAGTGTCTCACACACAGTGTGCTCCTTTAGGAGGCTTCACTGTTGTCCTTTCTTCACATATTCCTTTAGTCTAAAACTTACAAAAAATTCCCTAGCTGCAGTTACTCTAATGCTACTATTACCATCCTTGGTCATTACACACACTAACATTATCTTATATCTCTGTTTTAGTGTATACAGGCATGTCAGGAGTAGAATTGTTATGCGGTATACATTACAAGTTTACTAAAAACATTATATAAAATGTGTATATTGCATACATACCTATAGAAGTATATAAACACAGATGTATGTACCAGGATCAGAATCATGCCTTGTGGTCATTACATGTAGCACAAAATATGAGTGTGCACAATATAATAAAGTGTTCCTTAGGCTCTATAATTCTTTTTACTCTCTGGTCTCATCAATGGCTGATGGAAGTTGGACAAAAAAATGTCCACTGTTGTAAGTCTTTCCTTCTGTATGCTTTCAGCACCTTGAGGATTCATATAAGATGCTGAAAATTCCACTAAACTCCAAATACCTCGTGTTTTCCACTAAGCAGTGAAAGCTTTAGGTATTAAGAAATATCCAGGCAGTAGGAAATACTAACTTTAGGCTTCCTTCAAAGAGTCCAGAAATTGCCTGAGCTAGTGATCTGCTTCAGAGATGGCTGATACATCAAAACTTGCTGCAGCAGCCCAAAGCTTTTGTTACTAGCCAGCAATGCAGCTGTGACTGCCTACTCTGTGTGTTTTACAGCTGAGAAAGGAAGCCTGAACCAGTCCCTTTCCTCTTCTGTACTTGGCTCTTCTGATGGGGTCTAGAAAAATGTTTCTTTATGTTCTTTGCTCTTGTCAGCAAGCTATTACCAGGTGCTTACAGACAGATGTCCCACTTTTGAATTGTCTGGAACATCAATATAAAGCATAAGGATGTTTTGAATAAATCTGGTCTCTTCAAGACAGGTAGCTGTGATAAAGCTCCTGATGAGTAAAAAAGAATGGTAATAATTTAAAAGAGGAAATATTCCTGTGTATCAAAGCCTTGGCTCTGGCATAATATATATCTTACACGTTTTTATGCAGTATAGATTAATAGAACACAAATAGTGTTACCCCATTGCCAACATCAAAGCATGCATATTTCAGAAAGGGAAAGTATGATTAGAACATGATTCAAGGCATAAAGCTTTTCAAATCTCTGCAAAACGCATATATGTATGTATATATTTATATTTATATAGATATTAATGATTTCTTTCACATAGTACACTTTGTAAAGCTCAGATCCCTTCACTGTATCCTGATGTCCTTTCTTTTATGTCTTATTCCCCCCATTAAGAACATAATTCTTTTTGTAGCAGACAAAATCCCCTACTAGCCTTTCTTCTTGCTAATCTTTCTACATTTTTCCTTATCTCTTCCTTTGCGCCTATTGTCTGATTGTGCCTCTTACACAGGCCTTCAGTCAAGGTTAGTGAAATTAAACATTGGCTGGCTCAATAGGTAGCTAGTAACAGTAGTTTATCTACCAAGATAAGCTTGCAGGTTTTGGATGTCTCAAGTTTCTTCTTTTCCATTTTCATTATTTTAAGACATTTGAGAAGTTAGTGACCCACCTCCTTTAATGCTGCTTATAAGCAATTTCCCTATATAAGATCCTGTGATAATTTCTACACTGTGAAGTTGCAGTTTTAATGTATTAAGATAGTTTTAATACATCATTTTCTGGAGCATGAGGCCATACTTGTTTCAGAATGTTTCATATTGTTTCACTTCTAATAACTTATACATACTGGAAATCCCATGTTCATCTTATGTGCTGCAAGATATTTATACTCTAAAATGTAGCCTAAGGAATGAAAGCAGCAAGGCAATTTGGGGACAATACCATAGGCTCCACTCTGTTACCAAGGCAAGGAAGAGAAAAGTAGATTTGCCGTGTATCTTTATGAAGACAGCAAGAGAAGAATGTTGCCAGGATATTTGTAGCTGAAGCATTATAAATGGAGGAATGGATGTGAAGGCTGGTCAGAGACCTAATGGATTCATATAAAGTAGAGATGTCTGTAATTCAACTAGTCTGTGTGTTGTATAAAAGGGATGATCAGACAGTGGTTGCTTCCCTTCCGTGTGACACCTTGAGAGGTCAAACATGGGAGTTTTGGAGCACGTCCCCCTTCTGAGCTAGTTATTACAAAGCAAATCTATATCTCAGGCAAATACAGAAATTTTTAATTTTTCCACAAAAACCAGGGCCTCAGAGAGCTGGTGACTGGACTTGTGCCTCATGCTTTGTCTGAAACCCTCATTTTAAAAGGATTAGTTCAAAAAGGGATTCACCATGTTGGAAAGCCTGATTAGGAGCTGCTGCTATGATCCCAAGCTTCAAGATCCTGGCAGTCAAAGAAAAGACACAGATGTGACACTCAAGTGCCCAGGATAAACACAGCCTTTTTCAAAACAACCATCTTTTGTTACAATTCACAAGAATTTGTTTAAACCCTGTTTTAAGTAAACGCAGTATAGAGCTAGTTCCTGGGACAAAGTCTCCTTGTCTAAGACAGTCTTTTCTCTTGTGCACGGTAAATAAGGAGTGCAGACATCATTAGGACATTAGACATCTCTGATGAGATGTGACTGGTTACATTGTGTGAGGCAGACAGTCGTGACTGCCTTATTCAGAAAGACTTTTCACGGCTCTGAGTGACCATCCCCCGGTGCCAGCAGCTCACTGCCAGCCTTCTACAGCTCAGCAATCGAATAAACCAATCTGCCTCCTATCCTCCAGCTCATAGCACAACAAAAGGGTGGCTGGGGACTACTAGAACATGTCATGTCGTGGGACATTGGCCTCTGCTACCGACTAATGGTCTTTTCCACACAGAAGCTGGCACTCTACTTCAACACACACTGTAATTTTTCACTGTAAGCCTGCCCTATTTGTTGCTGCTTAGTCACTGCAGATGAATGTGTCGAAAGCTTAGCAGTGTCTTTGGATATTTCTTCACCTTTGAGTATTTTCTAGATTCTGGTATTTAGTCCAGGTGCTGCTAAAATCTTGTTGTGCAGCGGGCTGGAGGCTTTCTGTACTGTAGCCTGTGTGTTTTAACAACAGAAGCTGTCACATCTTTTCTCCCACCAGCATAGAACATATCTCAGGTCATAACTTCTCATCTTAAAAAATTTTCCATGGTTTAGTTCATGCAAAGCCAGAATTCAGCATCTGAACTATTCCTCCATTCTGGGTAACCTTTTCCAATATTTATGTACAGGCTGTTGTAAATCAGTTATAATTAATTTTTTCAATACTTTGCTCCTCATTGAGGTCTAATTTTCACAATCCAACTCCCTTCTCTTCAGTTGCTATAGTGTACATCATCAGCTATAATCTTCTACAATAGCTTTCCAATTTGGGGTCTTCCTCCAACCATTGTTCCTTATTCTACTCTTTTCCTATTAGAATCCATTTCATAAACCTTTTCATCGAAACATCTAACACCTCAGCCTCATGTCACTAGCCTTTTTACAGTGACACTGTCATGAGTTATTGTTTTAAGGTCAGTTTTCTTAAAACCAAACTAATTCTGCAGCCTGTAAATCCTCTCAGGAAATAGCTACCCTTTATGCTGCCCTGTGACACAATATACTCTAGGAAAGCTTCAAAGAGCAGGAGGAAGAAGCCTGGGAATAGATAACATGGGACCTTTGTTAAACAGAGTGTTTCTGCATCCATCTTATTCCAGGCAGAATGTCTGATAATCCACAATACTATAGCTTTCATGTGCTGGGGCACAGTGCCAGTGTTGCAACTGCTGCAGAAGGTAGGAACAAAGAGGGAAGATAAGGAGTTGTGCAGTAGGGGGGAAAGGAGGAGTGGAGAAAAAAAAATCTTTTGCATTCATGGAATGATTGTGACACAATCATAATAATTTGGAAATAATTATATTTGTTATCAGTCAACATAATTTCCTGCAGTTCTACATACAACGTCATTTTCCTTTTCCAGCAGTCAGGCTGAACAAACGGTTCTGTTCTTGTTATTATTGTAGGTTGAAGCAGAGTAATGTTGGTTGAACTAATAGTATAAACACAAGGATATCACTTAGAAATACCTGAAGATTGGCATTTAGCCTATTGTTTCCTAATAAAATGTAATCATATTTTTCATTCTCACTTTTTTCCCTAGTGTTTTGCTGAAAAATGCCATACTGCTGTGGCATTGTAAGGACGAACACTGCAATATGGTTAAATCCTAACTCTGAGTCTAAGTTATTATCCAGAGCCCATTACTGTAGTATTGGAGTGCCTAAGAGAGATTATTTAGTAGATGAAAGAAAAATAACACAAAACCAGTATCACGCTGTTTATTTTAATGCTGTAGGGTAGAATTCTGTGTATGACATTTAAAATGACTGATGGATTTTAACATACAGTTTAGGAGAGAGGATGCAGGCCCCTTGCTGGGGTGTGACTTTCCTCCACCAAATAAATCTGTGGCTCCCCAGAGGGCCCAGTGTGTTCTTGGAGAGGAAGGTCATGTTACCTTCAGCTTTTCTTAGAGACTTGGTTGGAGAGAGAGCTTTAGCCTGAGCCATTCATTTCTCAAGACTTTTGCCATAGGGTATGAAGCCTGTTCCCTCCTTCAGCAGGCACTCTTCAAATGAGGCTTTTGAGGTGCTACAAGTTCTCTCTGGCCTATTTCTCTCCTGCTGGATGAACTTACACTAAGAGAGGCTCACATAAACAAAGAGGAAACTTCACACCATTTATTCTGTTGCTAAAGTCTATAAGGCAGTACACCAATCTAAAAGAGAGTCCTGCTGGACAGGAGCATGCAACTCATTAATATAACTGGATTAGAATTTGGTCCTTTATGTTTGCTATAGCTGCTTTCCAGTTGGCTTTTATTGTTGCTGGAATATTTTGCATTGTCATGTGAAATGATTAATATATCAACATGAGAGAAACAAAGATGGATGCTAGAGGATCACTAGTGGGTTTACTGGAAACTGAGTACAGGAAAATGAGTGCAGGAAAACACACAAAAATAGGCTTATTTATAGCAGCTAGAAAAAGAGGGAAACCAGTTCCAGCTCTTTTGTTACTTCCCTCCCTACTATAGGTCAGATAAGGAATGTACACTTATGCATCTCCAATTTGGTTTTCCATATGCAGAAGAGAGAAGTCTGCAGCCTTTTTTGCTGAGACATTATGAAAGACAACAGTCTAGGAGGTTACAAAGAGTGTGATGTGAGGATCTTTGCTGGATATGGACTCATACAACATCTTTTATTAGAGATGTGGGAGCAGAAGAGTAGCCTGCTGATCGCATTCACAGGTTTTATTAAATTAGGAGAATTGGAATCTCAAGAGGCTAAAAAGTGGCAAAATAAGATTCTACTTGGCAAAAGTCATATGGGATAGGTTTTACAAAAAAAAGTAAAAGCCTTAATTTAAGGTAAAATCCATCACAGTTTTAAGGAGATTAGAGGCTTATATGTTTTTAAAGTATGACCTTTAAATTTATGGTACTTTGGGCACTTAGCATCTGTAGGAAACCATTCAACAACACTGTTGATTTTTAAGACTGCATTTGTCTTTAAAATTTCATAGAAGTATGAAGGCTTGGAGTAGCATGTAAGAAGTTTCTGTTCGAGCCAGCTTCTTTCCCTTTAGTCTCATTTCAAAGTCACATTGATGAGAACAAAGGAATTTTCTCAAGCAAGAAGTACTGAAAACAAGCTAATGAGAGAGCCTTCTATTAGCCAAATTGGCAGCTTCTTTACAGGGATGTAGCTGCTTCTATGAAACAGACTCAATAGTATCCACTGCTAGATATTATTTCTTTAATAATTGTCATTACACAAATATAGATACATTTAGTGTAAGAAACATCTAAGGATGTCTAAATATGCATAGTTATGGATATATTTCAAAAGTTTATGTTGTTTGACTGGAGGAATGTGGTATTACCTAAAATTTATACACTAATTACAGCTTTTAATATTTTATCAATCAATGGACATTCCACTTAGAGGCTGTTTGACAGATAGGCTCAGCACCCCATAGCTCCAGTTGAACACAGTAGGACCTCGAGATCTCCACAAATCAGAGACCTTCCTCCTCTGATTTGGAAATTGGTGAGTACCAAGTGACTGCTAACGCTGCCAAGCTCAGGCAGAGGAGTGAATGCAGTGTGTAACCAGCCAGTGGTGGAAACACCACTATGGACATGGCTGAAATAAACCCTTTGGGGGGACTGAAAAGGCATGAGGTGTCCATATGAACAGGAATAGAATGTAAAACGTTTCAGCCTTACTACCTAAGAGTTGTAAGGGTAAAGAGGTCTCATGTTTTACAGCTGAAGTTGTTGATCTGTGTGTGTCAATATAGATTGTCTCGATTATAGTACAGGCAACAGTTAACTATGTCATGAGTGGTTTTGTGTTAATATCCTTGTGATTATATGGAACAGATCCATGGAGAGCATGGAGCAATGTTCTACCCCAGTGTGATGAGGCATATTTCTGTGAGTGCTGGATTGTTCTCTTTTCTGCCTTGCTCTTGGAATATTTTTACCTAGAGGACGGAGAATTGGATGACCATACACAGAGGATGATGACTTGTGATGAATATGAATATTTTCCTAATCTGTTAGCTTGCTCAGTATTACTCTAAATAAAACTGTTAATAAGTAGTTAGGATTTACATAGCTCAATAAGCACCAAACAATATATCTCTATATATCTTCCTTCGCAAAATTTGTAGGGGTTTATATACCTCCCATGCCTGTCCATTGTTTCCATCTTATGCCATATTATGGATTGCCCTGCAATCAGCTGGTCCCCACGGCTGTCACTCACGGGGACTTTTCTCCTCCTCATGGAGACAGGAGCACATGTACTGACTTATTAGCCCATGCACTCAGACTAGATCAAAAAGGTCCTTCTTTTCTCACCTTAACAGCCCTATGCTTTTGCCTTTCTGTTGCATTTCAAGGATCATGCTGAGGTGGCAAGTGGAGTGCAGCAATTCCTACCAAGCTGAATGGTTATTCCTTGAAGGCACTGAAGGGACCCTCAGGCTTTAGAAAGAGCCCATCCACTGTCTCAATGAAAAGGGGATATTATTGCCTTTTTCAGCACTAGGGAAAGACTAGATGCAGCTTAAGGAATCCACAGTGAAAGAACCTTAGATGGCTTAGAAAAAACACAGGTCAGAGTCTTTTCAATAATGCTGAAACCCTTCTTGATGGATGCTGTGCTGGGTGTTGTGCTCTGCTCATGTCAGCCATATGCAGCAGCAGCAGCAGAATCAGGGAGGATCACAGACACAGGATAGGCTCCATGTGGTCACATGGCTATGACACTACAAAGATTACATCAGCTATCTTTCTAAAAGGCCATTTTTGTTTTATTTATAACCAGTATAACTTATACACCGTGTGTTCACCTCTGAACTGTTTGCCTTTCTTCCAAAATCAGTTGTGGGTTTCAGATGGAGCAATGAACAACTAGGAGCCAAGATAAAAGCCTGAGAGGTGGAATAATCACTTGAATGGAGATAGAAGACTCTGCAGATAGATGAGTGGATCTACAGAACTTTAAACCAGTAATTTAGAATGAAATTCTCCTTTTGGCTCTAAATCCTTTGGAAAGATATGATACAGTACACCTGTAGTTTTGAGATAGATGCAGGAAAATTTAAGACTTGCTAAGTAAGAGCTTGCAGACCGTTTGCAGGCATAGCAGTAATGGCTAAGAGTCTAGAAACCCGAAAGGAAGCAACTGTGACTGGATTTTAGGAAAAAAACCCTCAAGAATTCTAAAGCAATGAAGTACGTGTTCTTAAATAAGAATTGAGAATTTCACTAAAGACTTGTCTTTGATATATGGATACTGTATCCTAACAATTGTTTCCTTTCATTCTTGATAATTTCAGATTATTTTTTAATGTACCTTCCAGTAGCATGCAAACAATGTAGTCTTGAATGCAATTGTATTATAAAACAAAGCAAAGAGCATCTGAGCTAAAATTAATGCACAGTATTAAATCAGGTACTTAATCACTCATTTAGTTTGATTTACTGGAGCTATTGTGTTCTTGTTATATATTACTGAAAAAAATTAACAATACACATGTCTCTGAATACCATGCTATTTAGATGTGCTTTAGGAGGCAATTAGATGTTTCTGATTCTTGAAAACCCAATAGCACTATTAGACTTGCATATTAAAACACTGCCTTCTCCTCTTATCTTAAATACACCCATACTCTGCCCTATCAAGTAGCAAGTTGTGCATTAGTTTCCCATGTAAAAGGCTTTTAAAAGCACAAGTAAAATTAATTTCAGCTGGATATAACTGTTTTTAAAAAAATGCTAAAATACATTTTAGTGGAAGACTTTAAAAAATCTGTCTGTGAAGGAGGTTGATACATTTTGTATATGCTACTGCTCTATCTTCATTTGGAGATAAATTATCACATTATTTTCTTTGCTCTCCCACTTGCAAATTAAGTTGTCATTCAACAACTCATAAAGAGCCAACTTGCGCAATCCATAAGAACAAATAATGCAGCTATTCTTTTTTTTTTCTTAATGCTGTCTTTTATATGTATGGTTTTGTGACATTTTTTCCCCTTTAGTCTTTGTATCTGACTTTATATAGGAAAGATGCTTATAATATTTTTTCCTAATAGCTGGAAACCATTTAAATACTATTGATAGTAAATACATTTTTCCAGAAAAAGATAGAAAATATTTTCTAAGAGAGCACTTAAAAAAAACCCCATACTTTTTTCAGCAAGAAAGTTTTGACTTCTATTAGTTTTCTCGGAAGAATATGAGCTCCAGAAGAAAAAAAGCAACATGAAAATTACTTTTCCAAATTAGTATACAAAGAGAGTATCCAAAGCCCTTTGATGTATTTTGTTTTTACGTCACTCAACCCTGATATTTCAAGTCCAAACAAAATGAATATTTTCAAATTAACGATACTATACAATAATGTAAAATTATTTTTAGTGATTTTTCTTCTATAAAACTTTGAGCTGGGAATTTGCATGGAAACTCACTAGCAGTCTCTAGGAAACTGTTCTGGATGTTTCTGCATTAACTAGTCACATTTGGAAGTAACGTCTTGAATTGTATCTTTTAAATATTTTTCTATTTAAGAAGTTCTTAGGAACATTCACAGTTTTAGTGGAATTTATTTTTCTTCAAGTAGACCTGAAGAAAGGTTTAACTCAAAGCACTGGGAAAGATCTTTCTCCATGGCTTCTGCTCTCTGCTCAAGCCAAATTTCACAAGACCAATTTGCTGGAAATCAGTGAATACAAGCAGAGCAGTGTTACAGTTCTGTATTTCAGCTGATTTAAACAAGGTTTTGAAACCAAGGCAGATATAAAGGAATACATCTCACTTTTGATGTTAGTGCTAGATCAAGGCTGTGGTCTCGCTTCCTCACTGCTCAATGAGTACAGGGTCTGTGAGGCTTGCAGTGCCAACTTTGCATGAAATGAGAACAAAACATAGGCAAAAGTGACCCAGTGTTTCTATTCTCAGCAAGTAAATGTACTTTAGGAACAGTTTAAACCATTTTAATTTCATTGAGTGTGAATGGTAGTATCTCAAAATTTTGCCCAGATCACTTCCAATCTTACATCTACAGAGACAAGGAGAAAAGCACCTGGGATCTTGGTACCCTGCCATTATGCTGCCCATCAGCAATGAGTGCTGGACTGTCTTTCTTAGCTCAGAAAATGGAGCCAAATGTGCTTGATAAACTGTTTCTAGAAAACGTGATGTTTCTTCTGTGGAGGCACTAGACAGGACCTGAGTTTTGACTTTCTGATTAATGCTTTATTTTTGTGCCTGCTGTTTTGGCTTTCCTACAGCCTACTGATTTGCTATAGTGCCCATCTCACAAGTACACATCTCTTCCTTCTCCCTTGACTAATGTTTTTAACAGTCAAGCAATTGTGTAGATGTTTTCCTAGTTTGGGCTGGCCACAAATGCCTGACGCTAGAAATGCTGACTTTAGCAAAATTGTGCTTAAAAAAAAATTCAGTTGTAAGAAAGACACCAACCTGTTATCCTGTCTTACACAAGGCTACATAGAGGCCCATGCTGCATACCTAATCAAGTGCTTTGAAATCCCTTTTTCATCAGCTGCAATAGTTGGTGGGAAATGATGCCTGATTAGAGCCAAAACTTTCTCTGTGCAGGCTAATAGAGCGAGGAAGTGAGGAGAGAAAAACTGCAGAGACTTGTTCTTGCCTTGCTGCCACTGGCAGCAGTTGTGGCATCCCTTAGGTGCCAGGAAGGCACAGGCTGGGCTGCAGACACTCCTGGACTGCTCCCTGGGGCAGCATATTAAACATCTCACAGGGCATATTGAAAAGATAGAGGAATCTGTGTCTTGTTCTGTTTTCCTGGGTGCTGCTTAGAGGTTTAAGGTCCTTATTGGTGGCCACAATATAGCCTATGTGGCTGCATCATTTATAATTTGTGTTCCTAAAGGAATGCATGGCCAAATACCTGTGATCAGTGAACTGATCCCGGTGTCTAGGAACAGCACATGCTGAATAGATGAACACAGCTCTTTTTAGAGATCTAAGCTCACTCTTTAAGACTATTTAGATTTGTATTATTGAAAAGGTATACTTTGTGGGCATTCTACACAACAACACTAATATCCTCCTGTCAGGCAAATGGATCTTTTACAAGGTGAAGTCTGACCATAATTTATCTGGGCAAAGTATCTTGACTACCTATAGACATCAGTGTCTTCATATAACTCATCAGAAACCTCAACCATATCTAACAGATTTGAAAACTGAGAGGAGGGGAAGCAGAGTATCTGTAATAGAGCTCATGAAGGAACCGACACCTCAGGCACACATTTGAGCATCATGTTACCTATATGTGTTCTCTGACTCCTGAGGAGTACTGTGTAACTAAATTCTCTGTCTGACTTAAAGAAAATAGATCAGTCTAGAGTATTATTGATAAGATTAATCAAGTTATGTAGCCTTTTCTCCTGTGAAAAACCAGCAGCGGTGCCTTTTTTTATTTATTTCATGATACAAAGATAGACTGACAGAGAGTGTCTGCTAGTGGACTACTCTGCAACAGCACTAAGTGCTAAATCATACAAATTTGCATTGTAATAAAATAAATAATTGTTCTGCAAGGCCTTGACTCTGACCTTATGTTTTCTTGTATCAAAATCGTTCAAAAAAAAAGAGGTGGAAGAAACCATCCAAATCCCCTCTGAAATTATCAATGGCACCAGACTCACTGAGTGTAGATCCTAGTAAATTTCTATAAATAGAACTTGGAGGAGTTGTGGAAGATTTGCATATCCTGTAATTTTCCAGCTGAAGCTGATGACTGGCAGCTGACTCTGGTGGCTGAGGAGCAAGTAGGATGACTCCTAGCTGTCCGAGGAAGATCTACAAGCAACTTGCAAGGCGCTTCAATACTTGGAAATTGCCTATCTTTCAAAAGCTTTTTGTTGTATCAAAATAATTGTCAGGGAATACATGCATGTTAACATTTTCCTGTTTATCAAGTGAAACGTCTAAGGAATTTCTTGAGCCTCTGTTTGCCAAGTGCACAAATCATCAGCCTGTTCTTGGACATGCTTACCAGCATTAGTGGATATTGTACTAGAAAGTATCTGAAGGGTCAGGACCCGTGATTTATTGTTTTTACTGCAACCCCTAGGGGCACTACATGGGAATTAGAATACAAGGCATTGAACAAGGCACTTAAGCATGTAGCAAAGTTCTGCAGTTTGAAGTAGACAGCAGTAAGTGTGTACCAAGGAAACAGAGGGAAGAGGCATTAAAGGAGTGTAAAAGTGGTCAGAGGTTTAATACCACCAATATTTCATGGAGAAGTACTTATTAAAAACAATGTCATAGGGATGATATACAGATTGTTTGAAAGCTTATGTGCAGGGCAAAATATATATGTGCTGATAATTTCTCTGTGGTTTAGGTGTGGAGGTTGGGATTCCATGTGCTGGGACATTACAGATGCCTACAAATTGCATCTTACATCTAAGTTGTTTATAATGTGATTGCAAACAGCGAATGTATTGTTTCAACATGGTTAATGTTTATGAGCTGCATTTCAGTTTATAGGTACACGCAGATTGCCTGGAAAAGTACTAGGCCATTCCATTTTTAAGCCGTGATAAAGATGGAAGTTTACATATTCCCTTACAGTGTAAAATCACACGGGGGAACAAAGTAAGTCCAAGAAGACTACAGTTGTTTGTGCCTTAAGTTTCTGAGAATAATCTGATACCCTTCTGCTATCTGTGAGATTATCTGAGACTCCAAATAGAATAATTTCTGACCAAGACAGGAAGAAACTAAAGGCTGGGAATCCATGAGAAATAAGACTGCAATGCTATAGATTCTCAGCATAGACTTGCAAAAAACCTTTTTCAAAACTTTTCTTTGGCTACCACCAGAACCTTTAACAAAGTCCAGCTGGTTTCTAGACTGCTTTTGGCTCCATGACCCATGTGTGCACTCTGAGGAGAGGGGGCTCATGCAGGGTAAATGGATTTAATGCTGCTTCAAGCCACATTAACTGTACTCAACATTTACAGCATATGGTTCCCAGGTTTCCCAGTGGAAAATATCATTCAGACCTGCTGCTTGTTAGTTCTTTGTACACCCTCTACCATGCTTCCTCTTTTGCTATGACCTACAAACCACCTGAAGTTTCTGGATGAGAGGGTAGTGCAAAGGGGAGAGGTAACATTAAATATTGCTTTCTTGGCTTAGTTTTCCCCCCACTTCATTAGAAAACACATAAACCAGAAAAATGGACACACTAATTGTAGAAATATCAAACAATAAATACCCTTTGTGTTTTACAGTAGAAAATAGGAAAGAATACTATTAAAATTTATTTATAGACAAAATGACTTTTTGAATAAAATTTTTACTTGTAGTTTTTCTTCTATCTCTGCAAACATTGTCACAATAAATTATTTGCAGATATACACAGGTAAACAGCAGAGCATCAGTAGAATAGGAATGCACAGTTTACTAGAGCTATGTGTTTATAGAAGAGAACAGAGAACTGAATGGAATTTCACTTAAGCCTCCAGATCCTCTCAACTTCCCCAGCAGTGAGATGTGTGGTCAGGTATTCTGTGCATAACTCTCCCTGAACAGTGAGAGCTGCATTACTTAAGCTGCCAGCCAGACTATACATTTTTACCTGCTCAGCTGTAGGAGTTAAGAGCTTGGCTTGCCAGGGATGGCACAGAAAAGAGGTGTGCTGGGGAAAGAGCAGGACATCCCTGCTAAAAGCTGTGTATCTAATTTCTCATGCAGGGTTTTTTTCACTCGTTTTCCTGTTCTTCACCACTTAATGATTTTTCTGTCATCAATGGAGTTTTAATTGAGGAGGATTAGGGGTGGATTAAAGGATCTCATCAGAGCTCAATCTCCCTGCATCCACTTCCTGTTGAGTCCTCTCAACAGAAGAGCTATTGACATTAGAAAAGTGAAAAATACTTAAGACAGTGACACAGTGAGGTAGAACTCAATTGAACTATAACCAAGGAGTTACAAGTGTAAAGGCAAGCATGTAATAAAATATTGGAGATCAGAAAAAGGCATGGTTTACATAATTTTGCCCACTTCTGGATTTTACCTAGCTATATATAAGAGTGGCTTAAACTTCAGCAGACACAAAGACATCACCTCAACTCCTTCCTCAAATGTATATGGATTTTTTAATGAAGGACACTTTCCAGCATATAGTTGAATCAATATTAAAAATGTTGTAAAATTCACCACACTGAAAACCCAATGGATTTGCATTTTATTCTATATTTACATTGGATTTAGAATCAAAACTACATTAGGAACATAAACCCTCTTTTTTCTTCTTTTATACCAGGGAGAAGTAGGATATCGAGGTTATGCATTTATTTGGGTTAGTTCTCTTTTTACTTTTTCCTTGAAAATACTTTATCTTATCTAACCAGGAGAAAAGAGAGAGGGAATAGAGTGTCTGAAAATGAATCTATTGAGCACTTGGCCAGACATGGGAGAAAATCCTGACCCAGCAAAGAAAAGAAAATACTCCTAGTGATTTCAGTGGGCACAGTTTCATATATTGCTTCCTAAAGAGCAAAAGCTTAGTTCTGCTCTTCATGTTTCACTTTAATCACCAGGAGTTACACATGCAAATCCACAGCAAGACTGTAACTAGAACATTTAAGCCTAATTATACAGCCCTGGGAACAATGACCAAATCTCATCACAATTTTTTTATCTTTTAGACACTAAGAAATCTTTTCAGTTACAAAAATTTCCTCTCAGATATGCCCAGCAGGTCTCAGCTGGGATATGCTACTGACATCAATGGGATATATGTATACAGTACTTAGATACACATATGCAAGTCAAAATTTACCATGAGGTTCTGTGAGGATAATACTAGTGATGTTTTCCATATCTGTACTTGAAAGAAGCAGTGACATTTTAGTCTCTTGGAGTATGTTTTAGATACAATTCTAGTTATGACTCGGTTAAGACCTTCAAAGTTGCACTCCAAATGGGTCCAGAAGGCTCTAAACTAAAAGTATTTTAGAATGGAAATTCTTGTAAAATGTGCTACCTGTAAATCTTATGCTAAGCATGACTTGGTGGAACACCTCCACTCCTCTGGGTTGTCCCTGCTCCCAGTAGCTTGCCTAACTAAAGCTGATGAAATGTACCAGTATTTTGGTGAGGCTTTTTTGGTGTTTTGTGTTATCATTTATTTATTATTTATTTAAACAGATAAATACCTGAGATATTACTGTTGGCTTTTGTAGAATAATTTTTACTGATTATGCCATTACATCATCGTGGATTTTTTTTGCTGCTGAACACATGTAGTAGTGTGAGTCTGGCTGTTGACTGCCTGTAACTGCAGGCACAAATCTGCAGTGAATGTCTGTGATTTGCTGACATTTCCCACCCTGGCTAGCTCCATATACATAGCAGCATTCAGCCCTATAGAGTTACCAGGTGTCTGCAAATTTTGGAGATGTTCCTCAGATACTCACTGAATTTTCACTGTGCAGCTGTTTTATGCATATGCAATAAAACAAATCCAGCCAGTCCCCAAACAATTGAAGTTATCTTATAATGGCACCTGACTAACTTCACTGTACGTATGAAGGTGCTGCTCTGCAGCAAATTTCAGACAAAAATTGATAGACTTGTGCTTAGGAAACTGAGTTCCAGAGTGATACTTAGGGTCTGCAAAATAATTTTATAACAATTCAAACTCATTACTACTAGTTCATGTGAAAGAACTTGTCAGAAAAAACACAGGTATTCAAGTTCCCACCTGTTTGCAGTTGGGATGTTGAGGAGCTTAGCTGCAAGAAGACTGTAAATTGCTGTTGAAGGACAGGAGGTAAAAGAAATGAGTTGAAGCACAGGTAGGAATTGGGTTAAAATACAGGTAGGAAAGGAAAACTCAAATTTACATCAGCCTTTTCAAATTTCCACAACCATAAAGAGTGCAAGTTCACTCTAGATGGTTGTCCTTCAGCATTAAATAAAATATATAATTTATATAAAAAATATAAACTACAGCTGCTAAAAATATAATCTCACATGCTGCTCTATATTTGTTAAACATAGCATATCACAGGTACTTGACTAACACATTTCTTCATAATTTATGTTTGGGGGTTTTTTGAAAATACCCAATTTTAAACATGTGACTTCCAGTCCAGGATGTTTAAAACCAAAAAGAATTGTGTAAATTATGTTAAATTGTGAAAATGATGATTAGAATAATTCAAGAGTCAAATTCAGACACCAATTATATGCTGCTGAACTTCAAGTATAATTGTGTCTGTCTCACATTGATACTAAAAATAGGAATTCTGTAAATGAAGTGGAAGAAAGATTATGGCACAGAATCCCATGAGCTATAGCCTTCAGAGCATCAGTCCAGTGGTCAGACATAACCCAACATGGCCAATAGATTCTCCTGAATGGCTCCTTGCCATTACAAGGCAATTACTAAAAACAGGCAGAAGAGAGAAGAGATTCTTTTAGTATTGTCATTGTTAAATCCAAGCCAGCAGCCAAGCCCCACACTCGCTCTCCTCGTTCCCCTACAATGAGATGAGGGAAAGAATTGGAAGAATAAAAGCTGGAGAATGTGTGGTTGAGATAAAGACCATTTAACAGATGAAGAAAAAGCTGCTCACACAAGGAAAGCAAAACAAGATAGTCATTCACCTCTTCCTGGGGGCAGGCAGGGCTTCAGCCATCTCCAGGAGAGCAGGGCCCTGTCACATGTAACAGCATTTTGGGAAGAGAAATATCATCATTTGGAACGTTCCCCCTTTCTTCCTTCTTCCCCCAGCTGTGTATGCTGAGCAGGATGCCACAGGATATGGAATGTCCCTGGGGTCAGTTGGGGTCAGCTGTCCAGGCTGTCCCCTCTCAAACTCCTTGTGCACCTTCCTCATAGTGCTGGGGGTGGTGAGGGTCAGAAAAGGCTTTAACTGTGTCAGCACTGCTGAGCAGTAACAAAAACACCTCTGTACTAACAAGACTGTTTTCAGCCCAAATCCAGAACATATCCTCATACCAGCTACTATGAGAAAAAAACCTGTCCTAGTCAAAACCAGCACAAGCCTTTTCCACACAAGTAGACAAATAAAAAAACCTAAAACTCATTAGAATCTTTGGAGTTATTTAAAACAAAAGTTATCAAGTCTAAGAGTGATTGAAAATGGCTTATGTCTGTGCTACCCATTTTTTCCTTTGAAGAATTGAGCTCTAAGGCTGACCCGTTCTTTAAGATGCTGAGAAGCAGCAGCTATCTGGTTGAACCAGCAACTTCTGGTGAGGAATAAGACAAAGAGAAACATGTTTACACAGATCACATCTTCTCCTTCATAGGATTTTTCCTTTAACATTTTCAATTTGCTAGTTGTATTGAAGTTTCATAGTTGCAAACTCACTCTTGTGCTTTTCATTTGTACAGCTGACATATACTAAATTTACATTTATGCATCAGGCAGTAAGAAGACATCACAGAAAAGAACTTCTTGATTAATTTCATCTGCTTTAGGTTACATTTATTTTCTTATTTGTGACCATTGTTCATACTTTCTGGAAACTGATTTTCTCAAATTAACAATGCAATTGATTCCTGCTTGGGGTAGCTATTTCAAAAATCCTAGGAATTTCCAGTGTTTTTTTTTGTTTTTTTTTTTTTTACTATTTCAGTTATAATGCCTTTAGTTCATTGACAGTAAGAGTTAAAGTTAAGCCTATAAAGCTACCACTGTGAGAAGAAGGAAATTGCGTTCATCTATTTCTCTAAGAGATACAGAACTGCATGGTTTAAAAGTGTGATAGAACATTTATAGGTGAATCTGACCACTGCAAGTGCATAACAAGTCAGATGAAGCAGAAGAGCAGTTTTTATATCCTCAGGTAAATGCTATATTTTTATAAAATTTCATAGTTTGCACAACTTGTTGAAATGTTGCAAGAGACTGAAAACCACAGTCAGAACTTTGAATAAATTAGATGATATGATTTAGATGTGTTGCAAAAACCCACCAGAATCTGTATATAAAGAGGCTTTGCGGATCAAGGCTTTGAAATAAGCTGGATTTATAATAACAAGGTTTCATAAAGCATACAGTCTAGAGGAATGTACAGCTAAAATATTTCAAGGCTGAAGTTTTCCATAATAGCAGAGAAAAGAAAAATTTCCTCATTTGAATCATATTTAATTCTGTGTCCAAAGATATCAGATTGACCAAAACTCTCCAAAGATGTAGGTAATTTGACATGATGATGTAAGTCTCAGACTTCTGATAAAGCTGACTTTTCTTGGTAGGAACTACAGGACATATGCCACCTTTGTAGGCACATTATTGAATTTTTGGCATAGAGCTGGAGACCATGCTGTTTGTGCTTTCTGTGAATAAAAAGATCTCTGTATTCAGATCCAGTGAGACAACCAGATTTTGGCATGTATTCCTTGTTGTTCCCTCATAAGAGGAATACCAGAAAATCAGGTCAACCTGCTTAGTCTAGTATCACCTTTTGTTTGGAAAACTTCAGCTGGAGAAATACAATAGGAAAGGTGCAACTTTATGAGACAAAGTCATGGCCTGAATGCACATTTTTACTAACTTTGATAAGCTCCCAGGGAATTCATTGGAATCTATGTTAATCTAAAGTAGAAAGAGTTACTATAGTTACTAATACAATAGTTACTAAATATAATTCTCACCATATAAAGTGCACATTCTGGGATCATATAAGTTGAGAAGATAAAAGATCTTTAATTATGTTTGCCAAGGTAATAAATGATTGGCTCCCCTTTATATTGTTCCGCTGTAGACAGAATATGTGTATAACACTTTAAATGTTTTCAACAATTCAATATCAGCCAGGAGTGCTTGTTCCTTCTTCTTTTATTTAAAGGTTGGCAGTAATTTTTCATGTCATGGTCGTGATTGATGTGGGTTAACTTTCACTAAAAGTCTTTTGGAACATTTTGAGTAATGTTAAAAATTATGGCATGCAATACATCAAAATATTTTTCTAGACTTTCTGCATAAGTAAACAAACACAAGGGAAATGTAGAAGGCATTTATGGTATTTTGTAAGCAAGTTCCAAACTGCATGCTGCAGATTTATATGCTTCATAGTTTATGCTGTGATGCATGTTGCATTTTATTAAAATACACTATGGGTGGGGAATAGATAGTGATGTACTACATTTGTGTCTATGCCCATGTCAATTTGAAATGGAGATCAATTCACTAAGAAATGTATCCAAGCATGGATTATGTAACCTGTCCATCAAGTGTCAGTTTCCTGGGGAAATACTAATAGCAAGTCCTCAATCTTAGGCCAAATGTCAAGGCTGTAACGTCCAACACTCTGAGTATGGAACATGAGATTACAAAAACTGCCATTGACAGGCAAATGTTAAAGCTGCTGATCTCCAGCAGTCAAGAACTCAATAGCACAGAAAATCCCTCCAAGGCATAATTCCCAAAGATAAGTAAAGTAAAACAAGATGAGGAACAGGTGAAGTAGCAATGTATTTTCCTAAAATACAAAGAAAGAGGGATGTTTACTGTCACTCTGTAACCTAGCTTAAAAAAAAGGAGAGGTCACCAGCAGGTGTACGTTTTGGAGATCTCTTTAGACACTCACTGCCTTCTCCTTCACTCTCAATAGCAGACCTTTATAAGAACCTGAGGAATGGAAGACACCAACTTTTTATCATCATGTTTAAGAGTCTCAGTGAGGTACTCATGAGGGATATCTAGAATCCCTGCAGTCAGTCCAGCCAGAGGTGTCTGTCTTTGTATTTTGGACATACCAAGTCCTGAAGCAAAATGCTGAGATTAGAGACTTGTGAATGCAGCCTGTACTGCATTTGCAAAGAAAAGAGGCTCTTGCTTTGAGTGAACTAAGATTCTGAGAAGCCTATAAATGGCTGAGGAAAGGGTTCATAGATGCTGTAAAATTATCAATGTCAGAAAGTGTTAGAACTTCACATTAACACAGTCTTTATTCCTTCACATTTTTCTTTCCACTTCAAACCCATGCTAGATACTCTCTAAGCATGAGGGTTAAACTCTTCTCTGACAGATGAAAGATGATGATTTTCTAAAATGCTTGCATTAGGTAACTAGTTTAGATTATAAATCGCACCCTTTCATACCATTAAACTTAGGTGAGATGAGTCCTACATCTAATGCATATAGATAAATACTTGTTGTTAAAAAATACTTTAAGATATTTTCAAGTTCCAGGTAGGAAGTAGCCATCTTGGAAGGACATACTTCAGTATTTCTACATGTTCAAAATTACCTGAGTGCACTGTGTCTTGGGAAACTGAATACCATTGGGAAGGTGACAAAATGACTGAGAGTGTTTGGAATGCTGTATTCAATATTATATGTACTATACTCTGCTGAGGTGCTCAGTGAAGGAGCTGTACAATGAGCTGTCAGCAAGTATTCCCTACTTTGTAAAAATTATATGATAGCACCTACCATAACTGCCAAAGTTCAGACTCTGTTATTTCAGTATAATTTTTACTTTTCCAAATATTCCTAATATATTTACATTGCTGTCTTAAAATTAATCAAACAGAAAATGCCTAATAAGGCATTAAGATACTAAACTGTATAGTATCTAACAACAACCAGAAACTTTTCTATATTTCCAAGTCTTAAGGCACCAGTGGCCATAGAAAAAGATATAACATTTCAACAAAGATTTTAATTGTTTCTAAACTGAAAGAAGACTAATACAGTGCTGGCAATTTATAAACCTTTTGTTCTACCAAGATATAGCTGTGCATAAATCTTGGTAAACTGTATTATTTAGCTTGTTGTAGCTCTGTAAAAAAGTATGAATAATAAAATATGCACTTCTGTTGCGTTTCCAGCAATCACACTGTTCTCTCTATTCCTACTTTTCTTAGCAATAAAAGAAGGTTTCAAGAGTTTTGTTCTAAGAATCCAAGCTAGAAATTATTTTTATGATCTGCTCCATTTGCATGCTGTCTCACATCTGACAGTCCACTATGAGCAATTGAGAGACTTCTTCTGCATAAATTGCAGTAAGCCTTATGGCAATTATTGCTATCTTTACTGATCCATGCAAAACCATTTCTTCTCTCATTCCAGAAAGTGCAAAGCCTCTTCTTTTTAGGGAGTTGTTGACCATATTACAGTTTTCAGCAATATAGCTGTGCAAGTAGAAGTTAACCAGCCCCTTGTGAGGCCTGGTTAATTAGATCTTTTTCTGCAAGGCAGAAGTGAATGAATTGTGGGCAAGAATGTACATGTAGATTTTTACCCAAAAAGGGCAAGTTTACTTTCTATTATAACACTATTAGAATAAGGTTATCTGTTTTATGTGTTAAGACACTGAAAGGTCAGGTTATTAAAATAATGAATCATTTTAATGATGTTAATACAAAGGTGAAGTAAACAAGATCAGAGATAAATGGTAGGTATAATTTAGTTGAAAACAAAGATATTAATTGACTGAAGTAAAAAGGCATAGATATTTAAAAGATAGTCTTTTTGCTCTGCTTTCTCAAGATGGCATCTTTGACTCCTGTTATTTATCCTCTCCTGCCATGTTGAAGGTTTTGTGATACCAGCCAGTAAGAGGCTTTGCTGATTTCTGTGTTTTGGTTGGTTTAGGAATGAAAATCTAGCTTAAGTCTTGTTTGACTTCTGCTGTGCACATCTACAAAAAAGGAGGAATAATGTTTTTCTAATAAAGTCTTCAGAGGCATGAAATGAATAAAGGAGCAGGTAGCCCTATCTTTATAAGACAGCTAGCAGGTTGTATCTTGATTTGTTGAAGGAATGTTCACTGTCATGGCTTTCAGCCATGTACAGAGCTATAATTCAGTCAATTAAAACCATATAAATAATGTTTAAATGCTGCTTAAGAACATGCTCACTGGCTGCTCTGTATGTATGTGGAACATATATATTTATATTGGCTATTTATAAGCCAGTATTCAGCCTGTGATAAATCCATGGAACAAAACAATCTTTAGATAACAAATAGTTTAATGTGCTGGACGGTAGATGAAGCTCTGGAAATGTGTCTCAAAATTGTCTTCTTTCACTTCTATGGCAGCTGATAACATATCTATACAATTTCTGCAAACATATCTTTTAGTGTCTTCTGGTTTTAAATGTACATCATAACTGCTGCTACATGAACTCATTTGTAAAGTCCTGCCTCTCTCACAAATGCCTTCGTTTCTCAGAACAAATCATTGTCACACTGTAGCTAAGGCTCTTCAAGGATGGCCCACAGTCCAAAACCATGAAACATATAAGCCCATGACCTAATGAATGAACAAGCAAGAGGTGGCTATGACATTCTAGCCTGGTCCCCTGCAAACAGACCTCTGCTCAAATGGGGATGCAATTGCAGGAATTGTGAGTTCAGGGCAGGACTTTGTATTTTGCCTGTTTAATTATTCAGGACAGCTAGGAAAGGGAATTGTCATTTTTAGGTTTTTGATTTATATTGTCAAAAATCCATAGCTTTCTTGAGAATGAATTATTGCAGTGAAAGTAAGCAACATCTGCAAAATTTAATTAAGGGGTATCTCTTAAAATACGTAAGATAATAACCACAGGACATCAATTACAATGGCGAGGAATGCTTGCTTAAAGTAAGAGATGGATCACTCTAATTTCTCTTGTTTGTCAGCTAGAAGAGATGAGAAATTTATGCTTGTCATTCACCAAGGATTAATGTAGTTAGCCTTGAAACCTTGACCACTCTGTTCCGAATGCTTGCTTTCAGACCTCTGGTTCACTTAAATTATGAATGAAAAAAACATTTGTAATGAGTCTTCTGGTCAGTGTTTTGGATCCCTTTCAATTCCTCTCTAGAACAAGAAAAGAAGGGACACTCACATGTGTGTAAACAAGCAATGCTATAATTTTATTCATGTGGCAGTAATGTGTGAATTGGTGCCAAGTGAGCAAACCAGGTGTCTGTGCAGTCAGGAGCTGGTTGAGTCACCGCTTCTGGGGGTGTGTAAAAGACACATAAAGTGTGGCACTTACGGACACAGTTCAGTCATGGGCTAGTGCTGGGTTGGTGGTTGCATTTCATGATCTTAGAGGTCTTTTCCAAACTAATCAATCTGTGATTCTAGTGTACTTTTATTTCATAATTGTGTTTACATGTTTGTGTCCTGTTGAAGTCAGTGGGATATGAAGGCTTTTTTACGTGTAAGCATGTGCCTGCTTGATTTTAAATCTGCAAGTAGAAGAGATGCATGCAGCCCAGCTGTAAATTTCTTTTCTTCAACCTGCATTTTTGATATCCTGCTTGAAAACAATGTGGCCTGATTTTCAAGGATTTTCAAACTGAGCAAATTCAAGTCAGTAACTATTCAAGAACAGTACTTTATAGTCCTAAGGGATGCTTTGTTTTCCAGCTTTACTGGTGGGGCCTTATATACCTTTGCCAGTGAGGCACAGGAGGAATTGTATAATATCTATCATAAACTCTGGGATACACAGATAAAAGGAAATTCATAAGAATAATGACTTTTTATTGATGACTGCTCTGAGCTGAAATTAATGCATCTTCTATCTGCAAAGATGAAGCAATTTAAAAAGGAGAATAGAACATATTCAGTGAGTAGCAGATCTGTTTAATACAGAAAATTTTATAAAAAACACATGGCTAAGAGATGTGAAAGGTGATTTCTTGAGACCCATCTGTTTTAATGAAAATATGCTTAAACTATTTTGAAAAGGATTTCAAAGTTTTTTTTAGAAATATTTATAAAGTGTGGAAAAAATTTTTTTAGTAAAATGTAAGAAGATACAACTAAGTATAACAGAGTAAAGTTGTGCAGAGAAAAAATAATCTAGACAAGCAGAACAAGTTTGTTAGTGATAAAATACACTTAATTGTTATAAATTTTCCCAAGGAACATAATAAAAGCCCCATTATTGGCTGTTCAGAAGAATCTGTAAGTATAATTTAGCTAATAAAATGCTTTTTAAATACCATTTTGATTTTTTTTGAATGAAGAAAATATTAGTAAAACCTCTGATTTTTCTGAGTTATCTCTGCACAAAAATGAAGAGAATGTTAGAAAAGGACAAATACTGTAGCATTTTTTTGAAACTAATCTATACTGTTCAGTTTGGAGCACTGTGTCTGGGTAAAGAAATATTTACAGCAATCCAAATCTTCCAGTGCATTGCTACAGCAAATTGGTGTGATTTGGCTTCTAACAGGTCAAAGCCATTGGATCAGAGTGGAGGGTTAGATCTAACACAGGTCTTAAAATATTTACATTAATGAGGAAGGTACAAATTCTTTCATCAGTAAATAACTGGAAAGATACAGAAATAAATAGGATAAATAACTAAGGAACAGTTAACAGCTTGATATCCTGTTATAGCCTGATTGCCCTGACAGTGGGCAATCTTCTGATCCTATTGGAATTGGACAGCTTTGGGAACCAAAGATCAGGACTAAACTAGGGCATATTTTTATCCAAAGCACTGAATATTCTTCAAGCCACACTTATTTTGTTTTATACGTTTGCTTTGCTGGGGAATATAGCCAAGGCCTTCAACCTCTCTGGCACCAATTAAAAGTTTTAAATAAATAATTGGCAACTAAGTCTGCACACTCTAAACAGCATTCTACCTCTGCCTCCAAGAGTACAATGAACTTTTATGTAATTCCCAGCATATGCAGCTCTTCATGGGCTGTTTTCCCTCTTCTGGTTTGAAAAGGCTCGAGAGCACAGAGGCAGCACACGTTCAGAAAATATTGGTGGTAAAAGTCCTTGCAGTGCCCAAAAGACCTGCTAAGGTACTTTATAACATCAATTGTGTTATATATCATCACAGGAAACACTTAACTAATCTTGGAAGTGTTTTTTTAAAAAGCCACAAGGTCCAAAGTACATATATTTTTTAAATGTGTCGATATCACGAGTATATAATTATTATTATGTTGTCAGCATCAGAATTTACTGACAGCTAAATGGACCTAAAACAGGTTTATTTTCCCAGTTGTTAGGAAAATGTTTAGCAACTGTAAATGTATTTACTGGCCAGAAACTAATTCATATTCTGAAGTGAATTTTTATTTAAAAAATGCACTTAAAAATACAATGTGAGGCAAAATTTGTACTCAAATGTGAAAAGGAACAGCTTATTTTCAATAGCCTCTTAAATTCCAACAATGTCTAACCAAACTCTTAGTACAAGATCAGAAAAGAAAATGGACTATTTTATCGATAAGAACAGAGTGGCAAAATCTAGAGCTCATCTGGAATATAATAGCTATGTGTGCAGTTATATACAGTGTGTATCCAACAAATTATTAATAAACCCCTGCAATTTATCTAGAATCTTCTTCAATATTTTGTCCTATCTCTCTATGCAGCTGTAACAACTTTATTAAACCAAAAGTATTTGTGTAGCAAGGGTGGCACCATTAATTAACATGTGAGCTTCCACCTTTAGCTAGCAGTAGAAATGCCAGCTCAGTCAGCAGCAGATGCCTGCATGTGATATATGTGATGCTATCACTGAATGTGGCATGCAATACTCAGGAAAACACACGGAGGGTTACTACCCTTCAGTCGAGTCTTATTCTGCAAATTGACCTTCCCTGCTCAGGGCAGAGGGTGAGACCTGGCAGAGACTGACATCTGCCACGGCTGTCAGTGGGGACATGTCCCAAGCCAGCACAGCCATCACACAGATAACCTCGGCACATTCAGGGGACACCCCAGGACAGAGAGACTCCCCCAGCTTCCAAGGAGAGCAGAAGGTTGCTCTGATTTCTCCTCAAACGTCTTTTAATTCAGATTTTACTGAATTAGGGAAGTTTCCTTACCCCTCCTCTTTAGCTTCTAAAGACAATTTGTGCCGTTATATGACCATTTGGGTTCTCTTTTTACCTGTTGGAGAAGGCTGGCATGTCTGACGTGGAGTTTGATCAAGTCCATTTTACTCTGTAAATGCATAAAAATGTACCTCTGTTATGGACATTGGAAGCTGACAGAAAACACACACATTTTATTCACAGTAACAACTAGTGCAACCTGGATACCTTCCACTGTCAGCAAGAATGAACTTCACAGCCCACTTACTAGCAAATTGCTTGGTACAATCTCAGTAAAAATCTCTAATTATGATGTACTAATTTACTCAAATGCAGTGTTGCAGACATTTATACAAACAATTTTGCATTTTGTTGCAGCACCTGGCTGTTTATATTTAGTGATCTCCTCCTACATGTGGTATTTCAGTTCTTGGTTATTTAACGCCAAACCTGATGGAAGTGTCCTATTTTTGCTCTCATATGTGCACACAAGTTCTTCTCCTCTGATTTGGGAGGTCTAAGGAAATCCTGTTTGGATCTTTGTGGAGAACAATGCAATTTTCTGACACAATGTATAAGATATGATGCTATTTCTCCACCTTTCCTTTCCCATTATCTCTGCCCCTGTGCACAGTGCAGATGATAACCCACAGCAATATATAAAAGCTAAAGCAAAGTAAGAAGCAGAAGTTTCTCTCTCACACATCATATTCAGTTTAGTGCAGGAAGTTCAGGATGGAAAACCCAAGCTATAAAAAATATGTGAGACAAATCCCAAGTGTTATGAAACAGATGTAATAAAAGGTACCTATGTAATCATAAGTATATAGAACCACATTTTAAATTATATAAAAACATAAACTTGTGTATGTGTTTGATTTTTAATACACAATTTAATTATAGTTAATATTTTGTAAATATATTTGTATGTATTTATGTATAGAAGATCCTTAATATTTTTCTTTCCGTTTTTCAGTCTTCAGGCCACCACTATCTACTACTACACTATGTTAGACTTGTAGACATAAAAATATATTGAAGTGAATGATCAATTACTGGTTCACTATTTCCCAATGCTCTATTGTTTAACAGATAAGAATAATGGAGGAGAGTCTGCTATGTGGAGGCAACTAACTGTCTCTAGATTTTCAAGCTTCATAGAGTTTGAGGTGTTTTTTCCACCATGTACAAAAACCCCAAAACCCCACACAAATAGAAAAAGTTATAAAATAAAATGGAAAACTCCAAAAATGCCCACTTTGTGACAATTATTTGTTCAGCTCTGTCCTGTACTATGCTAGTATGGAAAAACTGTCCTTTCCCAGAGAGAAAATCCATTAATATTTGTGAAATGCTCAGATATTGTGATAAAAGGGATCCTGTTAGTACTTAGACAGATGTATCTGCAACATCTGGCAGTAGATTTCACAGCCCAGTCAGAGGTCTGGCCTTGATGACTCTGTTTAATTATCTCTTGGCTAAGGAATGCATGTCTTTCCCTCTTATCCCTCATAATCCTACCGAGATCCCGTCTGGGAAAAATATTGGGTAAGTGAAAACTTAGCCGAGGGAGTTGATGAGATGAGGTAAATCTCAAGCTGCCATGTTCATGAATACTCAAAGTTTTAGCACATTTTTACAAGCTTTGGCAGAAGGACATCATTAATGTTTCAGAAGTTCTCCTGGTCTTTCTTTATTGCTCTTTGGTCAGTGCTCCTGTAGTTTTCCAGTGTAGCCTTTTTTTTTTATCACTGGAAGGAATGTCTAACCAAACTCTTAGTACAAGATCAAAAAAGAAAATTGTTTGTTTTATCAATAAGAACAGAGTGGGTTTTTTTACCTATTGCTTTTTTTTTCTTTTTCTTAATGAGTTTAAAAATAAAGTGGAATGTAGGTGTATAGGCAGCTTAAACTTGGGCATCAAAGTAGTACAACAATCAGTCCTAGTGAATGTTCAGCTCTCTTGAGCATCAACTTTATCATAGTTATAAAAGTTCTGCTTTACTAGAGTTTGTTTCTATCAGCTGTAGGTAGAATATAATACCCGAGGTAAATCTATGAAGGAGTAACATTTAAGTTCTGACACATGAGAGTCCTCAGGAAGTTAATTACCATGACTGATTTCTTTATGATTTCTACCAGTTTGGTAATTCTATCTAGAATGGTTTTACAGTTGATCAAATATCTCACAAGAAGCTCTCACCTAATCTAACCTGGACATTTAATTCCACTGAGAGGCATCGGAACTACAGAAAGATATTTCACACAATACTGTTCTACTAGACAGAACACATTTTTAAACAAAAAAAGGAAGTAAATTTGGCCCTTAACCTACATATTAGATCTGAGCAATGTTTTGTAGAAAGAATTGTCTAGTATGGGTATGTTTTTCCTGCCATCCTCTTTGTGATTTCCTGCAGTTTCCTTTGAGCACCTGGTATTTGTTTCTAGCCATACAAAATTTTGAAGGGAAAAATATTTGATTTAATTTTTGTACAAAACCATGAACACTGAAATTGTTCACTACTTTTGGCAATTGACACTTTGCATTTTCATGGCAAATGATCTTATCCCAAGTGACTGGCTTGACCAAGGATACTAGCTTGATACATTTTTTGTAATACAATATTGATAGTCTAAAAATAATACTAATTCTTGCTTAAATATTTTATGTACAGAATTTGTGCACAGAAATTTGAAAAGTTAGAGAAAACCCTCTAGTAAAATATATTGTCTTTTAGAGAAGTAGCCTAAAATTGCATAGCTGGAGAAAGAACAATGTGCTTTTGGCTAAATGAAACAAGATGGAATCATTGCTGATCAGAGTAATAATTATCCCCTAAACACAGTGGATTTCTTTAAAGGAAATTAGAGTTTCATTTATTCCTCTGTAAAGGCTTGACCATTCCTCTGCTACTGAAGACCAAAGGTCTTCAATACTAAGTTGCAAAAAATTAGTCTTACAATGACTGAGATCTTGATGGGATTGAATCCAAATTCTATAGATGTCTGTGACCAGTCACATTACCCTTGCTATTTAGAGTTCTTTCCTGGCATTCTCTGGGTCATTAGCAGAGGCTTGCCCCACAAGTGAGCTTATTGAGAGCTCAGTAAGGAGTGCAGGGCTACATTCTTCTCTGGTGTGACTCAAAACTCTTGTCATTTTTGCATTCTTTTACCCCTGCCAGTACTTTTTAAATGTGCAGCGTCATTAGAAGCTGCATAACTCAAGAGATAAAAACAGGTTTCTCTTTAGACAGAAAACAACCTATTTTAACTTGATATGGGCTGCTGCATATGGTTTCATGCCATACATATTGCACTTGAAGAGCCTCCCCTGTCCAAGTGCTTCCCCTCATGCAGAGCACCATCAGAACGCTAGAAAAAAGTCAAGCCCATAAAGCCTAAAGCATACAGAAGGAAAAACTTCCTAATGATCTGCTAGATCAGTGACTGAAGATATCACATAATGGCTCTTTTACTATATGGTTTCAGTGAAGGCACAGGAGATCATATACCATAGTAAATCAAATCTGGAAATATTTAAATACTGTTTAGTTCATAGATCAGTGATCTGGTAAACTGTAATGGAAATTTTTCAACCATAGTGAGCTAATGGAAGAAATGAAAGTTAGGTTGTGTTCATCTATGACAATACAAAAAACACAGTTAAGCTGAAATTGTCTACTGTGTCAAAGTCTATGTGAAGCATTTTTAATTAACTATTCATCTTCTCATTAGTCAGGATTAATGCAGAAGGATCTATTAAGATCTACTCTCTCAAAGAGTATGTCATGCCAAGAGTCTTTAAAACCTCAAGATATATTACCCATTCACAGTACCACATTATAGACTGACAGAAAAATTGCATACTTAAAAAATAAAGCTGGCTCTGAGTAATGCTTTTGCAAGTAAATACCTTAAATCTTTTTTAAACTGCTATTTTTCTCAGTTCTGTAATTAATCACAGGAGCTTAATATAAAATTTTTTTTCCAATTCTCTTAACACAATCATGTTTATCAGTTTCTGTAGCATCATTTAAGAAATTCTAGCTATGCCATTATGAAAAATAACTTTATCATATTTTTATTCTCATAACCCTGAGAAGTTCTAAGGTCAAATTATTCATGGAGCTGAGAGTTTTGATACGAACACTGGGAATTTGAGCTGTTCAGCCTTAAGAAGCAAAGACAAGGGGACACTTTACTGTTGGCCTTAGACCCCTTATAGAGAAGACAGAGCCAGGGTCTTATAAGTGTGCTATGGCACAAGAGGAAATAGACACCAATTTCAGAACAAGTCCTTTTTAAGAGGGTAATATTCAGGAGGCATTTAAGATAATCTATGCATTCTTCTTGAAGAAAGAAGAAAATAGGAACAGGATACGAAGATAGTAAGGAGCTGAATGTCATCTGTCCGGATTTGCCAACCATTACTGGTATAGCTGCAAATTTTGAACATGCTACCACCCAATATCCTGCTGAATCATGCAGAATACTTATTGCAATAAAGATATGTCATTACATATTTACAAATGTTCTGGCTGTATTTGGAAATGATTTCTAGGTAAATAGCACTAAAAGCGTGTGATGAATTACAGCCTCGATAAGATATCTTGTACCTTTGAACATAATAAAATGTTCAACTTTTCTCACACTTTTGAATGGCTTTGCTTGACATATGGGAAAGTAGAAAGTGCTTCTGTTTTCTTCTTTCTTGGAAGGACACATACAAGCTTTCTCTTTCAGATCTGACTTTATAATCCTTCTTAAATTGCACATTTTCTTACATTTAAATAAAACCCCCTAAATCTGATATCTGATAGTTCAAAGCAAGGCAATCAGCTATGAATAACTGAGAATAACTACTCAAAAAGCAAGAAAAAAATCAATATCATGACAAATCAGATGGAATTTTCCTATGAAAAGCTCAACTGATCAAACCTCACAATCAATATTTAGATTTTTTTCCCTCACATTGCAGAGATTTTTATAAAACATATCAATTACCATATACTGTCAATCTTGGCCTCACCTGCAAACCTCTGGATTCCTTCACACTTCTATAGACTGAATGAAATCAGCAGGTATTCTAGGAGCACAGCTAATGAATCCTGGTGCAAGAATTGTGCCTAAAGCTTAATATTTGTGTTGTCTAGTGAGGTACATGACAAAAAGGAAGCCTTCGCGCCTCATCATTGTCCAGAGATGCAGCAAACCCAAACCTGGCAAGGTATTCTCTCTGAAATGAGGCATGTTTTTCTTTCTGTTGACACCAGTAGTTACTGCGGTGGGTAGAACATAGCTGTACTCAGTATTTCGGAGGAAACTCCCATGTATTTTCAAAGCAATTAAGCATAGTGGGCAAGACTTCACAGGTCAAAGATCTTATTATTAGCTAAACCATTAGTATCTGATAATTCATATTACCTACAATGTGGTGTAACTCTTTTACAGATCATGTGAACTCTGCTTTTAACATTTTAGCTAAATATGGCAAGCTTTAGCAATTCTAACATAATAAAATGGTTATTGTGCTTTAACTCTTTTCTCAGACTTGCTGCCCAGTCATTGAAAAGTTTGCACTGTGCCCTCTGTTCCCCAAACTGGCAAGGCTGCATCTCAAATCCTGCGCTCAGTTTTGTGCCCTTCCCTTCAAGAAAGACACTGAGGTGCTGGAGTAGTGAGACTGTGGAGGTTCTAAAGACTAAGTCATATAAGAAGAGACTGAAGGAGCTGGGGCTGTGTATCCTGGACAAAAGGAGGCTCAGGGGGGACCTTATCACTCTCTGTAACTACCTGAAAGGAGATTGTAGCAAGGTGAGGGTCGGCCTATTAATTAGGCAATTGATGACAGGATGAGAGGACATAGCCTCGTGCTACACCAGGGGAAGTTCAAGTTGGACATCAGAAGGAATTTTTTCATGGAAAGGATTGTTAAACGTTGATGAAGTCGTCATCCCTGGAGGTGGTGAAGCCACCATCCCTGGAGGGGTTCAAGAAACAACTGGACTTGACACTTAGAGCCATGGTCTATTTGGCAACGTGGTGATCAGTCAAAGGTTAGATTTGATGATCTCAGAGGTCTTTTCCAACCTAAATGATTCCTTGATTTCACAGAGACCCCTTTTCCACCTTTAAACAGAGATGCTGGTAATGCATTTCTCCTATTTGCTATCCACCCTGTTCTGATTTAAATCACACCTAGGAAGAGAAGAACTGCTTTTTGACATGTTCATTTGGCACTAAGATTGATGGTCTTTCTAGGACTTTCTCAAATGTTAAGATATAACTTCTGGGTCAGAGTTAAGATCAAATGACCAAGTGGAGACTACACCAAAACACTTCAGTGACAGATAAAGGTAGCCAATCACTTAACGTAGATTCATAGACTCATAAAATGGTTTTGTGGGAAGAGACCTTAAAGATTGTCTTGTTCCACCTCTCTGCAATGGACAGGGAGACCTCCCATTGGACAAGGTTTCTCTAAGACCCCTTAAACTGGACCTTGAACTCTTCCAGGAGTGGAGAAGAATATGCTACAGCTTCTCTGGGCACCCTGTGCCAGTACCTCATCACCTTTTCATGACAAAGAGCTATAGAATAGCAGAGGGAAAGGAGCTCATCCTTCTGTGGGAAATGCAGCGTAAATGATTGTGTCTAACAGCCTGTCCAATTACATCTCGAAGCCTTCAAGAGCTCTGGGGAGGCCATTCCAGTGAATGGCTGTTCTTAACATTAAAAATTCCTTTCTTATGCCAAGATGAATCCTGTCCTGGTGCAATTTTTACCCTTTGCCTCTTGTCTTCTCCATTTTGTGCCTTGTGAAAAGAGACCCTCTGTTCTCCTTTTAGCTGGCCCTGAACTATATGAGTATTGTGATGATCCCTCTCTTTTACAGTGAGAAAGGACCCGACTCCTTCAGTGCTTTCTCATGGGGCAGGTTCTCCAGCCCTTTGACCATCTTCCTCTGTGGGGAAAGCCATGGAGGGCAGTGTAGAGGCTGGGACCACATGGTGGGTGCTCCCAGGGCCAAGCTGGGGCATGCCCAGGCTCTCTGGATGCTGACAGACATTGGAGCAGGCAGAAAACAGCCTGTTCTTGGCTGGCTTTTGTCAAGTTGCTCCCACATCTGATAAAATGGCTGCTGCTGCCTTTGCTCACCACATACCCCTCCTGAGGGTGCTGTCACCACTTTCAGTGTTTGGTGAGTTTTTCACTTAAGGTGCTCCTCTGTGCTCATAACTAAGCTGTGGTCTTGCCCTGTGGGACTAGCAGAAACTTAAATGCCAACACCAAGGTCAACAGACTTAATTTACAGCAACTGCTAGGCCCTGTCCCAAGATTCCCTCCAAAATCTCACAGTCTCCTTCACATTCAATCTGTGCCAGACCTTCTTACCCACTGTCTACCAGAACAGCAGTGGACTGGGACACCTCAGAGAGAAATACCAAGGCAAAAGCTTGAGGAAACAGCCAAAGGGTAGCCAGGGATCACTGTGGTCAGAGGCAAAGCTGACACCCTGACATCAGAGCCAATGATAGAAAAAGAAAAAAAATTGTTTTCTTTAATGAAAGACTGTAAAATACTTAGCCAGCTCTGAGCTCAGTGAAGAGGAGGAGATAGTCCAAAAAGCAGGCAGAATGCTTCACATAAAACGCTCTCACTACTAAGGAAGTGAGAGGCGAGAGAAATTTTTTTGAAAGGAGAGGAAAAGCTAGACGTTTATTCTCATCATCAAAGGGAAGGAAGAAGCAAATGAATCAGAAATCAAAGATTGAATATCATTGGTCTTGCTGACAAAGCAATCAGCAATCCCCTCACAGCAAGTATAGGGGTTTGTTGAACAAAGCAAAGGAATTTGAAAGTCTTGAACAAAATAGGGTCTTTCCATTTATAAAATCAGACATAATTTTAGAACAGCATTTTGATTTAGAAGCTGTGAATAATTTCTGCATTAAAAATATATAAATCCAAATTTTCTGATGTGCAATTAATAATGACTTTGTCCAAACCCTCTCCAGCCTTCTTTGTAATTCTCTTAAGAAAGCATTAAATGAGGGTATTTTCACTTTAGTTGAAAATCAATGACACTTCAATGAAGCATGCATTTCCAAAATATTATGCAATGGAGAGGCATACGTTTCTGCAGCTCAGTCAAGAGGCCAGAACTTCCTAAGTAATAATGCTGATTTAACACTTGAAACTAGAAAATCACAATCAACAGCTTCAAAATGTATAGGTGCCATTATCAGTCCCCCGGAAATCTCAAACTAACCCCTGGGGTTCCTCATTTCAAAATGAAAAATGCAATGTTCAATCAATATAAAGCAAAGCAGAAAGATATTTAAGGTTTCTTTTCCCAGGATATTTTGCGAAAACAGAAAACATGACTTCTTTTACAGCAGAGTTTTTTTTTGTTTTTTTTGGTTTTTTTTTTAATGAATGGGAGGAAAGAGAGCAAGGGGACACTGAAGAGAAGCAAGAATTCAGAGCTTTATGTCTGGCCATGCCTCTGGGTGACCACAGAACCACAGCCTGGCACTTCCACCTAGCACAAACATCCTGCTCCTGTTTTTGTTTTGTCTGTACCAGACTGGAATCTCTCTGTATCTTAAGCATCTCTTGGTACCCTTCGGGATGGCTGAAATATGTTTCAGCTAAGGTCTTCAAAATAATGACTTGGGGTATTCCTGTAGTGAACAAAAATATCCAAAATGGAAAGAGAAGGTAATATAAATATCAGAGTTGGAAACTGATGAATACCTCATTTCCATCATAGGCAAGAGAGAAGCAGAAACTTCTAAAACAGAAGCCAGAAGTTTGTGGCCCATGACACCACAAAATGAATTCTCAAATCAGTTGCCATCAGTCCTTTTCTCTTCCAGCTCTTTCTTGTTGCCCACCAGCTCTGTCCTGTGGAAACATATGGACTGATGTAATTTCTCATCTTCTATCAAGCAACAGATTACCTAATGGCTAAAGCCAACTTTCTCTTAAACATGTCATATTCTCTTAGGTACCATTAATATAATAAAAGAAAAAGTTTCTCTCTTTCTCTGTGTGTGTGTGTGTATGGTGTGTGTGTGTGTGTGTTTTGTTCTTAATACAAGAAACTCACATGAAAAAGGCCAAAAAGGGATTCCTAATGAGAAAAGATGTGCCTGCTTTTGGAGAAATTAACTGCTCCAGTGAATTGCAAAGATAAAGCAGAAGAAATTAGCCAATAATTTGTCTGCAATTAGAGATGGTCCAATCTGCTAAATTCTTATCCAGATCCAAATTATGGGGGCATCTGGAACTGGGATTATAGTTTTGGCTCACAGACTTTAGTCAGGCTAGTGTGAAGAGCAGGTAAAAGCTAAGGGACCCATCCCCCTGCAACAGCCACTGCCATGGACTTTGAAGATGAGTTACTCAAATCCCACAGAAAAAGATAAGGAACTAACTACTGTAAATTAGTGCATCCTAAATGAGATATTTTCTCTTTTGTCGTAACACTGAAAACTATTCTCTGACACTAGTAATTAATTTCTTTCCTCCTGTAATTGGAGAGTTGCGACACTTAAGTGTTTCAAAACAAATTTTTACCACATACTCCTGAAAAGCTCTAATTTTTCCAAAAGAATAGAATATTTTACTCCCAAGCTTTGTACCTTAAAACCTTTCTTTACGTATTGAAAAGGGGTGGTGACCTTCAGAGGAACCTAAAGAAGTAGCAGTGCCACCATGGGCAGGACTTGAAGCCTTCTGTGAGTCCTCCTTACACGTACAGTCATGCTTTGATTTAGCAATCAAAGAACAGGACTGTGGGAAATAACTGAAGACTACAGAATGGCATGCAAGTGTGTGGAAACATTACATGATGACAACTAAACAATGTGTTTCAGGTCTAGAAGTCAGTCTGTATCTGACTTTGAGGGTCACATGCTGACCCTGCAGAGCAGAAGGCGTTTGGGAGCACCTCATTCCCTAGCTCACATGCTCCATTTCAGAGGAAAGCTGAAACTTGCACCCAGATCTCTTACCACTGAGCTGTGATGATGTAGCCAAAGCAAACTGCAGTGCAGGCACAGCTGTTTATGACTGAGCCTGAATTTCTGCCTGACAGACCATGAACATTTACCAGTAGGTTCTGCTCAGTTGTCCCTGCAACAAGAGCTGACCACGTACAGCAGTGCAGGTAACCCTCTCCTGGTGTTTCTCCTTATTCCTCAGGCAGTAACTGCAAGGCACGTGGAACCAGAAGGTACTGCATGCAGATGACCTGTTAGGCAAACAAAATACAGCAGCAGTGGAGGTGATGTCTGAGACAAGTGTGAGTGGAGGAGCCCAGGAAGCAGAAACCCTCCCAGTGCTCAGGTAGTGATTTGGCAGAGGGTCTCAGGGGAACGGAAACATTCGGGTGAGAGGTTCCCTCCCACCATAGAAGTAAAGAGAAATGATGCTGGGAAAGGTGATTTACAAGGTGGAGATTTATCAACAGCTGAGAGACACTAGTCCAGCAGTGCCAGCAAATTGGTGCTGACCTTCCAGGGAAACTGCTGCCCTCATCAAAGCATCTGGCCTGAGCCAGTCCCACACAAACAACAGAAGGTATAATTGCATTGCTGATTCTGGTTACCACAAGTTCAAAAAGAGTGAATAAAGCACACTATAAACATGAACATATTCTGGCTAATTAAGAAAAAAACTAAAAACCCAAAACAATTATCAAGCAAATGAAGGAAGCTAAAATCAGCCCAAACCCTATAAAATCTGCAGAAAAAAGCGGCTAAAAACATGACTAAAGCAGACCTCAAAGCACAGCAGCCATCTGTGCCAGCTAGGATCTAGTAATAATGCAACTCCTAATAGCAACATGAATAATAAAAGTAAAACTCTCATGAGTTGCTCCTGTGTTTTGCAGCAACAATAATAGATGTTTCTCTGTGGTTTCTAGTCTTTATGTACGAATCATTATAACTGTGCTTAACATTTGCAAGGAGAATCCTCATTTTAAGATGTAATTTAAGGGCATATTTGCATTCAGTGGGTTAAATCCAGCTCTAGGAGGAAAATGCTGTGCTCCAGGGATTTCCAGGAAGAATTCCCCTCTCTTGCAGTCATGGAGCCCAAACTTCCACTGTTGTACTTTCTCTGTCAGGGTTTCAGATCATAGCTGTTTCTAAGAAGATACTAATCTTAGAGATGGTGTGAGTGTACACAGGTTCTCTGCTCCACCAAAGGAGGAAATCTCTCTTTCCCTTTCTACACATTTCTGAATGCCCCAGAGATCCTCTTGCTTTTCTTTGGTGAACTGAAAAGTTCAAGAAACAAGCAATTTCAGTGGAAGCAGCAGGACAGCTATTGCTTGTCAGGGGAGTTTCAGTGGCTTCTGGCCTTATTGATGGTAGTTGGAGCAAGAGGAACCAAATGGAATGGCTGTCTCAGCTGGAGTCTCCTGAGAAGTTTGAGTTTTCAGAAGGATGATAAAAATTGGGTGAGAATTCAGAAAAAGAGCTACAGAAAATGCTTCAGAGTGTGAAAAATACTGCTCACTTACAGAGAATTGCAGAACTCATTTTTTCATCTTAGCAGAGAAGAAGCCAAAGGACAAGTTGATTAGCAATGCTTGGGGAAGATAAGTGATACAGGAAGACCTTTTAAATGTAGAGATAAAGGTACAGAAAAAAAATGAAATCTTAGAAGGCAGAAGCTGGCAGTAGTCAAGACATCTCTGTGGTGTGTCTGCATTTTGAGCCTCACAGAAGTTTGTGAAAGTGGAAAGAGGAGATCTCATAGAAGGGCTTTGATAATGTAAAGGCTGACCAAGTCCAGTGGAGCCAAAGTAGCACTTTAAAATGCCCCAATCATGGTAATAAAATAATCAGAGCTTTATAAAACATGCATGACATTTATTCCAAGTTGTAATGAAGGAAGTGCTGCAATAAATTGACTACTTAATCAGAAAGGTATTTTCTACTATTTTTCTTTTCATCTTGTGAAAGGAAACAGCACTCGTTTTCCCACCTCTCTGTCTGTGAGGAGGGAAGGGGTGACAGAAATGCCTGTTTTCCAGGAAAGTAGAAACAGAAACAGTCAGCAAGGACATATGATGGAAGTAAGAAAATAAAATCTATAATGATCACAACTATTCAAGAGAAAAAGATCTCAAAAGATGGTCAATTTAGGTTTTTAAAAACATTGTCCTGAGCTCGTTGTGTTTCTGGGGAAAGAAACTCACTTAAATACATCTCACATTTGACATCTATAATATGCTTTAATTTGTGTATCTTTGGAGAATGCAGGTGTCTGGACCTGCTTGGTACAAAAGAGAGCTGCTCTTCTGCGTGCAATTTCTACCTAGACCCACCCTGTGGAAGTACTATTAATGAGACAACAAATTTCAAACAGAGTTTGTCCAAAAATTATTTCCTTGTGCCCCTATTGTGTCTGTTCCCAGCCGGAGAGTCTTTCAGCTGACACACTGTGCCTCCACGATTCTCTGCTAGGTGAATTTTCTGCCACCATGTTAAGCATTGTGCAGTGTCCCCTGTGTAACATTGACTGAAATGTAGAAACGATCAAGTCATCTGAAAGGATATGGGGAGGTTTTAATTTCCTGAAATAGACCTGCTGTTCAGGCAGTATTGCCTTCTCTATAATAGGAAGTTCAGGAATATCAATTTCTAAATTTGTCTATTCAAATTAGCCCATTACCATTAATGCCAACTCCTTTGAAAAACCGTGAGTCAGGCCCCCCCAAAACCATGAGAACTTAATGGTGTAGAAACATTGTCCCTTTTTCTTTGTCATCTGATTTTTTAAGCTATTTGGAGACAAGTTTTCAAGTTCTTCTTCACAAAGGCAAGATTAGAAATTTACATTTTTTTCCTCTCTGTGAGAAGAAAGGTTTTCTTGTTATTATATGAGTTCAGGAGCTGAGCCAATGTAAAACTGCAGGAGCTGACAACACCACCTGATGTTTTTTTCAGGTGTTTCTGTCACTGAGAGATGCTGCATACCATCATGACCAAGTTAATTGGTTAGACCTGTCCAAGTACTTGTGCACAGACGCTTAAGTGCACAGTCATCAGCTCGTAGAAAAATAGAGCTGGAAAAAGCTTCCTCTGGTCCACCCCTTTGGTTATGGGTCTGTTAAATCTGTGCCATTCTTGCTCAGCCTGTTCTTAAAGGCCCCTGACAGTGGAAGCTCAGTCATCTCCTCACTGCCTTATATTTAGAAAATCATTCCTAAATTGTAACTTGAGTCTTCAGTGTTGTAATTTACGATCATCTCTTCTTAGCCTGTGAGATATCATGGAGAATTTATTGTTCCATTCCACTGTGCAACAGCCTTGTCAGGTCTCCTGACAGTTTTCCTTAAGTTTAATAACTCAGGCTTTCAATCTTTTCTGTTAGATCGTGTTTCCTAGGGCTCTGCTCATTCTGATTGCTCTGCTCAAGACATCTCTCCAAGACTCTTTTCTTGCTGAAGCACATCACCCAAATCTGGATGTGTTATTTTAAGCATATGAGGCCTAACTAGGATGAGGTGTGCAGGAAGAACCATACTATATCATTTACTGTTAAACTTTTGTTTACATGTCCTAATGTGACATTAACATTTGTCATACCAGCTTGGTATTGCTATCCATGTTCACCTTATAATCCTCTATGCTCTCAGTTCCTGAACTGATCAGCTGCTCTGATTCTGGTATAATGCAGTTGGTAATTCTGACTTGTCATTAATGTTTCCCACTTACCAAACAGCACCATATATTTTTCAGACTACTTCTTCAATTCATGAAAACCATCTTGACTTCTAATTCTGTCCTTAAATGTGTGTGTGATCCCTCCCAGCTTTGCATCAGCTGCAGATTTAATAAACTTATTTTATATTCCATTGTCTGAATTCTTAGTGACAATGGACAAAATCCAGAATGGGCTGTTGCAGAACGTCATCCAAGAACTACTTTCTGGATTAAGTTGTGTAATCCAAGTTTTAACTCATGACATCGTAGTTTCATTTAGACTATGTCTCCTTAGCAAAACAGCAACAATATTCTTTCTAAATCAAAACTTGCCACCCCTATTTTTTTCCATATGCATCACAAAATCCACTTTTCAGATTAATGAGCTAATACTATTTTAAGAATGTAGGTCAATCATATCCATTTTCAAATTTTAATAAATATTTATGGCCATCTGTAATTACCTTCAGAAGATTCCCATGTATTTCCACAGAAAATGCCTTTGCTGCATCCCAAATACTTGTGCCTGGCTATTATTGCTGCCAGTCACTTCTCTAGCACCTAGCTCTCAGATAACCTCAGGAAATAACAGGAGCTATTTGAGCCTTTTCTCTCTTTATGGCTTTTATCAGAATTTCTACTAGTAAGCTCATGAACATCCACTTCAACATTTCAAATTCATTTAAAGCAGGTAAGCAAATCTTACTCTGAAACATAATATTGCACAAGCAGTCACAGATGAGCAGCATGCTCAGAACAGCAAACTAACATTTGAACATGATTTTCCAACAAAGCTGTCAAACAATTAAAAACAATTGTTATATTTAAGAGGCTTTGGTTCCTTTAGATAATATCCTTGTTGAAGTATTCTCCTTGAAAATTTTGTTGAGCTTTGCTTGTGTTGTATTGCACAAAATCTCACATTTCTTGAGGGGTTATAGATGCACAGAACTGACCCATGATTTCAAACGTGGCCTCTATACCCTGCTGTTGGCTTTGTGCAGCAGCTGGCAACATCACAAGGCTCTGTGCAAGTATAAAGTCCTGGCTGCCCATTTCAGTATAGGTTCAGGGATTCTTTTTATAATCCCTTGATTAATTTGCTTGTAGATCTGCTATGGAGAATGATCTGTAGTCCATCACTTGGGTAGACTCTTCATTTTGTGGGAACCACTTTGAGGCAGTCCAACAGAATATCATGTTAAAGACATTCTGCAGTGAGGGCTTGTAATTTGTACACAAGTCTGGAGAAGAGCACTGAATTAAGAAAACTTAATTTTGACAGTCCTGATATATAGTCTATTTTGGTTAACCAAAAGGAACACATACATTTTCTACATTAGAGAAATTTCCATTATTTTTCTCTCAGCCATGAAAATCGATTTTGATGTGATTACTCTCAGAGGCTGCTTGATGTGCTTCTGACAGTACAAAATGGACAGAAACCGTGGGTGGTGTTGAATTGAGGATACTGTGGTTAGCTGAACCCTGTCACAAACTGAAAATGCTAGGATTAAAACACGTGCCATTAAGATACTGAGCAGGAGAATGAGCCTTAGGAAAAATGGTGATTACAGTATTTTGATGTTGAAGATCACAAAAGATGCAAAAAGCTTTTGTCATATTCTGTTTACTGTAATCAGTGACATTTGTTCAGCTGGAGGGAGACTACTACTACTACACATTGCTTCCCTTTCTGAAATCAGAATTTTACCCCATATCTCCATATTTCAGATAAAGTGTCATTTTTTTAATGAAATGCTTACTATTAGCCTACTAGTCAGAAAGATCTCCTTTTGCCTTGAGAATTTTCATTGCTTCAAGAAAATCCCCAAAGACAACAGAAGAAGAAATTCAAAGAAAAGAAATGAGTAATAGGTGAGTACTACAAAGCTTGAGGTTTTAAATTATTTAATCATTCAGATGTGTGGATCCTCTTCCAAAATTGTTTAAACTCGGCAAGACTGGAACTTGCTAGTTACTGAAACTCAGTGATTGTAAGCTGTTTGACCATGATTTCTTCTAACAGGTTTATTGGACACTTTGCTTATGGATCAGTAACAATAGAAAAAATAAACATCATGTATTTCCAATTAGGTAACCAGATTTTTACAGCTGCAGAGGAAATATCTATAATCCAAAATATGTTTTAGCAGTTTCTAAGTTATGTCTGGGGAGCAGGGGATTTGGGAAAGGACAATAATTAGAGTTCCCTGACTTTTTGCTATGTCAGAAATATTGTGATTGTTTGATTCTTTCTCTCTGTTCAATGTGACAACAGGTCAACAGGTAACTATGGAGCTATTAATAAGTGTATTTTTATGCCTTTATCTCACATTTTACAAGTGTCAAAAATAATGTGTTTCAGTATGGATTTTTAAATGTAAGAATAAACTGGGTTTGAATTCTTTAATTCTCAATAGCATTCTAATGGAGTTAAATAAAGATGAAATCAATAGGATTATATAAGTAATAAATCTAGTCCTAGGGAAATGCTATAATTTGTACACAGTTAAATAACAATTTTTATCCATCTTAGTTACCACCTTGAAGAACTGAGAAGAGAATTATGGTCAGGATTGAGTAAAACTCCAGGCATATGTCAAGCTTATGGTTCCCATTGACAGTTAAGTCTAGCACACTAATTAATGTTTATCTGGCTGAAGTCTCTAATCTCTCTGAACTCCACTTTTCACCGTGCAAATAATAGCTCTTATCCCAGAATACTGTGTGAGATTCACCACTTAATTTTGAAAAAAATGTTCACATACAACTGTTCTGGAAGAGAAAAAATGTATATGCAAATAGTTCTCTCTGCCAGTAGTGATCACTGTTCCTTCACATTTCTCTCTATACTTAAATATTTGTGCTTTTCCTTCTATCTTTTATCGTCTGTCTGCTGTAGTTCATAGTCACTATTTCCCTAATATTCATGAAATCCAAATGTGACACTCAGATCCCACTATGTGTAGCTTTCATTATTTTCAAAGGGTAGTGATCAGTACTACTCACAGCTCAGGGTAAAGAAGCAGAGTGTACTCCTTCTGTAGAGTAATAATCACATATATCTTGTCACAACTGTTGGTGAAACTGAGTAGGCTAATACTTTCCTTTTAACATGAAGCAATGACAAGGTAGGACCTAGTTTTCTTTCCCAAACGTCTTCCACTCATCATGCTGATTTAATAGTTTTTCTAAACAGTAGGAAATACACAATCTAAACCAATTAGACGATTTAAGAGAACCAATGTCCCATCCAAAGGCGCTTGAGGGCATATGTGCCTCCAATTTTTAAATAATTGGTAGTGTGAGACTCTCCAGTCTCCATTTTGAGAACACCACTGTGAGCTGAGGTTCTAACTTCCTTTGAGGTGTGTAAATGTAAAAGTCTGGTTTCAGATTGTCATCTGCGTGACATCAGTGTTAATGAGGAGACATTCATGAACATCATCAGAGAGTGACATAATCCACTTACTGCAGTCTTCTCCTCTACAATGGGTGAACTCTTTGTTGGAGGTATTTGCTGCTCTTCACTGACTGCAGAGGAAATGCAGACAACTAGTTAAGGCTAGATTAAAGGACTAAACTGTCCTTTCAAGAACTAAAATTAGGAGGTGAATGACATTTCTACACTCATAAAGATAAACTCAGCTTTGAATATCTTGGTTTTCTGAAAACAGAATTACTTTTGAAATTGTTATTCTCTATGCTTTTGGAGTGTGAATGATGGGAAATTATTAGACATTGGTTATATCTTAATAAAAAGTGCTTAAGAAGTAAGAAGTATTTATATAGTATCCTATTAATCTAAATTAAACTCAGTTAAGTCCTTCTGGGATTCTTACATGGTATATTCCATCATTAATGTGTTCACATTTCTTCCTTTACTGTTAGACTGAAGTATGTGTATGTATCAAGAGAAAATGACTTCCATGGGGTTTCATTTTAAAGCTGGACATGTAAATCCTATTATTAGGTCAAATTTTGAAGTCTTTAATGAGTATTTTCCAAGTCATCACCCCATCAAGATTTCGGCAGACCCCTTTTTGCTTTTTATGGTTTGATCTGTGGTTACTGTAAGTTTCAAATCTAATTTTTCTGGTATGCAAATGTATCTCTTAATATAAAGTTTTATTTGCAATGCAATTTAGGCTGCTTAGGGGTATTTTATTTTTATTTTGTTTTGCCTGCTCTCTATGGTTCTGTAGATATAAATATACTGCTTTACTGTGCATTTTTCCCCTCTGGCTTTGCGATAACTATAATCCAGTGACTGCTTTTTTTTTTTTTTTTTCCCCTCTGGAAAATGGCCTTGATCTGTAAAGATGGCTCAAGTAATTTGTGAATTGTAGGTAATTTTTTGTCTTGGGAATTGAACAAGGAGGTCTTGAGTTATAATATCTTTACATACCTTCCACTGATATGTCCCTTGTTCCCATATCAGGTTGCACACATTAGCAGATCTGGGAAGATATGTGGGTGAGTTAAATGCAGTTATGGTTCTTTACCATGATCACCTTCTGATTTTCTTCTACTTTAGTATTATCCACAATATAAAATGAGAGATGAGAATTCTATTCCATAATTTCTTATTCCCAGCTACAGCCTCCATTTCACTGGAGCATTGCCCTGGTCTCTGGAGAAGGGAGCAGTAAGGGATGTGGAGTTTGAGAGGTGCCTTCTCAGACCTTTCCAGTTTTTATATGTGCTCTCTCTACTTGTCTCACAGCGCTAGCTTTTGTTCTTTCATAATATAATGAAGTTGACATAGTAAATCTGTAATTAATGTGAGCCTTTCTCTCTCTCCTCCACCATTTCTCTAGTGACCCTAGTCACTGCAAGGTGGAAAGAGGTTTTGTGTGAAAAATGAGGAGTTCAGATCAATCTCTGCTATGTTTACATTTCTGGCAGTATATTCAAGAACAGTTTATCAGACGTACTCTCCTGACTGTTTTTTTCTAAAGGTGCCAGACAAGTCTATTCTTTCTTTCACTTCCAAATGCTGCGTTTTGTCACACATCACCTTCCTGCTTGCTGTCTGGGCTCCTGACATGGCTGCAATGCAAACACAGAATGAGGAAACTCAAGCTATTGACTTGAACAGGCCAAGGCCCTAACAATCTTACTTTGTCCCAGATCTCCATTTTTACTTTCCATGCATCTTTTCCTCCCTGTCTTTCACTTAATATTTTCACCTTAATGCTTCCTTTGTCTCCTTTGCCTCTCTGATTTCTTCTGTCATGTTTTATTCATTTGCTGTCTTGGTGTTTCTTTCAAACTTCCTTTAAAATACACTTCTTCCTGTCTTTTCCCACATAGTTGCTAATTCCTATAACAGCGATCTAGTATCCCTGACACAGCAAGATTTGATGTGTTGAAAACCCAGCATAGGAGCCACTAGCCTTCTCTATCCTTCACTTAGTGAGCCCATGACATCTCCTGCAATGTCACAGTATGAGGTAGAATGACTTACTACTTTGCTTTAGATTAGCCCATTGGCAGTCCTCATTCATGTATGGACAGATGCAGGTAAGGAAAGACTAAAGTTTACACTGAGATTAAAACAGCCTGGCACTTAATCGCTCAGCATCCATCCTCTACAGTCTCATTGGGGAACACACAAGACCCAAACAGAAAAAGAATTCAGAAAATTCTTGCTACAAAATAGAAAATCTAGTCTAGAATAGAAATAGGAAGACTAGAAATAGAAAATCTGAATCTAGTCTTACCACCATGGCACTTGGGGTAAGATAGGTTTTATTTCGTGTTTTAAAACATTACATACCTTTGTGTTCTATGTGTGAATTCTATTTCATACTGGATATTCATTCATTTTATTAGAACTATTATTTTGGGCAAAATTCCAGAGTCCTGAGTGGAAGTCAATGAGAGGTTAATTTGACTAGAGACCAAATGAAAATTGAGAAGGTGTTTATCTTTTGGCACAGTGATAGTACCTTGCCTAGAATTCTGACCTTGCAATGTCCAAGATATGCAGCCCTGAAATAGCATCCAGGAGGAGATTTGGTCAGCTTGCAACTGAAAGCAGATGGCATATATAACAGAAATCATTGAAAACTAAAAGCCCTGCTGAGAGCGATATATGACATTCTGAAGGAAATATGTCTTTGACACCTTGTATTATCATTTAAAAGAATTAAGATCTCTTTTATAAATTGGGAAAAAGCACACTCCAGATCCTGCTGGTCCCTGCTCTGCCTTTGGACTGCAGAGTAAAGCAGGAGCTGTGCTGCCAACTTCTGTATATAATATATTTCCTTGTATGTCCACCTCATTCCATTATTGCTACATGAAGGGGAACATCAACTCCTGTCCAGTTCCCAAGCTGAAAGATGTCTGCTTGGAAAGAAGGGTATCCCAAGAAAAGAGACATGGTGTCCAAGAGATAGGTTAGTAAATCTTTCCTTTTCTTGTAAAGGTTAAGCCAAGTGCTGAGCCTCCTATGCACTCTAGCCTGCAGGACACTGCCTGCCTTTTTTCAGGTACAAGATTTTACTTTTCCCAGTGGTGTTAGCAGTAAATATAATTCATTTTTGACCAGTCTTAAAAACTACCTACAGGAATGGGAAATGCAGTCTTGTGTTCAACAATCCTAAGCAGTGCTTCATTTTTTGCCTGTTCATATAGTAAGGAAAAATGGTGCTTTAATCTTGATTTGATAACTATGTCTGCAATCTATTTAAATTAACATATTTAAGTGATGTACAGTATGTGATGATGTTTCTTTTTCAAGACAAGTAGTATTCATGAATGCAGTTCTGTAAGCAGAAAAGATTCAAAGAGACTTGGTAAAATGTTAGCTACTCAAATGTAAATATTAAGCTATGATAACCACATGAAGCTAATCAACCCAAGCATTCTGTCAAAGCTCACATGATGGGCTCGCTCATCCTTGGCAGCCTAATTGACACTATTATTCTCATGAGAAGAGTAACTTTCACAATAATGTGCAGTACATACAAATGCAAAGAATTTATACACACCAGTTACCTTTCACTGAGATGTTTTAGTAATAATATTTGGCCAGTTTAACAATGTTTTTCATCATTTCATATTTTATGTGCAGCCAGAAGGGATGCATACTGTGCTTCCATCCAGTAAAGCAGTAGTACTGTGGAAAAGTAGAGATTGGAAACTAATTAAAACTTGTATCAAGATGCATTTGTCCAACACTTTGGAGTTGAAGTTGCAACCTTAACTGTGACATTTCCAAACTTTGGAAGATCTGAATTGGCAAACTTAGTAATTTTCTTTTCCCTTTTCCCTTGCTTTAGTGAACATTCATATCCAGAGGGATTAATGCATCCATTGTAAAGCAAATATACTACAAGGGCATTCCATTTTGAAGTTCACTTTAAAATACTGAAAGAATAAAGTGCCACTCCTAAGTCTTTTTAAGAGCTAACCCTGCCATGCCCATGCTGAGGTGTGTTTGTCCTTGCAGGATGGTGATAGAGCATCACACCCATAAAAGAGCAGTTAAGTACAGCTATGACTTCTCTTGATGATGACTGCTCAATGGTAAGAAGCTTTCTGTTTTTATAAAACTGATCATGCAATTGTAAGGATAGATGATTCTAGGGTATTGTGCACTAGTTTTTAAGGAAATTAAAGTGTTTCTATTTTAATCAGAATCTACCAAATGCAATCAAAACTAACGAGAATTTTAAAAAATTTTGCAGAGGAAGATTTTGTTTATGTTAATAGAGTTCACAACATATTTTCCTGTTCATGTGGAGTCCTCTAGGACTATTAAAGACAGACTGCATATTATTATCTCTCTGGGTTATGTATAGAATATCTAAATCTTAGGTCTGTTTCTACAGTACTGAAGCAGAGCATTTTCTCAAAAATATCAATTCATTGAACAGAAGCTGTTATGGTTTTTATGCAAGAAAGCACAAATATGGCCGCAGAAAATACATAATTTTACTCTAGTACAAGCATAAACAATAACATCAACAAGCAATTTAACCCCAGTTTCTTTCTCTGTATACAACGTGTTCTCCCCATCTAACCAGGACATCTGAAAGAAAAGAAAAGAAAGCAAAGAAACCACCCAAAATGGGTGATGGATCCCAGAAGGCTGGGATCTATCTAGAGTGTTTAGCGGTATGTGATTTTTTTTTTTTCTGTTATGTTGGTTGACAAAGAGATAGATCAAAATATTTTGTTTAAGAAACTACTCAGGAAGGATAAAATATTGGCTTGGCTAAAGAGAATCCCAGCAATCACTGAAAAACCCCAGCTGGTGCATAGCTGTGTGGCAGCAATGCCTGGCGTCACAGACCTGTGAGCAGCAGCGATTGAAAGTTCGCCTCCAGCCTCACAGTCCCACCTGTCCTGCAACCAGCATTCATCTGGTGCCACGGGGAGGTGGGTCAGAGAGATGGTGAAAATCAGAAAAACAAGCTACTGCTAAAAAGCAGAAAATAAGACTAAATCAGAAAATAAGTTACTGCTAGTTCAGCTCTGTGAACCATCTCAGTAAAGGATCAGACAGGCACCAGGACTGGTGCAAAGGAGCAGGAAATTGAGCTGGGAATGAGGAGTGCCTGAAGAAGCATCAGCTTTTGCTAATATTGGTGTGGTATTGCACTTTGACTTGCTAAGAAAAAAACAGAGATCAGCTTTTTATTTTCAGCAGCAAAGGGTTTTCTGGGATTCCAGGAAAAGCACCGAATCCAAATCTTTTTCCACCATCAGCAAGAACACAATGCCACCTTTGGGTATGAGTGGGGGTTTGGAGGAGAGGTTATCTATAGTTCTAATACCTTTTTCTAGCTGCAGTACAGGTGCTGATAAACAAATTATATTTGGTTTTGAGGAGGATCACTAGGACTCTGTGTGTGCAGAAACCCTGCCCATGGGGCTGCCAGCTAGCGTGGGAAATCAGCACAGACCTGGCTCCAGGGCTCTGGCTCCTCCAGATAGCTGACGTGGGTGTATCCTTGCCTGTCTCCTTGGCCAGAAAAAGAAGTGGCCACATAGCCCTGTAAATTGCAAGGGGCAAAAGGACTCAAAAAGTTATAAACTCTGTCTTCCTAAATAGTAGATTTAGCATCAGTTATAGAACAGCAGGCAAATATGGCCGGCAACAAGGCCTTACTTCTGAGAGTGTCTGTTGGAGGGAGGTTATATTTCACCTGCTCTTACATTTAAAACATTTCCCTTTCTGTTTTGATTTCCTGTCTCCTCTTCTTCCTTTTCCCATTTCTCCTGCCATCTTTCAAAAATGTAAGCTAAACAGTCTAATGGTGATTTAGAAGAGCTAAATAGATGGTACAAAGTTATGCAAATAGAACCTTCTGTGACAATAATTTTAATTATTAGCCACAGAAATATTTGTTTTCAGCAAAAAACTTTAACTTACAAAAAATTAATGAAGATTTATTAATCGTAAATAGAAATATATAGATATTGGGTTGCTTTTAATGTTAGATATCACTACTATTTTTATTTAATAGTAGATTTTCATTGTTTAGTAGTATTTCCTGCAATTCTGAGGAGCTTATAAGTTTAGTTATATAGAAATTATATATTATGTAGATATTATAGAGAGAAGAAAGATGTCTGTTGATTTCAAGTAGGTCCTTTTTTCCTTTTGCATGCTTACACAAGGTGCATAGTAATGGGATGGGTTTTTTCATTCCCAAACAGCTGCATATGCGTTCATTTGGTTGCAAAGCTGTTTACTTTTCAAATTACTTTATTAATTGAAAAACTAGTAAATATTGGTAATGTCTCCTTCTACTGTAATTGCCACCACATTTTTATCCACATTCCCCTTACATTTGTTGCATATCAAGCCTGCTCCAATACTTCAGTAGAGAGGGAACAAGATACGACAGAGTGGGAATAAGATGATAAAACAGTATTAGTTAGCCTCAGCTAATCCTTGGATCTCAAATTCTGACAGAAATATTAATGTCCTGAGACCTTGACAATGTTGTCAGATAGGATGCCTTACTCTCATGGGGACAATCAGATCAAGAGAAGTTACACTATGATTGTGATTTAAACAGGCTTCATCTGACAAATCTAATCTGGATCCTATCAGTGTGACAGAACTAAAATAATACACCAGGCACTTGTTTCCTAACTATGTTCTTTAATTCATTAATCTGTAGATTGCATTTTCTACCAACCCCGAATTCAAAACATTTTCATTTTGTTGTTTTTGGTTTTTTTTAAATATTAGATAGCCCTGATGCGCACAGCACATTTTTTTATTTAGTGGAATAAATGCATCTGAAATGCTGAATAAAGTACAGACCCCATTCTGCAACCCCTCACTTCTTACCAGGAGCCCTGCTTGGAGGGCTTGCAGGATCACTTCAGAGAATATATGAGGAAGATAAGAAGGAAAAAAAGGAGAAAAAGAGAGATTGAAAGGGATTTTGTGGAGACAGAGATATATTAAACCAGACTGTGCTTTCTATTTTCAGTAGTCTAACGAAAGTTCATCTCTGACTTCAGAAAAAGGATTCCAAAGAAAACATGCAGCCAGGATTAGTGTTTGCTAGCATGCCTCACTATTAAATTTGGTTAATGTGCTGTTTGGAAAATCAGCTCAGAGAAAGCCTTTTGGAACATGCACTGTTTCTTCCTCTCTCCCTCTCCCTTGTCTCCTCCACAGATATACACCTGGATGTTCACATAACCCAACAGATTTCACAGTGGATAGGTGGGAACAATACTAACCACAAAACATTTTGGTCTGCCTAATGAGTCTGTTTTTTCTTAAATACTACTAAGCTGACTAGTAACCTGCTAAAGCTCAGAACTTCTTTGTAAAAGCAAAAAAAAAAAAAAAAGAAACAAAACAAACAGACTTTATAAATAAATTAAAATTCTAAGTAAAAAGCTAATTATAAGGGTATTTGTTTTGTTTGAGGTAAGGCACATCTATTATCATAAAGATAATTAACTCAGTCTGACAGATCTAATAAAAGGACAAGTTTAGCATTGGCTTAGCCAGAAGCCCAAGGCAAGCAATTTTTATAATTACTAGTTATTGTAACTGGGCTCAGAGAAAATGGTCTGTGATATTTAAACAGTAATGTTAATTTGCATTTAGACCCATTTTTTTCCTCTTTCCCAGGCAAGATCTATTTAGCTGGAATGAGTAAAATAAACTTGAATAACTTAAAAAAAAAGAAAAAAAGAAAGAAAAAAAAAGAATAGTTCTCTCCTTACAGAAAAACTTGATCTTTTTATGCTTGGATAATTAATATCCTCACAAGGTAAGTGTTCTGGAAATCACAAAACAATTAAAAGACTTAATATAGTTTTAACACACAGAAAACGTTGAGTTTTCAGACTGAAATGCTGCCTGCTGTCTGCATTTTTTCAGGACAACTGTATCTTAATGTACAGATCTGCTATAACGCCTCCACTGCCCATGCCCTCAATGTGCCCCTGCTGTTTAGCTGGTGAAGAAAGGGCAGGAGAGGGGGGGGAGGAGAGCCCTCAGCTGCTGTAAGGGAGTGCTTCCCATTCACGAAAGAAAAGGAACAAAATAATATTCAGGAATATATGCATAAGAAGCAAATTGCTCCTGCTGGCACAGTGTAGTAGCCCTTTAACTAATGCTTACCTTGACATTTCGCAACACATTCCCTGCAAGAAAAACAAATCAACATTTTAAAAGGAGAAAGTTATTTTTTAACTGCATCTATAATGAAGGTTTTAGAAATAAATAATAAGTAGAGTGAGAAAATCATTGGTGATATACTACAAAAAAAGCACTTTGAGTACTGGTCATTCAAGTATGAATTTCATTATGTACTTCAGGCAGATGATGTCAACCTCAGTGAATTTTGTAGGACCCTATCTAGGGGGAACGTTAAAGTCCTATAAGCTGAAGCTCCCCAGTTTTCAAAGTGCTGTGGGCCTGATATATAGATGCTGTAAACTGCCCTAAATCCTTTGAAGACAAGAGTCCTACAACACCACATGAGTTTCACATGAAAAAGAGAGCAAAGGGAGCATGAAGCCTTTGTTCCTAAGAGGGTGGAAAAGACAAACCCAAGATACTCACTAATCAAAGAGACCTGACCGATGCTTGTTGGAGGACAGAAACAAGTAGCCCTTGTCTTGCTGCCTTGGTTGCTGCCCTCCTTCAGTCCCAGCCTGACAGGTGAAGGTATAGCCCAGATGCACACACAGGCTGCAGAACCACCCATGGGTTCACACCTTTATTCATGGCAGAATTTTTTGGCCTGATTTTGGCTACCAATAATTTTTCTCATTATTCATCTGTTCCATAATATATCAAGGATTTTGTTACTTTATTTGCTAGCCATCCCATCATGTGGGCTGAGTGGTTCACAGTTCCTACTGCATGCTGTCCATGCAATGCTGAGGGGGAGGCGTTGCTCACTTACTCTTTTGCTGCCTGGTTTTCTGAAACTGAAGACACTATCCTATTTTTTTCTGCTTCACTCTTAAAGGGTTTGATGTGCTTTTAAACAGCTTGGCCAAGGTACTTTTTAAAATGAGAGGCTAAATTTAGGATCATAAATGCCTATTTGAACTCTGAAATTAGCATAAACTCTATCTTATGTTTGGCTATTGGCGGTATATTAATAATTCAGTTTTTGTCTTCAGTAAAATGCACTTTTTTACTAGATACAAAAAATGAGATTCTTATCTATTTTTACTGAAGATTTTGATGATTTTTTTAAAAATTATTTTTTTCAGTCTTCTTGTGCTTTGAGGATTTATGAATTTATTTATTCAGAAGGTCCCCTACCCACTAAAATCCCAATGTGACTTTGCATATCTGAGTAGTTGTACTAATATCAGCAAGATTACTCACCAGCTGAGAAGCTGTATGTGTACTTTGCTGAAGGAGAGCTCAAGGGTCTGATCTGTGACGATCAAGCACTCTCTGGACTACTGACTAAACATCACCTGCAAGGATTTAGAACTTTTCAGAGTCATGACCCAGGAAGACCAGCAAATATTCATCTCCAGCTAATGTGAAAAAGGGAAGGCTCAAGGCTGAGGATTGAGTCTACTAACTGTAAACCTAAAATGTAATCTCTGAGCTCCTAAATGTCTAAAGATATTGAATTTATTTCATCAGTTCCAGAAAAGCATTACTACCCCTGCTACACAGAAACAGGCAGACAAAACTTTGCTTTTTATCTGATTATGAACCTTGAAGCCAGAATACAGGCAGAACCTTGCTGGGGATTTTGAAATTAGGACTGGGGAAAAAATTCTTCTTCTGAATTGTTATATGCATAAAAAATCCAACAGCATGATACTTTGTGGTCCCTATCTACCCTAAGATTTAGAGATTTTTAAGAGCTTCCCCTAGAGCTCTGGGATTTCTGTCACTATTTCTGAATGCTCCCAACAGTGACACTAAGTTTTCTTGATTAAGGAAATTGTAGGTGGCAATCCTATAGCTTCCACTTACTCCTGTATTTTTAAAAAAAGTGTTGAGGGCAATTCTAATTGTATTTTAAGGATATAAAGTGGGTCAGCTTTTGGCCTACATGGATTGATGGAGACCTTTAAATAGGCTCTAGCTATAGAACCTTATTAATCACTGTAGCAGCAAAAAATTACATTGTTTCCTTGCTGAGAATAGCATGTTTTCCTTTGCTTATGAATTGATCCCTGAAAGGCTCCTCACGGGAATATGTTTGTTCTTTCTTTCTTTGTTTCTTTCTTTCCTTCTAAGGCAAAATGGCTTTAAACTACAGATGTGCTAATCTGTAGGAAACTCCAGAACTCATTGATCCATGGGCAGCGTAGGTATTAATCTACCTGGGCTGGGAGACTAGAAGAATGAACGATTAATTAAATAGCCTTGAGGTTATTTTTCAAAACAATATTGAGAGCAGTGATGGGCAAACCTCAAAAGGTTTTTATACTGGCTTCAGTTCAGATCAACTTCCTAAATTTCATAGACTGATCTGCTCTTTGGAAACATACATAAGAGGGAAAAATACCTAGAGGCAATATTTTAGGTTAGACCAGTCAGCTCAGTAATAAAAAAAAGAGAAAATATTTAGAAAACGAATTTTAGTCTTGTCCCTGAGACCCAATACACATTCCAAATACATTTAAATGTAAGAGAAAGAATGTGTGTTTGGGCAATTTTCTGACTATTCTTTAGCAAAAAATGTAAATTTATTATTAAATCTTATTTCTTCAAAAAATTACTACTTAGTGTTTTGCAAAATTGGCAGCAATGTCAATACAGTGTTTTTTTTATCCTCTTGACAGCTTTTACCTCTTGTTGCTTTCAGTAAATGAAAAGATCTTTGTAAACTGACACGCGTGATGATACTGGTAAATCCCTCAGGATTGTTTCTTTCTTGACACCAACAAAAGAGAAGTGTGGAGAGATGTCTGAGTATAGATTTTGTACATCAGCTTCCATGATGCATAAATTGACCCATAAACTCTATATATTCATGTATCTCCCCTCCCCCCACTTCCACCTCCTCTCTTTGTTCTTTGCTTATTGTACATTTTGCCAATGCAGTAAAACTGGTGGATGGCACAAACTTATTCTACCAGGCTTTAAGCTGAGCAAGGATATGGTAAAACCATCCTACAATGCAGAGCTCTGTTTAATTTGTTGCTTCTACCTGAGGCTTGTCATTGTGCTAACAGCACCTGTGTCTATCTATTCCATTGGTATTGATCATCTCAAAGGGCAGGAAGGAGCAAAAGAATGCACAACATTTTGTCTTTTCCAGTATATCATGAAGACATAAACCCAGATTTAAAGCTGTTAGAGGCTGCCTATTACTGTACTACCAAATAATGGAGGTCCTTCCTGTGAAGTGCCTCTGGATGTGACAGCACGAGCAATAATGTGACATTACTTGAGTAAACGGGTGGATAAAACTATTGCAATGATTTCTGTCAGGGTTTTAAGGGCAGCTTGCATGCACTTTGGTCACGCAGTTTCTGCTGCAGCTTGGCACTGTTCTAGCTCTAACATTAATAGATCCCTCTTAGATCTAACAGCCAGATGGTCAGCAGTTGTGAACTACTTACTGAACCGCTCTTGAAGTTACGCCAGGATATTTGTACACACATATTCTTTCTGCAAGCCAGTGCTATAAGGTCATAGAAGGAACAAGGTCAGAAGTGTGTGTCTCATGTTTTTGGGTGCGTGTGTTGGCCTAACTGGCCGCTCACAGTTGCTGAGCAGCGAACAGAAGAGGTAGAGATAATAGTTCACAACAAGTCAGTTATTAATTGAATTTTTGAGTCCTCTTATGTTTGCAAATTGTCCATGCACAGCGCCTGATTTTCTGGGATGCATTTGTTACTCAGAGTTATTTGCTGACACTGGAAACAGAAACCACAGAAATACTTGCTGGGGCTTACCCTTATTTCTTAAAGGCGAAGCAGAATAGCCATCAACTAGGCACTTACCATGAGGCCTGGTGAAAGAAAAATGGACTGTAAAGTCAAAATATAGGAAGCTGAAAGATAGAGATAACCGTCATAAAAGAGTTTGCAGCCTCTTGACCTTAGCAATATTGCCAGCTACGTGCCATAACTTGATCTTTGGCATTGAACACTCTGCTGAGTAGGTGTTTGCTGTGTTACCATCTTCCTGGATGTTTTTTTGGAGCTGTCTTAACCCTTGGGCTGCTGCCATACTCCTCCTGCATCTCTTCCTCTTAACACATATTCTCAGTTCTCAAGGTAAATTTTGGTTACAAAGTCTCCTGAAAGGAACTTGGAGCTCCTTGCCAGACATTTTATGAATAATTTGAAGATAAAAATATGCTTGTAAGTGTATTTTTTCAACCATTTTGGTCAACTATTTTCATCTTCACTATAAGTTTTGCCTGCCTCTGCAGCTTTTATCTGAAAACATGCATATGTACAGTTATGTCCTGAAGCACTTACAGTCTGAAGACAGAAGAGGATGGAAGAAAATAGACAACATAACCTCTGTACTTCCTTTTTGGCCAGTGGTTTATCTTAGAACTTTAAGCCTTTGTCTTGAGACTGTACCATCCTGGATGGCCTCAGACACCTTTTGGGGCCAGTTTGTTAAACACCTGCAATGATGCCCCTACTTCAGTGGAGCACAAAAGACACTGCTACTCACAGTCTCTTCCGTTTAGAAACTTGCCATTGCCATAGCTACAAATTTGAAAATCACTTTCAATTTTTTTTCTCACTCTTTTTCTTTTCATATCTGAGAACACAGACTAAGTTTCCACCCACCCTTTCCTTTTTTTTTTTTTAATGTTGAACTGGAAATTGTTTCGAGTAGCTCCACTTTCAATGCATATTCCTGGGTAGCATAAAACTAATGAATAGCTCATTTGTGAGAAGTGTAGGCAGAAGGAATGTGATTGCAGGCAAATTTCACTAGGAACTGAAACAAACGTTCACAGAGAGGGTATTTTCCGGTGTTCAGTCACACTGGCTAACCATTAATTGATGGGAATAAGCATCTGTAGTTAAATGCAGTATCTAAGTAACTGAGCTGTATAATACACTTTGCTTCCACATGTGAGCAGAGAGGCTGTGTGAAAAGCAGCTTCACAGGTGCAATGCAGTGTGGTCTAACAGGTGCAAGAAGCCTTTGAAATCTCCTGTCCCTCTTCTTCTCCCCATCTTTGGGAAAAAAATCCTAAAACGGAAGGGATAATTGTGTGAGAGTTTCTTGTTTATTTGCTTTTTCAGAAAGGATTTAGGGGCTAAAATTGATGAAAAGAATAATAGGAGTCACTGCAATTATATTATTAGAGCATCATACCAAAATATCATCATAGAACAGGTGATTTTGCCCTCAGAAAATGTCTTTTCAATTGGGCTGGTCCGTAGGTTGGGTTTGCACAGCACAAATATGATCCCACTTCCTTACTCAGTCACAGTGAAGCTGCCTTGAAGCCAATTACTGCCTCCTGGTCACTTGTCACTGCTTGTCAGGAATGAGCATAGAAATCCAGGGAGATCAAATATGCTTATACCCCCTCCAGAAAGCCTTCAGGGCTTTTCCAGTTCTCAGTGTAGCGTCTGTGATTCCATCTCAGGTATGTTGCTATTTGATGATCGATACTAATTAGGACAAAGATTTTTTCATTTTCCTTTGTGTGACAATGGATCTACCATGATGAAGAAACCTGAAAACAGTCACTGGAGCAATGGAAATAAGTTTCTGTGCATAGGGGAAGTGTGTGGTAATAACTAGAGGCAGTATAGTGTAGCTGTCTGCTTTCTTTTATGATTTTCAGAGAGAACTAGAGTCATGCTCATGCCAGCTACTAATGTTCTCTGAAGACAGAGCCAGTGGAGTGAGACATGCTGTTCCCGTGCCTCGAGTTATCTTATCAGCTTCTACTCTTGATCCCTGGGATGCAAGGGAATTTCTAGCATAAACCTTAAGCACTCCCACAAGCCACCAAGTCATCTTAAATGCAGAAATTATTAAGCTTCTTAATTTAGAGACTTTATTTCTTAAGCCTGAATCTGTCTCCAGAAAGTGGGGGAGAAAAGTCATTTATTAGTCACTTATCTGACAGAGTTCAGCTTCATTGTAAATAACTTTTTTCCTTTCTCATGAATGTTTTCCCACTCTCTGCTCTCTCCATTTTTGTAAAAACTTTCCTAGAACTTGAAATTATAGGAAAAATATAATATGTGCAAATGAATAACATCTGGAGTTCTCAAAAAATACATACCTTTCATGGGCACAGGCAGGATGACCTCACACCTGATTTAGCTTGTAGAACTTCTGTGCCTGAACCTTGGCTCAGCAAATAGGACATTAGACTACTCTACATCACCTCAGCTTTCTGGGCAAAACGCAGTCCATTAATTACTTGGGATAGTGTCAGGAAATACAGTATTCCTGGTCTGAAATTAACATAGGTGGCATCAAAGTATTATTACTGTGAACATGAAAAAAAAAAATACAATAAACCAGTCACATAAATGCCACGTCTACTACCTTACAGAAGATTTCCTTGAGTTTTATGCTCACACATGTAGTAGTGTGTATTAAACATCCAGCAGCAATGTGCACATGTCTTGCTGCTTAGGCCTAGTACAACATTTTCTTTGCCTTGCTCTTTCACCTCAACTTTCCCTTCTTTCTTATTTGTTGCACTTATTGTTCTTTGCTTCATTCTTACCTGCTCAGATAGTCATCTGACCTACTTTTATGATATGGATTAAAGTAAATCCTGTAATGTAGGTATTCTTGCTTTTCTGTATTCTGCTCTGTCATCTGTGTTTTGCTGGGATTTTGGATGCTGGGGCTGGCTTTGGTTGAGAGAGCTTCTATGTCTCTGAGACTTACCCCCTAAGTGACTGAGATCATGCTGAAAGGAACTTTGTTCTCTGCGTTCTTGGGTACCCATTATCTCATTGCTTCAAAAGCAGACTTAATTCTTCAACCTCTGAAGATAACTTTGATTATTCAGTCAGAAACTCCCACTGAGGTGAATGGGGGAAGGAGAGGGAAGACCCCTGTATATTTTAAATCAGAAGTGCCTGAAAGATTTCTGGTTTTTCAGTCTTAACTTGCTTTGGGTAAATATGCACACAAATGGGAATGAAGCAATCTCTTAACATTATTGGGTTAAAAAGCCAGCTGAGATTTGTTCTGATGCAAATCCCTCTGCCAGTTCAGCAATACTGGCAAGGTCTAAGAACATATAAAAGCAAGCATGAACATCAAGGAGGAGAATGATCCTTCCTTCTTTTCCACTCTGTGATGATGAATTAAAATTAGAGTTGAAGGAAATCAACAGAAGGTTTTGTTAGCGTCTCAGCCCTAGAAAAGATGTTGGATCATAGGGTGCCTTGGTTCAGCTTTTCATCTGTGTTTTTCTTTGTTTATGAAGCTCTCAGCTTACTTTAATTTAACTGCTGGTAATCAAGTATTGTGTATGATGTTGACTGCTCGGTGCTGTGGCTGATTTTCCTGCCCTGTCTTGCCCCACAACTTGCTTACTGATCCATACATTCCATTGTAGGAATGCACCTGGATTTCATCTCTCATTTTCACACTTGCATAGTTTTTTTCTTTTGCAGGGTAGTGGCTGTTATAATTGCTATGTGACATACAGTTTGAGAAGTCTACCCCAATGTGAAAGTTATATATATCACATTTTCTGGTATGAATTTCTATTTCTATTAGGTAAGCATGTAGTAGTGGGGTTTAACTATTGTTACTACAGGATTTTAAAAAAACGACAACTTGTAGAAGGCAATGAGTAGGTGTTCTTCATTTAAAACCACAAACTTATGGAAACAGCTAGCTGAAACTGCAGGAACCTCTGGCCAACAACTGTGACCACACAGCTATAGAGTTTGTATTTTCAAACTTACAATTAACAATTGAAAAAAGACTAAGGAAATGACAGTGGTAAAATAAGAAAAGGGAGTGTGTGCCTGGCTGAGCTGTGATTCTCCTGAACACTGTGCCATGCCTTTGTGGTGTTGTGGCAGTGGCTGCTGCCCTTGCCACCCAGAGAGTACCACAGAGGTCCTGGTGCTTTTGTCAGTCTCCTGGTGCTTGTGAAAAGACTATATACACAGATACACTGTCCCAGGAAAGGCAGTTTTACCAGACAAAGTGTACCATTGAAATACAGGACAGGTAGCAGGTAGAAAAACCTACGAATATATTATTTCTTCTCTGCACACATCCACATATGGAAAAGAGAGGGAAACTTGGAAGTACTCTTCCCCCAGACAAACTCACAAAGATAAAAACTGCAACATTCTATCCAGGAATTTATTTTTATTAAACTTGAATAAATGAGATTACAATAAAGAACATCTCAAAAATAAACAGCTCTAGTGTAAGCAGCTAACAAATGGGCAGCATGTGTGTATTCTCTGGAGAATAATGTACAACTACCATTCCAGGTCTCCTGGGTTTTTTACTCTGAACCCTAGAGCTGAATTGCTGCAAGGCTCTGAGCAAATGTCTGTGGGATAGATTTAACCTGCTCTTTGGCTGGCAATGCTGGGTAGTTATCATCTAGGTGTGAGTGCAAGTAGCAGAGGACAGAGCTAGGCAGGCAAGTCCATCTTTTATCCCAAGGTAAGGATACTCTTCTGTTTACAGACCAGAGTCCCAAGGGCTTCCAGTCTTTATAGAACTAATAAAGGACTGGTGCATCAGCCTTACTGCTTGCATGCTTTTTATTTCTATGTATATTTTTGGATGCTTTGGATTAAAATTAATCCCACAAATAATAGGCATACAGTAATTTAAAACAGATGCATTTCCTAGTCTGCACCCATGCCTTCCTACTACCCATGGCTGCCAAAATTATTTTATTATTGGTTTGTGGTTATTTAGCTTTGTGGTTAAAGAAGAAACCCTAGCTTTTCATGTGAAAGCCTGGTTTCCTCACAGAGAGCTTGAATTTTCAGTGTTTTCATGTTACAGTATTCCTGACTGAATGCTTACTCTTTCAAAACCTAGTTTGTTTGAAATAATATGCATACCAGTCCCAATATTACTATAATCAGCTTTTTCAATTTCAGAAAAAATATTGTCATTTATATTTAGAGAAATTTATTGATACCTGAACAGTTCTACTGATGCTAGGAGAGTCCCCAACCAAAAATACATGTCTAAATACTCATACAATTTTTGCTTAAGCAAATATTTTTTTTCACAATCAGGCAAAACTTACTAACCAACATTTACTCAGATCAATATATTTTAATTGAAACTAATGGCAGATAGCTTAAACCAACAGATTTTTCACTGAACTAAGTACATTAAATCAATACATTGCCAAAACCTGTGAGATCTTGTGTAAAAGGTATTTTTATTCTTAGCTAAATTAATTTTATTGAAGTGTATGCATATTAACAGTAATCAAAATACTGACATTCAGACATTGCTCATGGCATCAGTAGATTCAGAAAACTTCAGACAAACTTACACAAAGCCATATAAAACAAGGAGTTAATTTGCTGTAAGTGAGGAAAAAAAGGCTCTCTTCTCTTTGCCACAAACTATTTGTCTGATCTTGGGTGAAGTCCTTAGAGGACTAATTTAGGCCTGGACTTTCCCAGCTGACAGCAGCACAGTAGGCCAGGCTCCTCTCTGCTCAGCCGTGCTCCACGTGCAATCGCCTGGTGGAGGTGCACCTGTAGTGCATTGATTATTCTGGGATGTACAACCAACATGAGCATTTCAACCAAGTAGCTCACGTTTGGTGAAGTCTGTCATTAGTGGTTGATATTGCAAAATTGTCAAGGCAAGAGAGAATTAGGCACCCTGATACTCATGGAGATCAGCACACCTCTTGTCTATCTGTAGATACACCGAACAAGGACAGCAGCCCTTCTCCAAAGGGTGACTTCCTTGACTCTGAGCTTTTGGGCTGGGGACCCTCTCTGACTCTCTGCTGGGACAACACATCCTAGCAAGGTCTCAGTCTCAGTCATTATGAAAGCCAGCTGATTGTAAATGTATAATTGGAAGAACTGGTGACTTAAGTGGGAAACTGATAGCATTTACCCATCTGCTGGATTCCTATTTTCAGCAGGAGATACACAAGAGCACAGACACTACTGTGCGTAGGAGAGATGACACAAAGACAACTGGGTGGGATGGAGGCTGGCACACGGTCATCTGTTTTGGTATTCAGTTACAATTACAGCATAATTAGTCTACTAATTGCATGCCCAAGCTTAGTCGATGAATTTGTATTTGTAATTACAGCTTATTGAAATGCACTGTGTTTTCAATGCTTGCCTCTGTTTCCATGTGAGAGTGAAATTTTCTTCTTCCACTCCCCTTGTGTTGATTGCATATGCAGAAATGTAAAAGATGACCATAACCCACGCAGGCAACTATGTCAGACCCTTGCAAAAATAGCAGCCAAACTAACCATCAGCTCTGCAATCACATCTATGGGAGTTCCTGGCCTCAGGTGCAGCTTTGTTGGCTTCAGAGCCAACACTTTTCAGTGTCAAGGGCCACTCCTGTTACAGAATCACGCTGGGGGATGCAAAGCTCCTGCTATTCCAGTTATCACCTGTTGAAAATGGACTTTCAAAAAGCAGCCTTCATCTTTTGCAAAGATATTTTCCAGGTCCAAATGCAGAAAATTTTGTAACAGCCCCAGTAACAAACTCCTCCCTGATCTTTTTTATGTGAAGTAAATAAGTGGAAACCATGAAAGCAATGTCATTTCTTAAGCAGAAGCATTGTCTTTCTTAAAATCTACAGGGAAAATACTTCCTTTCTTCCATTTAGTTTCCCTGTATCCAGCTGAGAAGCGTAAGATAAGTTCTAAGGAAAGGACTTATCCTTTAAGAAGAATCTTCAATGATGCTTTAAACAATGTAAAGCTTTGTTTTTATTTGATAAACCTTCATAAAACCCCCATATTCTTTGAAGTTCTGAAGTGGTTGCCAGGAGTTTCGTCCCACGAGAAGGTAAGGTGGCAACCACATGACATATGTGCAGGATTTTATGCATGCTACACGGGATTAGAGAGTCTGTCTCACTTTCAGAGATGCCACTGTATTTATAAGATGGTCTACACCAAGGGAGAATCAAACTGAAACTTGAAGTCTGTATATTCTGGAACAGTTTGCTTTAATTAAAATTAGACATGTCCTTAAGCAGAACTCCAGATCAAAACATACACTTCAAACTTTGAGGAAAACAGATAATGGAGCTTTTTTTTTTTTTTTTTTAGTGTAGATTTCTTTAAAAATAAAAGAATTGATTGCACAAAAACCTGGTGCTGACAACTGGAGAGCTATATACTCAAAATTCCTTGAACACTAAGTAGATGGACCATACTATTTCATTTTCTATGTATCTATTCCCCATGATTTATGATTCCCACAGACCAAGATCTGAAAACTCAGGCCAAAATGCTGAAATGAAGAGCAGAGGAAGTAAACAATGTTGACATTTCAGAGTAAAACCCTTTCAAGCTCAGTTATCCCTGTTGTTAAGGAAGCTACTGATGTAAGGGAAACTTTTGGAATGAAAGGACAAATAAAAAATACCTTTTAGGAGGAGCATGAAGCTGTTGATTTTTTCAAGAAATATATTCGATATCTTATCTCTGCTCTTGCTCGGTTCAGCAGAGATCTGAAAAGTTATTAACTGGAGAAAGAAAACAAAAAAATCCACAAAAAAACCCACCCCAAAGCTAAACAAACAAATCTCAAACCAAAAGCAAATTTCCACAAAGTTCATAGGATGTCACAGTTGACGATTTTCATCTGAATGTGGTTTGCGCATATCTTCAGTCAACAGTGTTTAAAATCTGAAAAAAAATGTCTCATTCAAGTACTGTCAAATAGATGAAAGTACCTGAATGAAGAGGCAGGGCTCATTTTGTCATCTAGCCTCACCTGTTATACTGTTTAGGTTCCTACACACTTTGGAGTCCTAATTATTTAGCTAGACCATAGACTGTATCCTTTAAATAAGTACCAATATCCATTTAACAAGTTCCTTCACAACTTAACAGTCAAGTGCCATTACCTATTTAACAAGTAAGTTAATTGAGATGTTGCACACAGCGCAATCCCCTTGTAAATTCAATTAATCCCTCACAACTGGCTCAGTCTTGCTGCCTTTCCACTACTTGCTCAGAGATTTAGGAAAGGTAGTATACTTAGTGAGGAGATGAAAGGGAGGGAGAGATGATCTTGGTTTGGCTAGTGTTTGTAAAATGGTCTTGACATTTAAATTGACATTAAAGTTATACTTGACAATTTTATGCATTGAAATGTATAGGATACACTTTTAGCCTGAGCATTTGAGTATCTCATTCAGGCACATGCTGCTTACGTCCTTGTCATTTGTAGTTAGTTACAGTGGTATCGTGGATGGATATATGTACAAAACCTTGAGATAGAAAATGTAAGTTCAGACCTTGTTAAATATTGCTAATAAATTAGGAGTGCTTTGGTTGATCTGATTTTGTGGGGTTGTTATATCTCCTATTTTTAAGGCAATCTGTGAGATATAAACTACCCTACACATAACATATTCTGTCTTGTTGCTTAGTCCTAAACAAGGGTTGAAAAGGGAGAAGTCTTTCTAACAGAGAATCAGCACTTTTTAATTACACCACTTTGTGGTACACGGTGGGCTGGTGAGGTGACCTACAGCAGGAAGTCAGCACTTTTTGAGTGAGTACCAGCATATTTTAGCATTTGTTTGCTTCAGCCCTCTGTTCTCTTTCAAATGGATCAAATTCCCTTTCTTTGGATCTTTAGCTTTGTCCATTAGTACATCCCCAAAGAGTATTTTGTCAAACAAAGCAAAACACCTTGAAGACATTTCTGTTTTCTGAGAGTTATAGCCCATACTTTGTTTATGTACAGTGATTATTTATTGAGTTAGCACTCCCAAAAGGCAGATCTGGATACCAGAAAAATGCATTAGATAATTGCTAGTCGGTTTTCTCTCCTGGTATTTTGTGGTATTTTATGCTGTCTTAATGGCATCACCTGACATTCTTTGGGCACAAAAATATTTTAAACTGTAGTCTGTGATAAATTTTCAGGAAGTACCTGTCAAATTCCCAGAGTAAGAAGTTCTATTGAAGATGTTCTTATGTCCAGGTTATTGTTCTGGATAACATACTAACAAATAGCTATAGTAATCTTAGAGCCATAAAAAAGATTGGGGAAAGACATTATGATTATTGTAACCCTAACTGCTACAATGAACAAGTGTTTGCATTTTATCTTTCTTTTCTGTATTTTGAAAATTAGAAAATAGTTTGTCATGTTTAGAAATATTTTTTTAGGCTATGTTCTCAGTCAGAGGTTTGCTAAGAATCACTTCTGTCTCCAAACATCGCTCTCTTTAGAAATCCTGAGAAGGACTCCCAGATTTAGAAAATGTTGCCTAGAATAAAACCACATTGAAAAGCTCAAAGGTCCAATAACACCTTCCACTATAAGGAGATAAATATCAACTACAAAATGTCAACAGCCACAACTTCAAGAAATAAAATATTGTATAATTTTCATGTGTCCATGACAAAGCATGCTGTCAGCACCTGAGGCAATCAAGAAAGCTTCAGGTATGTTGAGATTTGATGGCCAAAGAAGGCTAGTTCATTTTCTGAGATGGTTTTAGTAAGAACAATTCTAGAATAGCACAATAGATTATTTAGACACCAAACTGATGCTATCAATGATTTTTCATTACTCTATGCTCTACACGCCTCTTTTGGAACCAATGCTGACCACACAGCTTAGTATAATTGAGAGGCTGAGCTCTATTTCCATTTGATATTTTCCCTGCTGTTTCAATGATAATATTCACATACAATAGGAGGAGATAATAATACAAAATCTATATTACTCTCAAAACCATCTTTTGCTGTCTAAAGCCATTGTACTCTTTGGGAGCTAGTTAGCTAATTATTAAAACAATATCTAAAAATAATCAACTTCCAGAAAAATTGGCAGGCCAAATTCAGTTTCCATTCATCCCCAGACAGCACCAGTGCATTGTAGTATATAAGGGAGGATTATAGAAAACACTGTCAAATTATTACTTTTCAATAGTGGATAATTCATGTGTGGGTTGTAGGAAATAGCCTAATGGCTTTACAGACAGCCATTAGCCTCTTTACCCCCTCTTTATCTTGCTCCTTATTTGCCAGATTCAAGCACAGAATGTGTGATAGGAGGACCTGGGTATCCTTGCAAGACCTCTTTCATCTCTCATTGCAGATAGGATCTGGCAAAGAAGGAGTACCACATTATTTTAATACAAAGACAACTGTCACATTATTTCCCTGGTGGCCAATCCCCCTGCAGGGGACAACTTCATCTATATTGTACCTGCTTAACATACTTCATTAACTCTGTCAATTACCAGCTACCTCAGCACCTTTTCTGTTGGCATTACACAATTTATTCTTTCCATGTCCCAAACAGTACAGCAGCTCCTACTGCTTCATAATCCAAGTAAGGAGATATTAATCTTAGAAATGTGTATTAGAACAATTAAAATAGATTTTCAAGATGGTTTATGGCTTGTTTTTTGTTGGTGTTCAGCACCTATTACTATTTTTGAGTTTTACATATATGGGAGAGTTCCCTCTAAGAAGCAGACATCTTTTAGAGGCTACTATATTTTTCTTTGAGAGAGACTTTCTGTAGAAGTTCTCACTGCCAAGTATATCAGCAAACTTTTCTACTTTAGCATACTCTTTCAATATAAACTTTAAAGGTAAATAAATAGAGACTTGACTTTAGTCACCTCATTGAGGCTTGCTAGGCTAGGAGCTAAGGAGCATATTTACTTTGGGCTCTTTCTGCAGGCATTAGAGAAAGGCTTGCCATTCTGAATAGAAATTCAGCCTGCCTGAGCCAAACTATACTCACTGACTTGTGTTAGACTCTGCTCATCACCACAGAGCCTTAGTTAAGTGACTTTTCCTTGAATGTGTCGCTTAGAATATCCTTGTGAGAAGCAGAACTTTTGGTTTTATAGAGACTGTTCAAGGGGCTGGAGTTTCGGGTGGCTGCAATGGCCAGCAGAAAGGTGGGGTTGGACGAGGAGCCAAAATATGGGGATAGGAGTAAGATGACATTAGATTGGGTCTCTAAACGCAGGAACAGGTACAGAACAGAAAGAAGGGACTTCAGAGCTCCAGGGCACCAAGGCTGCAGGACGCTCCACAGACAGAACGTGTAAAGCTAGAAAGAGCATTTGTTTGAGCTAGCACTCAGTGTATGCAATTGTCTACTTGATATTAAGCTCTGCCTATACTAATCAGCTTCAGTGCATGAGCCAAGATCACCAGAGAAAGGAGCTTGGGGGGCCAGTTTTGGGTACAAAAGGGTGACACTCACAACTGTAAATTCCACAGTTCCCCACCACTGCTGTGGGGCAAGAACGGACTTACAGGACTGCTCCCTACTTCCCTCTCTCTTNTTCCTTTTCCTCTATCTGGAATATGACAGACTTCTTCAAAGGACACTTTTGAAACTAAGAAAACCTGTATTTTCACAGAAAAAAATCAAACAGTAAATGACCTAATGCCTGCTACAAAGACATCTGATTGAAGCAAATTCAAAATACAGTTTAGAACAGACTGGCATCAAACGTTCTGAAAGGGACTAGATGAACCAAGAAAATTGAAAGTCAATGGAAATCCTAAATACCTCCTGATTACATGGAGTTTTCCCAGTCATTTTTCAAATGGAGCAAGGGACATCTGATCGCTCAGCTCCTGCTCTAATTAGATTGAAAGGCAAATCCTTCAGAAAAGGCAAGTGTGTCTTGAGGTTACCCATTGCAATTGTGGAGTCTGTTGTGAAGTTGACAGTTTCTGTATGATTCAGCTTTCCAAATGAATATTTCTTCCAACTGAATATTTTTTGCTGCTTCTCCTTTTCTCTTTGTGTTTTCTTTTTTTCTACCTGAATCAGTATGCTTTCTCCAGAGGTAGCTGCTGCATACTTTTGCAGGTATTGATCAGGGCAGTCGCTCTGATCGGCTGGAGAGAAAATGACATTACCTGTCATCTTTTCCCATGCTACAGAATTGCAAAATATGAGGTTTCAGTACATCAATTAGTGTCAAAATACTATAACTGCATATTAAGAAATAGCAGATACCCATTGCCATATGCTACATTTGTACCTTCACTACCCTCCAAGATACCTCAGGGGGCATTACAGCATTACAAGTACAGTTGGAATGAGTGTATAGCCTAAATATGTAGGTAAGAAGGGTCTCCATATTGAGGATTATGCCTACAAAAAATGAACATTTTTTTTAACACTTCCTTACTTAATGGTGCTGTCTAGGCTAAGATTCCTTTTAATATTGGTCGGAAAACCAGTCAAAATGAATTTTCTAATTGCAGTAAAAAAAAAAAAAATCAAACTTGTGATTCTCTGATGTGCCCATAACTCGAATTTTTGAATTAATGCAGGAAGTGTTTAGGGAGTTGCAATACACAAAACTACTTCCACTTCTGTAAAAGCTGTTTGTTCACAGACAGGTGTAGTACATTTTTTTTTTCTTTTCTTTTTTTTCTCCCTTTAAATAAAAATGAACGCTGTGCAAACACCAGCTGACTCCTTTTTAATCTGTCAGCACATTCTTTACATCTGTGCATAAACATTATTATCACAAACTCAGAGTGTTACTGCAAAAATTATCAGAGTCCTCAAAATGTACTCTCTGCAGTCTCCATTGGAATACAACTTTAATGCGTTAATGTGAGAACAAGCAAGCTCTAGGAGGAAAAAAAAAGGCTTTTCATTTTCACAGAAGGTTAGCCAGGGTTTCCTTCACTATCATGTATATGCACAGGGTAAATATTTTGTGCTTAGTACACTATTTTCTTCTGACATATAATTGGCCTCAATAATGTTTCTTATTGTGTTCACTTAAAATATTAACCATTGCTGAAAAGACACAGTGTGAAAGAGAACAATGCAGGATATAACATGCTTTCAGAGATTTAAAAATATTACCTTTTAGAATGGAACCCCTAGCTAGGTATTAGTGTGTCTGCATGTAGGAAAAAATCACAGTCATATTTTTCATGTTTATAGGGATGACCTTTTATGTTATAGTACAATGCTTTGAAGCACAGTTATTTTAATTGCTTTATATGCCTATTGAGACCATTCTGCATGTCACTTTGTTATATATAGCACCAAGTCACATATGTTTGGTCAATGAATCTTTCGCTGCCTTGATATTTATGTTAAACTCTGAGCAGGAGTTGTGGAAACATGGTATTCTGGGTTTTGCTGTTGGGTTTTTTTTTTTGTTGTTTAGGTTTTTTACTGTCACTCTATATGCCTAATGAGATGACAGGAGGAATTAAAAATGACAGATTGTTTTGGCTGCAGTGGGGCTGTCTGAGCTGTATTTTCCTGTAACACAGCTCAATAAACCCAGCTTGTGGAAAACCCTCTGCATGTGATTCATTGCTGCAGCAGGGGTCTGGGTGGAGGTTGAAGGAAGAGCAGTGGCTGGGCCGGGCCACAGATGGGGACCTCGTATGACCTCATGGCTTTGGCAATTCTGAGGACACACAGGGCTGCTCTGAGCCCATGATTCTGGGGACACACAGGGCTGCTCTGAGCCCCATGGCTCTGGGGACACACAGGGCTGCTCTGAGCCCCATGGCTCTGGGGACACACAGGGCTGCTCTGAGCCCATGGCTCTGGGGACACACAGGGCTGCTCTGAGCCCATGGCTCTGGGGACACACAGGGCTGCTCTGAGCCCATGACTCTGGGGGCACACAGGGCTGCTCTGAGCCCATGGCTCTGGGGACACACAGGGCTGCTCTGGCCACCAAGTGCTGCTCTCACAAACAGCTATTAGAAGTTGTGAGGGTCAGCTATGGCACACTTATTTCTCTCCAAATACTGTGTGACACTGTAGCTTTCAGTCCATAATGCTTCTGAAGGTGGTGGCACCTTCTGCAGAGGGCCCCTCCAAGCTGGGGAGTGCTGGGAAGGAGTGGTGGGAAACCACTGTGGGGATGCAGGGCAGCCTCCGTGTCTGTGCCAAGAAATGCCTCAGCACCCATGTGCCATTTTGCTGCTGTGTTCCTGGGGGAAGAATAAAAGGTATCAGAAGAGATTCCTAGGACTGAATGGTTAACTACAGGTGTTAGACTGATAGCTGGTGTAATTAAGAAAAAAGATCTGTCATTTCACAGACTGTGCAGAATAAATTCCAGATATCCGTGCATAATCTTTCAAAGTGCCTTTATCTCCAGAGCCAGAAAGGGTGACCACAGAATACCCTGAACCCAATTATGTACTTTCTGATTATCATATTTTTATTTCTCAAGACACAGGCTAATAAGAAAGATCAAAAAATGTTTGAACCAGAGTAATTTCAAATGTCAAGAACTAGTTATTCTTGCAACAAGCTCCCAGGTCTTGGCAATGTAAGCTGTTCTCTGTTTGGTTTGATTCCTCCTGGGGAGTGGAAATGAGGGACTAGGAGCTTTAAAGTGACTTTGCACTATGGAATCAACACATGCTTTTGAGACCTGCATTTGACACTGTTTTTGAGGTGGTTTGTTTCTTCTTATTTCATTACATTTGAGTTTATTTTATTTCATTTTATCTTTGGAGTTGAGGATGGTGGAGGGATGTTGGTTAGGTTCTCTTTCTTTCTTTCTTTCTTTCTTTCTTTCTTTCTTTCTTTCTTTCTTTCTTTCTTTCTTTCTTTCTTTCTTTCTTTCTTTCTTTCTTTCTTTCTTTCTTTCTTTCTTTCTTTTCTTTCTTTCTTTTCTTTCTTTCTTTTTCTTTTTAATTTTTTTCTTTGTTTTCTTTTTTTAATATTATTTCACAGAGAGAAAACTGCAGAGGAATTTCAGGGAGTTTCTGTTCAGTTCTTTGGATCAGAATAACGCAATGAGGTAAGAGTCAGCAGGAAGGATGCATCCAAAATAAAAAATCCACATCAGAAATTTATTTCAGGAGGAAAAGGAATGTTGCCAATAAAATGAGTAATAAAAGGGGAAAGGCAAAGAGGTGGATTCCTTTGCTGTAGGAAATAAAACAATTTTCTGCTTCCAAATGATTATTTGCAAAAGGTTTCAGAAGGTACCTGACTTTATTCTCCTTACAGTTCCTCATGTTCAAGGAGCAGTGCAAATATGGATGTTAAGGAAAGCCATGTGGTTTCCCACAGATGATGTTCTGCACATATAATTTCCTACAGGGGAGAAAACAGCTTCAGCCTGGTTTCTGGTAGGTCTCTGTTTTTTGGCAACGAGACATTAAGGTAGCTGTTGTGGCCTGCTTTCTTGAGATGCTGAGCAGCCATAAATTCAGGTAAAGTCAAGGGAGCCATACATACCACCTGTGTTTTCAGAGACGAGCTGGTTTGGGTCTTTGTTCTCCAACTAGCCCACCAAGAGAAGTGCCACAGAGGTGCCGAGTGTTCCACCCTCTCAACCAGGGCTAAAGTGCTGCCTGCATCAGACAGAGGAAGAGGATAATTAAAAGTAACAACTCTATAATGAGAATGGCAGCTTTACTCCAATAAGGGCGTGGATGAAAAAGAGTAAGTGAGAAAAATTTAATTTGAAGCTTATCCCTATGCTGGCAATTGAATTCAGTAGTTATTTGGGTCTCAGACAAACTAGCCAATTCTGGAAAGTAAAAACGAAGATGGAAAAATACTGTGAGCAATCATGCAAAGTAGAATTCTGAGGGTAGCTTCAAGAGAACAAAACAAAACTGTTTTCACTGAGATCAATCATGTTAGTTTCTGTCTTTTTTTTTTTTTTTTGTCCTAATTATCAGTGCCAAGCAGGAATCACAGATTAGACACTATTGAAGCTATTTTTAAGTTCAGCTTATTGAAACCTGCTCTTTTCAATGAATCTGCTCAGAACAAACTTAGCTTTTAGATTCTCTGCTATATTACTCACAGTATTCTGAAAGGAAAGGAGCAGATGCGGATAATTCCTCTTGGGACCAAGATCATTGCAAGGAGTTCAGCAACTCACATGCACACATTAAATTACGAATTTGAAGGTGGGGTGGAGGGGATCTATTTCTTGATTATGCAAAAAAATTTGCTGCTCAGGGTTTTTTCGCAAAACTCTTTGGATTTGGGAGCCTTTTTCTCATTGTGAGAGGATGACAGGCTAAAGACTCCTTTTGCTCTAATGTCATTTGAATCTGGGTATGTTTTTAGGAAATTACATGCCTGGGCATTTAGATTAAAGTTTCATCCAGAAAATGTTGTATCAGGGTGAGGAGGGATTTTGGACCATGCCCCCTGTCAAGGTGGCAACCCAGGTAAAATTCCTTGTGACAGCTGGCCATGGTCTATCTGTCAGGCAGTTTGTGTAGGAGGGAGAAGTAGAAGGATCAGGAAAAGGGGAACATATTCTTTGAAGGTTATTTGTTTTAATGTCAATTTAATCTACTCTAGGTTTAATAAGAAGAGCTTGGGAAAGAAAAGGTATTAGAAAGGGAGAAGACAGGCAGAGAGAAAAATACGTTGAGATGTACCAGGGAACATTACCAGTGGAAAATATGAAGATGACAACTAGATTTGATCCAAAATATAAAGAAAGCATAGAAAGTTGCAAAGTGATACAAAATAGAATACAAGAAAGGCCGAGAGGAAAAAAAAATCTGAATTACCAGACATGTTATATGCTTCCTTGCCATTCTATGTGTGCAAATATGTTTAATCTCTTTGTGTCCATAAAATACCCACATTTTGCAAAAATATCCTTTTAAGAAGTTATGGTATACTAAATGTTAACCTTCAGTTGTGGTTGTGCTCTAAAAGAATAACTCTTTGTCTCTGTTAGTTTCGATGACAGAAAAATAAAAGTGGATCTGTGGAGTGAAGCAGTGTGCATCAAGGACCCATTGACAGCATTATGCACATTTCAGTCAGATCTGCCCAGAAAAGATGTAGTCAAGCCCTGTGGGCTGAATGGCCATTCCTATTGGAGTGCACAGTGTGTTCTTACAGGGTGTATCTCCCTCTAGCTTCTTATGAATGAAGCTAGCTTGAGTGATCCAGATCCACTGAATGTTGTAAACCAGTGAGGCACAGTAAGTGGAAATGGTAAGACTCACATGACTATGAAGACATTCTACAAGAATTTAATAAATGCCTGTATCTTTCCCAGGGTACAGCTTGTGTAGCTGTCAGTACACCCCAAATTCTATGGTTTTGTACAAAGCTACTTCATGTCACATCCTGACACTTATTCAAGATCTACGTTATGTTTGTGTAGCAAATGTTCCAAAAGATTTGTGTATTATTAATGAGATAGAGGAAATGCTCTAGAACCAGCTTTCGTCTAAATGAAGGTGATGATGTTTACCTGTACCCTTTTGTATTCATTGCTGCTTTGAGTGCACATTGCTTCCTTCTGGTAACCGTGTTATTCATTTGCCGACTAATCTCTTCACTTATCAGTATTGATTTTAGGTCTCAATCTATAACATTTAGGCACAGTGTCATAATGGCTAAATAAAACACAGATGCAAAAATAATTAACAAAGTCTGACACTGATATTTTCTTTCTGGCAAACAGTTTCAGCAAAACTTATATTTGACAACCAGAAGTAGTATTTTTAGAGAAAAGCATAAATGGAAGATGAATATACAATCTTTAGTTCCTTAATATAGATCACTTAAGAAGAAATAGTAAGTTACCTTGCAGAAATCAACAGCCTCTTCAATTGGATTGCTTCTGTCACTGCATGGACACAGTCTTGTTTGATGTCCTCCTACCATTTGTCTTGCATGGAGCCTTTTATCTAAATCCAAAGCAATGCAGTCGTCACTGCTGCAATTCAATAATGGCTCCACAGGAGCTGTCATCTCCAGTTTGCTATTCATCTTATAAAGCCTTTGAGTTTTCAAAGTATCCACTAAAGTTGGTATTTCAATGCTGCGGACAGATCACTTAAGGTTCTTTTGTATTTTCAAAATAGGTTTAAATCGAGGATGGACAGATATTGAAATGCCCAACTTATTGTACCTAGGTGCCAAAGGAGATGATGGAAATGTCAAAAGGTAATTGGATAATCACACCCACCTCCCAGCTGAAAATGTGTGACTTTGTGAGCTTGAGTGACACTTTGACTCAATATTGGCATTGCCTGTGGGGAATGAGCCCCTTGGAACAATGGGGAAAAAAGACAAAGATGAAAAAAAAATTTGAATTAGCCACTAGCAGCCCCAGGAAGTGAAAATTTACTATGTGCTAACAACATGAAGTATAAGGCAAGAGAGAACTTCTATTATTTCTACTCAAGTATAAGATGCCCTTTATTCCATTTGATATAGACTTAGAAAGCAGGGGTCATTTTGGACTTGGAAATCAGTGTCTTAAGGAACTCACATTTATCATTATTCAAGACCCTGAATTTAGGTAGCTGGATTTAGAGCACTCTTCTGAGATTTAGGTGGGAGTTTTTGGTTGGGATTTTCTTGCAGATGCTATTTTACCTGGACCAATCAGAACATGTATTTTAGCTGTTAACCTTTTCCTCATTTGTTTGTTTTCAGCAAAAGCATAACCATCTTTGGAAAGTAATCTGAAATAACATAGGACAGAAAAAGAGATTGGGTATATTTTTTGAGAGTGGGAGTTAGCTTGGGTAACTCTCTTCAGGTACAAAAGCAGTATTCTTACCTGAGCTCAAATTTAGCTAGGATACTAAATTTATATATAGTCTTTTCTTACCAGAAATAAGAATTTACTCAGTTTACTATACAGAGATTGGAGTTTTACCTGAAGAAAATAGTCTCTGTGGGAATAACTCACATTGAAAGTATTGAAGGAAAAAAGCTTCCACTGTCAGAACCAATGCTACTTCCATAAGCACCAAATCCATCTGTATTGAAAAGCAAAGAAAAATATTTCACTTAAGATTTCCTAAATCCAGTCCTATGAATTTATGAGATTGCCTTCATCTCAGGGCTGTTTGGCACAGCTACAATATGTTGTCCCCTGTTGCCCTTCTGGGGACAAGTGACATAAATTGCTTACTGCGTGGTTTCCCTGAGTACTGCTACGTTCAGTGGTCTGCAGGAGTATTGGAACAGGGCCATACAGAAGAGTTTGCCTTGTCCCTACCCTCTGGGACAGGAGAGGTGCAGATGAATGATTTGGAGGCAGTGTCTGAGCTGCTGACCAGCCCTGACCTTGACAGTCCTAGTGCTGCCTGGGAAAGCTGCAGACTTGCGCCAGTATTGATCTGCAGAGGTCCTGGGAGGCTCTGTAGATACAGCTCAGAGTGGGGAGGATTTCTTAACACAATCGAAATACAGCCTTGCCCTGCCTCTGTATTTTGCTGTCTCCCTTCCCTGAGCTAAATTGTACCAATTTCCCTGCCCAGAGCTCATCGCAGCAGCAGAACCATGACTCACCTGGTAGTTTCTGAGACAGCCAGGCATTCCCCTCTAAATCTCTTCATCCCCTTCAGCCTATTTTTAAATGCTTGGCTGCTATTCTTAAGTGCTGGTATTGAACAAAATGTAAATATAGTGCAACCTCTGGTTTTAACCTTGGCCTTGATCCACTTTTATTCTAGTTAAATGTAATAAACAACAAAGGTAGCATAGAGATGTATATTCTTGTTTTAAAAAATATGTTTATCATTCTTTGAAATACATGAGTCAGCTAAGCATTTAAAAGTAAAATATAGATATAAAATTATTCAGACAGGGTGATATAATATAGAATTTAAATTGAGCATATTTTAGCAGCACTGGGAAACCTTACCCCAGAGCTAATAATGTAATAGATCTATCTCACCAACATCTTGGAACTTGCAACACAGTTTTATCCACAAAGGAGAGCTCTCTGGCCTACTTTATGGAATACCTTAGAGGACTTCGCCTGTAAGATTACATATGAACAATGCAATTTATTAAAATCCCTGTTCTTATTTTTCCTGTTGAAATTTTAGCCGGTTACTGAAAAAACAAAACAAAACAAAACACAAAGTATAAACAAATCCAACAGGCTAAGTAAACATAATTCAACAAATGTTTCATCAAACAGGCATACAGGGAAAACATTCTACAGTTTATTTTTTGCCATCACTTGTAAACTCGTATTATGTCTGCCTCTTTTGCTGGGCATTGTGCAAGTTGTGCTTCTGATGAGGAGTATTTTTTCAAATCTGAAGCAGAACTGTGGATATAACTGAAAAGTTGCCCTTTAAAGACAGACCTAAGAAATAAAAATGAGTCAAATTGAAACACTCTTGCTATTTCTTATAAATGGAAAACGTTCAACTTTGTTTAAAAAATGTTAATATGCCAAATACAATTACAAGTGATTGCAAAAGGATACAGACAAAGGCTGAAGCTATATTACCTTATAATTTATTTGGGATGGACATGGATATTTTGGTGACTCTTATTTAGAAATGGTTTACATTAACACATCGCTGTTGGAGGTGTAAGTGTTTAAATCTATTTGCTAAATAGGATTTTACATGAAATCAAAGTAAGAGAACTCAATATAGTGATGCTAATTTATATATATATCTGCAGTTTCTGCTTAGATTTAGTTATACATTCCATCATTTACCTTGGAGTTTTTATGTAATTCTGTTTGATCTGAGAATTTAAGATCATTCCACTTAGTAGAAGATGCTAGATATTCAACAATAATAATTACTATTTTAAAATTAGGCCATTTATGTAAGTAGCAGGTTGCAGAGCTGGCTGTTAATGCTAGGCAGCCATTTTTGCAAAGTGGTATAAAGAATATCCCCAAATTATTTCCCTTCTCTGGTGCTGCCTACCTGCTCAGATCATAAAAAGCAAATTGACACATGTGAAAAACATAGAAGTCCATCCTGGAGAATAAAAGAGGGAAATTCATACAACTCACTAGGCAATGCCAAAATCCAAATGCAGACAACAAAACTGTCAAAGCAAAAATATCTAATTAACCCGTAACTCCTTCTCTGTATGTATACATGTGCCAACGTGATAAAAAACTCTACCATGAAAAGGACACGGGACAGATGAAATTTCCATGAGTCCATTGTCATAGCAATCCACTTTAGAAAGAGAGAGGAAGGTATTTGACCTGACATTAGCAACATTCCTTTACCAGTAGCTGATGGGGGAAAAAAATCCAAAGTAAAATAATCAATGAACTCAAGACATGAATAAATGACTGAATGTAAGGGTTTGCATTTGTGTGCATGAGTGTGGATAGTTTGTTCAGGGAGAGGGGGTTAATTATGAAGGAAGACAGTCAAAAAGTGAATGTGGCTTTGAAGGCCACATAAATGTCTACACCAAAAAAAGCCACAAAAGAATACTTAACTTAAAAATAGTGAAAAAATGCCGGAATTCCTTGTACATATTAGAATCATACACTCATAGAATCACTTAGGTTGGAGACAAGCTCTGAGATCATCAAGTCCTACCATTAATCCAGCTCTGTCAAGTGCACTAACCTGTGTCCCTGAGCTCCGTATTTGCACACCTTTTAAATATCTCAGGGACAGTGACTCCCCAGCTTCCCTAGGTAGACTGTTCCAATGCTTGATAATCCTCTCAGTGATGAAAATTTTCATAATATCCTATTTAAATCTTCCCTGGTGCAACTTGAGACCGTTTCACCTTTTCTTATCACTTGTTACTTGGGAAGAGACCCTCACCTCACTACCTCTTTTCAGGCAGTTGTAGGAAATGATAGGGTAGGAAGCCCTCATGAGCCTCCTTTTCTCCAGGCTGAACAACCCCAGCTCTGCTGCTCCTCAAGACTTGTGCTCCAGATGCTTCATCAGGTTCATTACCCTTCTTTGGACACAGTCTACTACATAATCAGTAGATGATAAATATAATTTCATAGAATGTAAGATTACAAAACCTTATAGACAAATAACATAAAAGGAGAAACTATTGGGGAGGTAGGGAATTAAAGACAAAACATAAGGTCTTTTTACTCTGAGTGGCAAACTCTTTCTAGTTTGGCCATGGCTAGACAGACTGAAAGAAAAGGACATCAGGGACAGGCTGGGGTATACATAAGTTTGTTAGAGGCATTTAACTAAAACCTTGAGGAAGGCTGTTGACATGACATCTCCCATGACCAAGGGCTTCCAGGATGTGCTTACAGGAGGAACCTTCCCTCTGAGGTGGAAAGAACTGCCAAGGAAATGTCATGGGCAACTGCTTCAGCCTAGGGCAGAATGAAGGTACAGTCAGGGGCTTTGGAAGGAAAATAGTAAATATATTTTTTCTGAGGTACCTCAGAATATTTCATAACCTCAAAACAAAAGTATTTTTAAAATAGAAAATTGGACACCTTGCATTAAGTTTGAAATAAACGTTTTTGCATAGTTAAACAGGAAAAACTTTAATGTTATTTGAAATGTTATTTGAAGGATTTTTTATCAAGAATTCTGCATTTTTTCCCATAGTAGCTAGCGTAGGGCTATGTTTCGGATTTGTGCTGACAACAAAGGGATGCTGAGCAGGGCTGACACACAGCCAAGGCTACTTCTACTTCCCACTCCACCTCACCAGTGAGAAGGCTAGGGATACACAAGAAGTTGTGAGTGGACAAAGCTGGGACAGGTGACCCAAACAGGACTAAGGGATATTCCAAACCCTGTGGCATGATGCTCAGCATGTAAAGCTGGAGGAATAAGCAAGAAGGGTGGAACATTTGAAGGGGTGTCATTTGTCACCATCATATGAGGTGGAGCCCTGTTCTCCTAGAGATGATTGAACATCTGCTTGTCAATAGGGTATGGTAAGTGAATTCCTTGTTTAGCTCTGCTTGGTGTGTGGCTTTTGCTTTACCTGTTAAATTGTCTTTACCTTAGCTTATGGGTTTTCTTGCTGGTGCTCTTTCAATTCTCTCCCCCCACTCTCCACTGAGGGGAGTGAGTGGGAAGCTGTGTGAGGCTCAGTTGCTGTCTGGGATTAAACCATGGCAACATTATGATGACAACTATTTGTAAAATTATGTGCTTTACATTTTTTCTTATTGAGAAGAAAAGTTTAGCATGGGGAGAAATGACAATCATGTAAAGCAGCCTATGTAAAAACCAACCCAAAGCAAACGGCAACAAAACCTTCCACTCTGCAGCTGGGCTACTGAAATGTAAAGCAAATATCCAAAACTACAGCTTTGGTTTGGAAGGGTTTTAATGACCTTCATGCATGAAAATGTTTGAAATGGGTCCAGTATTTTATCACAAGTTACTCTGCACCAGAGTAATGCACCCTGTTCAGGTCCAGCACTGATCTCTAGGGCTCTTCCCATACTGATCAGTTTTGTGATCTTGTTGGGCATCTGTCAAAGAACAAAACCCCCAGCTGAGAGGGTGAAAAGCTGACACAGGAACCAATGAACTGTGATAATAGCTGAGGCCAGACAGAGCATTCCATATGTCTATCTCTTTGGAGTAATAGAAAATTAGCACCCCAATAGCAGGAAAAGGATGAGTATCAAAAACCTGGCCACCAATACTAGATCTGCAAATCTTGGGTTAGATGATTAAGTATGTTTCCTCTTCATATTTATGACTTTGAAAGTTCATGACTTAGTTGCCTTTATTTGATTGATTAGAGTTATACAATTCAAACTGGGGCAAGACAATGTTATAAAATAATATCCCAGGGTAATGAAATAGGACAGTTTCATAGCCTGCAGTTTAACTGGAAAGCTTGTACACACATTCATACATATACAAAATCAATGCACACGCAGACACAATTAGTTTGTAACTATTATTTACTCTATTTTTTCTTTTTTCTGTACATTGCCCAAACCAAGGACATCCTTACCTCTTTGAGAAATGAAACTCAGGTTTCATATTCTTATATATTCCAAAGATGGAATGTTCATTTTGCTTCTGGCACTCCCTCTGTGCACAGGGCCCATTGAAATAATCATGACTCCTGAGGTCAACAGCACCATCAAGCCCTGAGGTGACCCATTTGGTCTCTCTTTTCTGTACCATTGTATCTCTCCTTTCTCTGGTATTTTTATGTATCACAGGCAGTAGAACACAACTGTCCCTCTTGCTATCAATGCCATGTGCAGAAAGTCAGATACACTAAATATTTGGCTCTTGGAGCAGGAGCACCCTGTCTCTGGACTGGAGCCAGGAAGAGTATCTCTTAAGAGAGACAGGACAAAAGTAGCTCCTTTAAAAAGTACATTCTTCTACTATATTGTTTTTGCTGCCTGACTTTTTGTTCCTGGGCCATTTTACTCTGCAACCTACAGTTGCTTGACAGAGGGTCTATACAGAAAGCAGGTTGCAGGACTTGGCCTTTCTGAAACTTTCTGAAACTACACAAAAGATAAGCAAAATATTAATGAATTGTATTGCTGGCATATGTGGTATTCTTCTCATTGTCTGACACATTTCCACGGATGTTGGAAAATAGATGTGAAATAAAATCAGCTTGGTTGTGAGCATTAATCTGATGTTACAGCTTCAGATACTGATAAGCCATGAGAGTGCAAAAATGCCTTGTTTGTGAAAAAGCACTCGGTACATAAAAATTAGGTATAATCTAGAGTTTTTGTGACACACAATGCCGCAGAAGCAGAAAACCCACAGGAGTTCCTGTTTTTCTGGTAAATGCCATAGACATGTGATTTCAGATCACTTCCTTGTGCCCTAAAATGCCCATGACATCACTGGTGACACTCACAGCTTCCCAGTGCACTTGTGCAAGGCTTCCATTGCGTGTACAGCTGCACACATCCAGGCTGACACTCCAGCTTTATCATTGCTTACAATGCACATGCATTCCCTCTCAGCCTCAGCTGCAATATTTACACAACAGATTGGATTAGAATATTTGCAGGGAGCCTGTTATGAATACCTCTTCAGATAATTTTTGTGGAAAAACTTTTGTTTGCTGATTAGCTAGATAATAGCCTTCAGTTCAGTATTTTGGAGTGAAGCTATCCAGAGACTGAAAAGGTGGTGGAGAATGCATACACCTCCATGAGATGCCTACGTAGTGGAATATTCCCTCTGCACTCTGAAGTGCCAAAGCAGAAGCCAGCTCCAGGGCAGGAGCTGTGTTACTGTACTGGCACTGTGCTGAGCTCGAGACAAAAGGTCCTGCTAAAGATGTTGTAAGGTAATGAATGCAGACCTTATCCTTTTAGATTTAAAACATAACTTTTTAAATAATACAAGCCAAAGAAGAAAGTGAAAATGATAGACTTGCCCTTCAGTCGTGTTGTAAATTTTATACATGACTGAACTTGGAGCGCTACTTGCAATTCCTTCTTTTTCTTGGCAGTTGTTTCTTGACTCTTAAAGGTCTGCTCCTAGTCTCAGGTCTCAGATTTAATTGTTTGTAATTATAATTAGAATGAAAGATCCTCATCTTCCTGCGTATTCATGAAGCCAGGAACACCTCTGATCACAGAAAACTCCTACAAAAAGATAATTATGTTTTTAAGGAAATGGATAAAGAAAAAAACCTACTCCCAGGATGAAACCTTGTGCAGTCTTGAGTAAATGATAAATTGGGGATTAATACCAGGGGAAATAATGTCAGATTTTAACAAGACTGATGAAGAACGAGGAATTTAATACAGGAAGGCAACATGTAAAAAAACCCCAAACAATAAAACCTAAAATCCTGTGTTTGAGACAAGTATCCTGATTTATTGCCTGAAATGCACCCATGTGCAGAGGCACCTGTCCAAAGCCTCTACAAAATCTCGTTTCCAAAGCTTATGCAACATCCAAGCCGTGCCCAGCCTTTATGCATGTGTTTGGGAGAAAACTATGGAGGTTTGCAGTTGCCTTTAGTGGCAGCAGAACTGTGACATTTTAAAAATATGTATTTTTCCCCTGCAAACTCTCTCTATAAAATGTAGCTACTGATTCAAATCATCTTATTATTTCTGTCCTCTCACAGGTTGTGCAGGGGAACCATACTGAGAATCATGTTTTTAGTATACAGAACACAGATGATTAAAATATACTTAGGGTGCTTTCAGGAAATACCTTTTTAATCATCAGGTAGCTTTAGGTTATTTGATCAGCTACACCTGGATCTTGTCTTGATGCAAAAACTTAGACAAATATTTTTGTCAGCAGAGAAGATGCCTCCGGTAACAAAAGGGATGTGTGATGCATATTTCTTTTCCTCTGTGTTCCAATTTTTTGTGTCAAATCCATACAGTCAGAAGATCTGGATATCTTTTCTTCAGATTTTCAGCTAACTGCAGTGTGTAAAATAATGCCATGCCAAGATTATATATACTGAAGATATGGTATGATGAAAGCTGGTTTTGTAAAAAGATTTCTTAAGAAATGGCACTCTGCAAACTTTAACAGATCTCTAGAACATCCTGTGTCAAACACAGTGTGCCGAGATTTTGTTCCCCCTCCCAAAACATGGCTACTGTTAACTGTCTGAGTGGTAATTTTAGTGTCTTTTCTTCTCTTTCATCAGCTGAATGTCAAGATGATGTCTATATTTCATGTACATGAAGTGAATGGGGAAATTTTCTCTGTGGATACCTTTTCTGCTTTTTAATAAATTCTTTCTTTTGCCTGAAGAGAATTAGAAGCTGGCTTTTGACCTCCATTAATTTTTTTTTAATTTAATACTTCTCTGCATGCATTAAAATTATTATTAACCGTACTTTGCACAGCAACATTTCCATTTCCTCTTCCTCTATGCTTTCTCATTTGCTGCAGCAGGTGCTCTGTTAAGAACAGAACAGGAAAAGCAAAGGGAATAAATAGAGGAAGTCTGGGCCCACATTCCAAGTCTTTCCCAAATACAAAAAGAATGTTAGCGTGCCTCTGTCTACCAGACTGCTTTATAACTGACTGCTTCTCAAAGCAAAGCTATAATTATGAACTCAGGGTTGTTTGACAGCTTTCTAAAGGCAAATAACACCATTTAAAACGCTGTAAGTTAAAAGTGATCAGAAATGTTCTCTGACTGTGGTATCCTGGGTAGCTATTGCGTGTGCAGATGTTCAGGCAGGCTGTGCTCACTTCAATCACCTTGGTTTCTGCAGGGATGCTTCTAGCGCCAGGTAAAGTCCCTTTAAGCGGCATCCTCAAAATCCTGCCTTTAATGCCACAATTCTTGCAGCAGATCTTCCAATTTATCCCCTAATGAGCAATTCGGCTCCAAAGGGGGAAGAGACTCGAAGCTTTGAGCACATCCTGAAGTCGAGCCGTACTTACCACCGCGGAATGGCAGCACAAGCCACCAAACTCGGATCCTTCCCGCGGGCTTTGTAAAACAGGTAGCTCATGCAAGTCCGGCAGCCGCCTGTTCACTTGGTACAGGGGCAGGCAGTGTGTCTGCTCGTTGGGAAGGGAAGCGAGCGGCGCCTGCCCGGCGATGCTCTCCGTCCCTCCATCGCTCCGTCCGTCCGTCCGTCCGTCCGTCCCCAGGCAGGACCGACTGGCCCCTCTAGCGGGGCTGGCCGCGCACTGCAGGGCCCGGCCGGGCACCCGCCCCGCCCGAAACCTCGAAACGAGCGCCTTCTTTTGTGATGAGGGCCAGAAAGGATGAGAGAAAAAAGCCGCCAACCCTCCTACTCCTCAGTCCTTTTGTGCTTCTCAAGGCACAGGGTCTATTTTGCCCCTGCCTCCTTGTCAATGCCTGCTCTTTTCTCCAGAGGCTGCTTGAGTATTGTACAATGGCAAGTGCAGCTATTGGCACTTCACAAAGAACCTGAAATGATAAGTAAAAAGAATATGACCCCAGCCATGCAAAAAGACAATTGCTGCTTCGTTACAATTTAAATCAATGATTTTAATCTCTCTCTCTCTCTTTCTTTCTTTTTTTTTTTTTTTTTTTTTTTTTTTGAATATTTTTTATTTTTTTTTTTTTTTGGTATTCTGCATAATTTTTACATTTTCTCTTGTTCTGCCTATTTTCAAGTGAAGGATGCTGGATGACAAATTTGAACCCTTTGGCAACAAGCTTGTCTGTTCTAAGTTTTCTGGGCCCCTTAGAAACAGTCTATGGGCTGAAAAATCTCTATTTACATTTTACCGCATAGATTGTTTGGACTCAGATAGTTAATGACTGGGAAATAATTGAAAAGTATTTAATGGAATTCAGCAATAATAAAGGATAATTTTGCATGAAAGTTTTTATAAAGGTTATTGTCTGAGGAAATGGGTTTAGGGTACTTTTCCACAGAAGAAATGGAAAATACAGAAATTGATAGAATAAAGTAAGGAAGTGAAAAATCATGCACAGAATGAAGACACCCCTTGCTTTTTTTTCCAAAAGCTCTATCATTCTGTTCCTTCCTGGGACTCCTCCTTTTTTTTATTTTTCAGCACTGGATTTACCCACATCTTTCAGCATTTGAACATATGCTTTTCATTCTATGTCATTGCAATATTTTCCTTGGCATTAGGTAAAGCTAGAGACACTAACATCACTAGATAAAAAATGAAAAAAATAGGAGATAACTTTGCTCACATCAGAGAAACTTGCATCAAAACAGGTAGTACACACATGCTTCTTGAAAAGAAAATGCCTTGTTTTAGCTGACCAGGAAAGTAGCCTGTAGGTTTTCAGATCAGTTTTGTTGGCTGGCTCAAGAGCACATCTCGATCAGGCATTTATGGGTTTTTGGTCCTACTGTGGCTCCTTAAGACCAATATTTTTCAAAGATTATGAGATATGATGAAAAAAGGCAGTGAATCTACTCTTATGACAAAACTTATGTGTAGCAAATTATCCCCTAAGAGCTGGTACTAAAGCCAGCTTAGTGTTCCAGAAAACACAAAATACAGGCATTCAATGCTCATTAAAGTGTCTGCTTCAGCCTTGTAACATGCAGTTTGTGAACAAAATTTTATTTCCCCTCCATTGAACTCAGAGCAGGACACAGGGAAACTGGAGGCATCTGAAGCCTGTAGAATGCATAATTTTTATAGACTATTGCAAACTCGAAATGATCTGTTAATAATGCATTTACTCCCAAATGCATCCAGTAGATGCATGTTACTGGATCACCTCTTCAGGAGCAACAGCACATGCCATAACTCATTTTATACACAGGGGCCTTCTGAAGGAGGAAAAATAGGAATAACACAATACTGAAGTCAGTTATTTGTCAAATTAGCCATAGAAAACTTTGGGGTTGCAAGACAATGAATATAAGTAAAAATAATGAGAATTCCCAAGTGATGTGAATACAGAAAGGGATGTAGTTTGACAAACAGATGAGTAAATATCTTAACAGGGGAATGGCATAAATTTAGTGATCTAATGGATCTGGTTCAGCTTCAGTGATCCATTTTGCTGTGTCTATCCCAAATGCTTGAGAACACACACACACACGCACACATGCACACACACACACAGAGACACACATGAAAGTGTCTTCTGAGAAGAGAGGTGTTACAAGAAATTTCAAATCTGAATGCAGGTTTATGTATTAGTCCACTTTACCATTTATATTTCCCCATTTGATTTTGTTCTTAAATTTTGTTTATGCCATAGAATATACGCATGAATGGTCTGTGATTTTCCCATTGACACTAAGGTCATGATGGCCTCCACTGAAATAACTGTCACATACTATTTTTCTACAAATCTCGTAATGATAAACTGTAATGATGCTTTTTAAGGTGTCATGGTATGATGCGGTAACAAGTATCTTGGCAAATCTAAATGGCAGTGTCATTGGCAGGATACTTCATAACAGCAGCCCTGTAGTGTCAGAGGATCCTTCCCTTCCCTTCCCTTCCCTTCCCTTCCCTTGCTTTATCTCATTTCTTCTTACTGTAGGTACTTCTATATAACTTCTGTTCCTACACCAGCACCTTCCAAAACATAGCATTAATACTCCCACAGAATTTTAGTGCAGTGACTTCACAGTACAGGTGCAGCTCTCTGATAGGGAACCCTTTAAATGAAGATCTGTAAGTCTGAGGCAAACTGTATTATTTGGAAGAAAAATAGAAGTAAATAGAAAAAGAGCAGGTTTAAAATATGTTTGTCAGACACTGGTTACATCATGGATTCCAGCCAATGATTCATTGTCTCCATTTTTTGCTTCTGTTATTCTCACAACTGCACCAGATATCTGAAAACCACTTCATTCTGGTTTTATACACATAAAAGGGATTGTCTCTCTAAGGAATCCTTTTTGTTTCAAGAAATCACACTAAAGCTTAATATTAGTAGTTATTGAAACACTTCTGAGTCCAGTTAAATCACAGAGCAAAAGAATTCAATGTCTTATCTATAAGAGATAGCTCTGAACTGAAGCGACAGTAGACATACTCTACAGCTATTGAGAAAAGATCCAACATCAGTCCAAGATCAAATCAGAGATAACATCATATCTGTATGGGGAAATAAAAGAAATACAAATCCTTGAAGGGCAAGTGTAAATTGGATAAGCCCTGCAAGACTAAGAGAATACAAGAGATATTCAAAGTCAAAAGCCAAAATTTAAGATTTGTATACCAGAAAAGTGTCATATTATATATCATAACCAAATGTGAGACTACAATAGCTGGGAAGATTTGACTTCAGTGTTTAGTCAAAGACCTGATATATTAAAAAAAAAAAACAAAAGAAGGGAAGAAATTCAAGTGTAACATTAAATCAAACTTACAATTGTAGAAATATAGATGTTATAGGTAAAGTACTACTGTGAATCTTGTATGTGAAAATGAATCTAGGAAATCTGTCTTTTGTGGACAAATCAAAGTTAATGCTAGACATCACATGTACCACGGCAGGTATACAGGTAAATTTTGGTCCTATATGTCTACAATATCATTGTTTGTGTGTTTAGGAGCATCAAATTTGTCCATACATTGGAACAGTAAACTAGAGAAGCCAGTAATATAGAAGCCTGAAACTCAGCATAAAAATAAATCAGTTTTTTTATCCTCTAATAGATAGAAATCCTGGAAGGGTAGAAGAAAGGCAAGGGTCCTGCTGTGAGAGTGAGGCAGGCTCCAAAGATATCTGATGAAGGTAAATGCTAGTATATTAATGAGCCATTTGTGCCTGAAGGGCTGATTTTGGAAAAGTTAAAGTTTTATTATATTTAGCAGAACTCTGTAAAGCCTGTAAGGATTTGCTGACATCGAGTAGAGGATCTCAGCATCTTTATTCCATTCATGTCTTTATAAATCCACTGTTGAGACTAAAACAAATTACATACCTGAAAAAGACTTCATGAGCTTTTCTTGCAACTGGATGGGAGGATTAGTGGTGCCTGTTGTTTTGTTTAATCTGTTCATGACAACTTACAGTGCTGGCAGCTGCAACACTAATTTTATGAAACCTGGCTTCATAAAAGGTTTCACATTTATCAATGTCCTAGGGTGACTATATGATTCTATATGAATATATAGCATTTATAGTCATAACTATATGTTATGACTACGTAACACTTCATTTGTTAAAACTATTTTAGAACACTTCTATACTATCCAACTCAGGTCTAATCTATCTTGGATTCTAAACAAGACATTGGTATGCTGGAAATCCTTCCCCACTCAGTACCATACCAATAGAATAATTTTTCTATACTTCTATACACTAGTACAAGAAAAGTTGAATGATGTTGGACTAAGAACAAGTCCTATAGGAAGTATAACACTAATGTGGCAATCAGCAATTGATATTTCCTCAAAAATATCCATCTTATCTAGATCCTGTGAATACCCTTATCCCTGGAAATAAGTAGAAGGACCATGGAAGAAAGTGAAAAACTATGGTCAGTATCCTTGGTATGCCAAATATGTACCTTTACTATTACACTCAATAGGAGACTATTTTTTTTACCTGGTTTGCCTTCGAATACTCACATCTTTAATGAATTCTATCTTCTTACACCATAGAATCATAGAATTGTTTAGGTTGGAAAAGACCTCCAGGGGCATCTAGTCAAACCATTAACCCAGCACTGCCAAGTCCACCACCACATCATGTGCCTAAGTGCTAAATCTACACATCTTTTAAACACCTCTAGGGATAGTCACTCTACCACTTCCCTGTGCAGCCTGTTCCAGTGCTTGAGAGCCCTTTTAGTGAAGAAGGTTTCCCTAATATCCAATCTAAACTTCCCATGGTGCAATTTGGGGCCATTTCCTCTTGTCCTATTGCTTGCTGCCTGAGAGTGTTCCTTATAATGTGCATTTCAGTTTGTTTCTATGCTTTTCTTATTTTTGGCCCAAAATTTCTGCTGCAATTCTATACTTACGTTTATTTTCTAAGTAACTTCTCCTTCTGTGTATTTGATTTGAAATCTCATGTTTAAATTTATATTCCAGTCAAATTTATGTTCTGGTGCCCTTGCTAGTTCCCCTCTGTGCTTTTGCTGTAATATTATATCTGAAGCATCTGCTGGTTCTCCTTGAACTTCATTCTCTATATCACTAGTACCACACTAGTGTATTCTTTGAAATCTATTTGTTTTTTTGTGCTATCCCATCCCAAGTATTTTAAACTCTACCATTCCATGCTAATTCTTATCTCAGTTCTCTGTTGATTGTAGCATTTTTAGAAAGTCCATCCCTCCCATTATTCTTATATTTTTCCATGTAGAAAATTGTCTCACAAATGCACTCATGGACTTGCTGGACAGCTTTTGTTCTGACATACCAGTTTTGCAATGGGTCCTCTGGTAGATGAGGGATATTTTACTTGCATGTTATGGTATAATAAAAAATGAACCCTTTTTTTTTGGGCCCTATATGACAAACAGCAAGCCCAGTGCCTTGGTAGCATATTGTGGTGGATTGATTTGGTTGGATGCCAGGTGCCTACCAATAGCTCCACCTCATGGGTGGGGAAAAAGGCAGTTTAATACAAAAAAAGCTAAATCTGTGTGCAGAAGCAAAGGAAAGCAGAGGATTTATTCTCTGCTTCTCATCAGCAAGTCATGTCCAGATACTTCCTGGGAAGCAGAGCTTCAGTACATTTAATGATGCTTCTGGAAGACAAATGTCATACTAATGAAAGCCCCCCTTTTCCTTCCTCCTGTCTCTTGGATTTTCTATCTGAGGAGATGCCGTATGTCATGGAAAATCCTTTTGGTCCCTGTGGGTCAGCTATCCTGGCTATGTCCTCTCCCTTCTGGTGAGGGGGGATTGTTGGAGAGACAGCACTGATGCTGTGGGAGCATTTCTCAGCAGTACCCAAAACACTGGTGTTTTACCAACACCTTTCTTGATACCAATGTATGGCACAGAGACATGAGAGCTGCTGTGGAGAAAATTAACTCCATCTCAGACAGAACTAGTACACATATACAGATGTTCAAAAGGAAAAGAAAGGAAAATTACTTCTGATTGAGCAGTAGAAAAAATCAGACTACATTTGCCTTTTACAAAAAATACATTCTAATAGTATCCACATCCAATTTGGCTTGACTTTGAATTTTGTAACAGTGTCTTGAAAATTATCAGTGTGTATTCTATGTTCTTGGATAGTGATTAAGCTTGCAAGCAAAAACATTCTAAATTCCATTTTTGACATTTATTAAAAGCCAAAGATATTACTGAAGTCCTGACATACATGATCCTTCAGCCCCTAAATTGCTAAAAATCACTCTAAAGATTCATGACTTACACAAGTATTGCAATTATTGGTCCTAATTTTCCTCAGACCTACTATTGACAAAGTATATGGACCAAATTAACCTCTGCAATCAGTTAGATTCTCTCACTGTGTTTCTCTGAAGGTGGATGTGAACCATGCTGTAATGTATCTCATAAATGGGCATTTGTCAGAAAGAGTCTGAAATTTAAGCACTGGCTGACAGTTTTAGACTTAGAAAAATTGGAGTAGATCCATGGATTCAGTTTAAGTTTTTAAAGTAGCAGTAATTGAGGCTCATAATTGTAGTATTGAGCAGTCAGAGAAAAAGAGAAGCATATGTGCACAGAAACAGAACAGTTGTTCTTGAAGTCTTAGATCTGCTAAAGCAGTTACCTTGAACAAAAGTTAACAGCTATAGCTAGTAAGGCATTTTACAACCTCTTTGTCCTTCACTTAGTCCTGACTAGAGACTGGGAGAAGATACCAATGGATGTTATAGCTCAGTGGAAGAAAAGATCAGGTAGAATAAATAGCAGAAAACCTTCTCTGATTTTGTCTCAGTACAGAGCATATTCACACAAACAAAAAAAAATATTTCTTTTTTTGTTCATTTGTTTGGTTGGTTTGGTTTTTTTTCCCCCAAAGCAAAAATAATACAAGGCAAGATTCCAAGGAATTTCCTCAAAGGAAAACATCTTCTTTAAAATCCTACAGACTTCTTAAATTATCTTCAAGAAAACCTTTCATCCATAAGGAGGACGTGATTGTATATAGGCACTTAATTTTTTTAAAAATCCTTTCCTAAATAGATATATGCTTAGGTGATACACTCACAAGCAGCAGAATTTATGGCACTCCTCCAGTACTTCTGTTGACCTGGCTCATCTATCATTATACACTGTTCAGTTATTTCACAATAATTTTTTTTCCCTCAGAGGTTCTGGTCCACCAATAATACCAAGTTTACAGGGTTTGATTTCTTTAGATAAGGGTTATGTGGGATTCTTTGGTTAGACTTCACCTCAATTCATTAAGAAATACTTTTTAAATGAAAACAGAACAAACACTAGGCACAATCTTTTTGCAGAGCTAGCAGCAATGAGCTACTTAACCATAACTTTTATAACTGCTTCTCCTGCAGCTGTGCTGCAGTCTGCCTTTAAACTGTTAATGCAAGAATACATACATTCACTTTTGGTGACAGTATGAGAAATGGAATATGTAAACCTGCTTTCAGCAGAGAATTTGCTACAAGGTTCTTAAGCCTTCATTGGCTATTTTGTAAATTCAACCCAATTGTCTAATGCCAAATGCAGTTCTAATCAACTTTATTTTTTGCCCCCTTTTTCATACCTGAAATCTAAAGAAAATGAGGACAGTAGAAAGAATTCATTATATACATATTAGTGCTCTGAAGTCATGAAACAGGATTAATCATACCCAAAATACCCAGAAGAAAGTGTGTTTATAATCCCTGTACATTCTCATTAGCCACTTGAAACCAGTCTCTGGAAATCTCTAATTGGGGAAGAAACTCTATACAAAATCTTTGCCCCTGAATTGACTGAATCAGGGCTCTAGGGGAAAAACAAACATGATTAGCTTTGGCAGTTAGACTCAGCTGAAAGTCTAAGAAAACAGATTCCCTTAAAGAACATTACTGCTCTTGGCCTAACTCAGAGCACACCTCTAACTGTGGTATGGATGTCCCAAATTATGAATTGTCCCAGAAATTATGAATCTTATCCAGTGTGATTCTGAGTCCAAGGCAAAGGGCTCAGAGGTTGATTTTTGCCTTTCTGTTCCTATGAGAGTTACAGTAATAACAGTTACTTATTAACAACTTTCTCCATATTTTAACATAGACTTCAGATATCTAAATCCTGAGGGGGGTTTTCCTAGTGTTTACGAAGAAACCTTTCCCTGTTTTTTCCCCTCTAATATGCTAGTTCTCATGGATGGTTCTCTTGTAGTAATCTCTTCATTTGACCAGACTGTAACAATGAAATTTAAGAGGTGGAAACTGCACAGAATGACTTTCACTACATAGATAGACTTGGAAACTATCTCCATTCTCCAGCAACTCTCTGGTAAGCTCTGTAGCTTTTGTGCTCAGTCCAAAAACCTGGGTTGGTAGCTGAATGTCACTGAACACACCTTTAGTGATGGCTGTGTTGGCCTGACAGAAAACGGAAAAGCTGCTGAAATTATCTAAATGGAACCAACCTAAGTCCAGGGAGGGCAGCACCAACCTTATCCTCCTGTTCCATTCTGCTGTTCTGTTCTGTCTTCACAGTGATGGTAAAACACGTAAGAAGTTGTGGAGGAAGAACTGGAGGGGAGATCAAGGACTGTGAAGGACAAAGCTGAAGGAGTCCCCCACAAGTTAAGAGTGAAAATGCTCCATATGCATTAATAATGGTGAAGTGGGATGTTTTTAAAGAATCCTGATGGGATGAAAAAGTTTAGAGTGGGTAAAGTCAGGGTAAGGAGAAAAATTGAAAAAAATGTCATCTCTGAAGATGTTTGAGCAAAAGCAGTGCTGGGACACAGGGCCAACTTAGAAAGTTTGTGTGTAAAACTGATGCCTGAAAAAGAAAGAAAAAAGCTAAAGGCACACTAAAGCAACAGAGAACAGTCCCATTAGCTCTCTTATAATGTTAAAATTGGAATAGCTATATATTCTGGCCAGGGAAATATATGCAAATGTATGTAAATGTCATGCAGATTGTATCTTCAGCTTTTTTGATGCCCAACGTAGTCAGGTCTGTAATACAGTTATCCAGAGGAATCAGTGAATTCTTGCTGGCGAGGCAGAAGCATTTGGGTATGGATGGAGATCAAGTAGTTTTTCTTCCAATTTTACTTTAATGACTGAAGCAGAGTGGATAACTCTCTGAATTAGGCCATGTGCTAACTGGAAATCATCTGTAAAAAGGATCAGAGAAGCCATGTATCTATGCATTGAAATAAAGAGATATATGTCTTCTACTTGGAATTCCAAACTATGAGACAGTTGCTGTAAATCACATTTTAATTTTTGTGATTCACCTAAGAAGTCACCAGGGATTTAGGAAAAATCTATCCAGAGTTGAATATCTGTATCTTGTAAAGTTAACTAATATATATATTACATTAATTTAAAATATTTTTATACAAACAGTATATAGTAGGCAGTGCAAACCATCATTCTGTACTTTACACTGGATTTCTATTTAATTATTTTGTATTTCTCTTTAAGTATTATTACCTGAGTTTTCACATTGTGTGTGGCTTTTTGATGAGTCCTGAAAAGACAACTGAATGCCAGCATCTGCCCTTCAACAGACAAAGAGGCTCAAAGACAGGAGAGGGAAGAAGATAACGGTGGCTACTGTTTGTGGAACATTCCCAAGCATTTTTTGCAAATAGTTACTCATATGAATGAGCTGTAATTAACTATTCACATCCTTTTTGTGTTTGCTTTCCACAAATATTCCAGCATATTGGTTTATTGGCATGAATGATCAATGCAGTGATGACTTTGCATTTGTAATTATTATTATTTTTACTAGCAGGCAGATTCTGAGAGATATCCTCAACCAATTAGGAAAAACCACATGACTGATACATCCAATAGCAAAAGTCCCTTCTGAATTTCTAATATCAGATACTTTGATTAAACTGCCATCCAATAACCTGCACATGAAAAATATTTATAGAAATTATTTAACAAAAAAATCAGATAATTGCATGTGAAAATCACAAATAGAAAATGAAGCAAAAGGCCCCTCATCACAAATGAAGTATTATGTACCCAGTTTTGTTGCTGATATATGACTTTCTCTAGTGTTTCAGCTATATAATCATGTTTTGTAGAAACCTGAACTGCCCAGCAACTGGGTGACTCAGGGTAATTCAATGACTGTATTTCACCACTGCATCCAGAAAGTGCAACTAACAGTTCAGCCCTGATGGTATCAGGGAAGTCTGAGCTAAGCTGTAACATGCTATTTCACTTTGACTGAATCTTCATCATCTTATCTTTATCTAACAGGTCTCCCACCAACTGACAGAAAAAGTTAAGGTGCTGGACTGCGAAGCAGTGGTTCTATGTGTGAAACAAGCTTTGCATTGGTGAATTTATAATAACAGAAAACAGTTTTCTCTTCTGCTTGCAGAGTAATGTCTCAGAGAGAAGGAAATGCAGTGCCCTATTTTGGAGGATATGTTTTCCAAGCTAACAGCAGCATATTGCAGTTCCCTCTGGAGGTGCAGCCCATCCAAGGAGCAGCTCCCTGGACTGGTCCCATTTCAGACTACTCAATACCACACAACAAGGGAGTTTCAGCTGAATTCTCTAAATACTGTTTTTTTTAAAGTTTTAGTTCACCACTCTCATTATCAAATCTGTAGCTGTCTCAAGAAGTTTTGTCACGTCTACCTTCTTTTTATTATGGAACAGCAGTATTCTCCCAATTGTTAAGGTTGCACCTAGCTTTTAAAGTCCTATATTTGCCCTTCTTTAACTTTGGCTTAGAAATTGGTTTGGCCTTAAAATTTCCATACTTTGAAGGAAAAGAAGGATAATTAATTTTCTTCAAACAGTGTATAATCAAACTGTTTTTAATTTAGAGGTCAATTAAAAATTACCCTGATTGAAAATTTACTTATTTAATATTTTGCTACCTCTAACTCAAAAGCTGCTTAATATAACCTCTTAAAACTTTTCCTGCACTTAGATCCTTTGATAACTCTCAGGCTTCTTAATTAAAAATAAAACGCCCAAACTGCAATTTTGTGAGTGTAGTATATTTTCCCTGCAGATTACCTTTGGCCATACTCTTGTGTCTTTATTTCAGCAGATACTTTCATTTTCTGTTGGCTTCAGTAGGAAAAAAAAATGTTGGTTCATTGGTTCATTCTGCAAGAACAAATATATTTCTTGAGAAGAAACAGTAAGATATCTTCACCATATGTGCAACTATGAAAAAAAGATAAATTGTCTAATTTTTTATGGTTATTTGAAAAAGGACAGTGTGGTGGATTGACCTTCACTGGATGCCACATGCCCCCCAAGCTGCCTTATACCTGCCCCTTCCCAGCTGGACAGGGGAGAGAAAATAAGTTGAAAAATGACTCATAGGTTGTGATAAGGCAATTTACTAAAGCAAAGGCAAAAGCTGAGTGCACACAAGCAAAGAGAAAAAAACAATGTTTTTTCTGCTTCCCATCAGTGAGTGATGTCAAGGCACTTTCTGGGAAGCAGGGATCCAGCATGTGTAGCAATTGCTCCAGAGGACAAATATTGCAAATAATGAATGCTCCCCTTTCCTCCTCTCTCTCTTTGCTGTTATATATGAGCTGATGTTGTGTACTATGGAATATCCCTGTGGTTAATTTGGGTCAGCTGGCCTGGTTGTGCCCCCTCTATCTTGCCCACCACCAACCTACTGGGGGGAACGCTCACAGACAGTGCTGCTCCTGTGCCTGCTCAGCAGTACCCAAAAAACTGGTGTGTTATCAACACCTTTCCAGCTACCAATGAAAACCACAGTGCTGTGAAGGTTACAATGGGAAAATAAGCTCCATCTCAGCCAGACCCAGTACAGAGAGCCAGGCAGATCCTGTAAAAATCAGTAAGGATTTTATTTATTGTCAGGTTCTCTGCATTAGTATATCAACCCATGTCAGTAATGTGCTCCTGGAATGAACCTTTTGATCATTCCCATTCACCAAACCTACCTGGGTCATTTTCTGTCCAGGAGTCCTGGCTGGAGCTAGTCCTAAGGAAGGACACCTGAGAAATGCAACGTGCATGCCAGGTGCTCAGTGCCTGCTGCTTCTTCTCATAGGTCTGCTCTATGTTGTATCATTCTGCTTGTTTCCCTTGATGTAGCCAGAAGATTGCAGAACTCTGTGGAAGGTGAGAGCAGCTGCCACAAGACCAGTAGCACATGAAGAAGATGGAGAACACAGGGAAGCTCCTCACCAAGTTAGCAGCCAGAAAATGCAGACAATTAACAAGGAAAGTTAAAAGGCATATAAAATTAATTTATTTCTGATGAGATGGAGAAGGAATATTTTAACTAAATCAGAAACAAATGAAATCCTTCAGATGGCACAGATCCAGAACTTGACCAGGATTTCAAAATTGTCAATCACTATGCAGGAAAAACAGAAGTATTCATCATTAGCATGATGTATTCATCTCTTAAAGTGATTAATTAAGTACTTTCTATTCTATTAGTAACTGTGAAGGATGTGAAACAAAAACCATTAAGCATTTTAGAATCTACTGTGCCCAATAACTTGCACCCAGCAGTATTAAAGAATTGGTTTAGGAGCTCTCTGAATATTAATGTTGATTTTGAATAAATCTTGATTTCTGGGGAAAATGTTCCACAGGACTTGTAAAGAGTGCTGCTGTCCTAAAAAGGGTGAAATGAGATGATATGAGGAGCTAAAGGCTACTTAGTCTAATATTAACTTCTCTTAAAACCATGGAAGGTCTTGTATGGGACACAATCAGTTAAAAAGTTCAAATTTAAGCATAAATAATGGAAGTTACTGTGGTTTTATGAAAAACTAATCTTTTCAAGAAAATTTGCTAAAGTTTTTTCATAAGATCAGCTAAGGCTGGGTGATAATGTTGACATAATATACATAGATTTCTATGATTAATAGTTTATAGTTTAACATTTATAGTGTAACACTGTATAGACTCAGTATAGATCAGTGTAAGAAACAAATGAAATAGGTTAAAAAATCTCCTAATGCCTAAAGCACAGCTAGAAATTGTGGAATCCAATATAAAATGAAGGCATTTGTAACTATTTCATAGAACTGTAGGAATTATTTGGAATTAATCTTATGTGATACTTTGTATTCTCCAGGACTTCAGGATGATTATGAGGGAGTTGCTCAGAGAAACTTAAGGGTAGGATGTCTGAAAATCTGTGACACGTTACCCCTCCCTAACTGAGTCTGAAAAAAAGGCTGTTTCTATCAGTTATTACCCATGAAAATTATGGGTACCTCTATGTCTGTCTAATACTCTCTTTATGAATCCACTTCAATTCTTGGCCCTAAATATTTCCTCATTTTCAAATTCTTACTGCAAATTGTATGACACAGTGTATCTTTTTTTCATTTTCCCCTTTCTAATTGCTTTGCCTCTACCTTTGTGTGTGTGTTTTATAAGGCATACATTCACTTTAGCCTTCATTACAGTTTGTAAATTTGACATCCATTTTTTCGTGGTCAACAGCCCCAGTGACTTCCATCTTTTTTCATAAGAGCACTTTTTAATGCTCTTGATCATTCCCATTGTCCTTCACTGAACCCTCTCTAAATCAGCATTATTGTTTATAAGATGGAGTCAGTGGTACTGCACACAGTATTTCAGATCAGACTATAGCATTGGCAGTTTAATCCTTTCTCTATTAGTTCTCATTCTTTATGCATCTTAATATGTTTGCTTATCTTGTACAGCTGCACATTAAGCAGAAGTCTTTACTGAAGTAATTTACAAGGATAACTAGGTCCCTTTCTAAAGTTGGTACGCTAATTTAGAGCTCTGTGAGGTGTTGAGTAATTCATATTTTTTCCACCTGGTATACTTTACTTTGCTTTTGTTGATAATTCATTTGTCAGAGTGAGTAGGTCACACAGTTCTGTTTGTTTCAGAACTTACACACAAACATCTCTGAACTTATGCTGAACTATTTTTTATCCCTTGCAAATTTTGCTGCCTCACAGCAATTCCCTCTTCCTAGATGATTAATAAATAAGTGGATGAGCAGGAACCTTGGGGCCCACTGCTGTTATCCTTTGACATGATGAAATTGACCATTTAATCCTGCCCTTCACCTCCTTTTCCTCCACCACTTCTTGATCCATCACTACTTAGCTTCCTTCATAGCTTCTTGCAAAGAATTTTGTCAGTGGCTCAGAGAGGTTAGAATAAATTATGCCAGCTGCTCTTCCTTATTAACATATTCAAGGAATTCTAGAAGATTAGCACAACAATATTTCCCTCTGCAGGAACTGCGTTGATTGGCCCCTATTTGGTTATGGTCTCTAAAGTATTTTGCTACTTTGTTTTAAATTACTACTTCAACTAATTCATAGTGTTCACCCATAAGGCCTCCTGGTCTATCATTCCTCAAAACACTCAAAACCACTTTTGATATCAATATATTTAAAGACTCACATATTTAAAGACTACTTCCATATTCATTCTGGTGTTCTTCCGTGTATTTATCCTTTACCTGATGGTAGTACTGTATATTTAATGGTGGAATTTCCAAGTAATGGTTTGATGGTAAAACTAAAACTGATGAGGCAAGCTGTAAGCACCTAAGAATGTGGCTTTTGGGTAGACAAGCAGAGTAAAAGCAGCTTGGAAGTGCTATTGCCAATGAATATATAATTCCTTACTCATCTTATAAGTGAGTACCTTGGCACCTGGGCCCAAACTTCAGAGAGAACAAAGAAGCTGAGACAGAGAATCATACATTTAATAAGGTTTGAAACAAAAAGCACTCAAAGAGATAAAATACGAAATACTTAGGACATTAAGGAAGCTTAGCCCATCTTCTATATTCAGATGAACAGGTGACTTAACTGTGTTCAACAAATATGCAAAAGGAGAAGTGTTATTTCTGATCTTTATAAATGGAGAACAAAATATCATTCAAGGGTGCTGATTATGATTGGCAGCAAAAGGGATATAAAGATTTAGTACATGCTTTTTTAACCACAAGACTTATCGGGCTGTGTGATTGGTTGTCCCAATTGGTGGCATTTCACTCATTTGTAGTATTGTAGTATTAAAGCCAAAAGCAAATTTCCTGGCAAAAGATACGTTGAGAAAGAAGTAAAAGGTTATACAGAAGTTACCAAGAAAAATTGTTTGCATGTAGATCTATTTGTTATCACAAGTATTATTAGTTATTACTTATTTATATGTCACAGCTGATTGGTTCTGTCACTGGGCTGCATTGTCACTGACTTGCTTTTACTTAGCAGCTTAGCAACTCATTCTGGTTCCTTTAAATAGCTCAGCAAATCAGCAAATGGAGCCTGTCTATGAGGCTTAACTTGATCTATGTCAAGGCATCAGGACTTGCAGGAAGCTCCTGGGTATGCAGCTGGAAAGAGGAGAGGCTTTCACGTGCTGAGAGGAGATAGTGTGGCACTGAAGGTGTGATCCACACCAAACCTAAGTGGAGAGTATCATGAGTAGCTTTGGGTGTGGCTGTGTGTCCACTGCCTTTCTCCATTCTGCCTGTGGATATCCCCATGCCATCCCCTCATCACCTCTGAAGGAGGAATATATCACAAAGAGGAGGAAAGAGCTGCTTAGCTCAGCAGAGCGTGTCCCACCTCTAACAAATCATACCACTATTAAGGCTTGTCTCTCCAGTCAAGAATATCTGAATCAGACACTCTTAGTGGTCTCCAAGGACTTTCAGGTTGACTCAGCTGAGACTGTACAGTACACTTAGATCTCCATACCTTCAAGTGTTATGTGGATCTAAAATCTGATAACTTGTCAGAAATGAAAATAGAAGTCAAAAACTGGGTGCTGAATTATTAAGCAGCATTTGGAAAAGAATTGGTAAGTCTCAACAGCAGACCAGGTACCAGGAAAGACATAACAAATTTTGAAAATTTGATATCTTAAAAGGAAAGTTGTCTCAACTCAGCCTGCAGCTTGTCATTTTCACAAATATTCTAATAAAGAAAATGATTGGCATGAAACAGACAAATTGTATGTTCCTACCTCTGCTGTTGTACCAAGGAACTGAAACATGGATTATGGTTACTAGCCATGGAAAACTACCTGGGTAATTGCCACAAACTGTTAACCTGAGGGCTAGAGATTAATAAGAATTCTCAGTTTATAAATGGATTTGGGGTTTAGATTTACAGAGTAAAATCTGAATTATTTATCCAGATTTCAGCTGCACGATTCAAAATACTCAGCAGAACTAATGATGACTAATTTTATTCTTTGTTTGCACCTGCCATTTGTTTCTAAAACCATAAGGGAAAGAAATATATGTTTCAATAAATAATGATATCCTGAGGCCAGCCCACTTATGTTTGGTTTTCCACTTGTGCATGTACTTTTTCAGCCACTTTTTATTGATTTAGGATATGCTTAAAATACAGATTTGTTAGCTTCTACTCTGCCCATAAGTGGGTAAAATGCTGCAGCACTTTGTGACCATAATTTAAGTACATGTGTTGATGACATATTCTTAGAGTGACTAACTGGAAAAGTAGGACTAGACTTAGTTTGTTCTCCCCTCCACTGCCTTAAGCATTTGCTTAACTCCACAGTCTCCCTGTTGAAATGGAAGAAAATTTATTTTTTATGAGAATATTTGTTTCAGAAAAGGTCTAAGTTCAATCTCAGTGAGGGTCTAAGAACCACAAGTTGACAGTCCAAGATGATGGTAGTCATAGCATGTCAGTCTGGGAAGATGCCATTCAGTACTCCAGCATTATGATGCTTTCTTTGTCCTGGTCTGCCTCCATTTCAAATAGACATAATGAGAAGAGAAAAAGATGAAATAATTGCTTGTTGTCCATCAGAAACTCAAGTGAGACTGATATTTTCAGTCTTTTATGTCAGTGCAGTATGCTCAGATGATATTCTGGCACAGCTCTTAAGTTTTTGTCAGTTTTAGTATTGTAAATCAACATGTAAAACACCAGCACTCTGAATCTAGTATCTTTGTCCGAGTATTTCCAATGAAACAGAGTAGCATAAACCCATGATTTTCAGCTGGGTAGTGACTCTAAGTCACATTTGGCTCATGAAGAGTAGGTAAACTTGCCCACTGCTTCAGACAAGTTAGATCAATATCCTTATGTGGATTAAAGGTTCCCATTGAGAATCATAGAAATAAATTGTCTTAATAACTGCATTGCAGCTACACTTTCAAAGGACTTGGCTTTCCAGTACACTTACAGGTCCTGGGCCACTGATCATCAACCAACACTGCTTGTGTGTGTTATTTTGCCTTTGTATTACTCCTTGGGACTAATTCAATATTTTCTCTTCAAGATCTAATTTGGATGAAATGTAAGAGAGCTTCCCTCAAGTGGCAGTTCACTGCAGGCCATGTAGAAAAGTACTGGGTTTGCCTCATACCTTTTTACAAAATCCTGCAAATTTGTCCATGTAGAATATTCAAGGCAATAAATCTAATTCCTGAGAACAGAAATATCACTCTAGTGAGCTGTGACAGTCCTCAGGTTTAGTCACTTTTAAGTGAAAAACAGAGACAAAAAAAGATGTATGCATTAAGGTCACCACCTGCAACTAAAAGGGTTCAAGGGATCATTGGCTAATCAGCGTCCCTGTTCTAGAGGGAGCTAAATCAGAGCGAGGTCACTTAGCCTGTGGCTGAGGGATCACTGCCCAAGACAGATGACTTTACCAAAGTAGGTGCAGTTTTTGAGATGGCAACTTTACCTTGGATCATTATCTTTGAAACGGGACAATCACACTTTCCAAACTCGCAGGAATGTGAGAACAGAAACACTGAGAAGCACTCTTGTAAAAGCAAGTAAATCCACTAGTCAAAGGTGGAGCAAAATATGAAAGATTTGTCCCTTTAGAGTCAATTATCTCCAATTTACCCACTGAATTTTTAGAGCCTGGATATATTGTTAGAGTGCAGAAGGCCCTTGGGTCAGGTTGTGAGTTTTCTACCACAGTGTGATATTTGTGCTGGCACGGATGCTTCTGTGGCACTGCTGCAGCCTGGGAAGCTGTTCAGGAGCACCTGCCCAAAGAGGAATGGCATAGAGTTGGGGACAAGTGGCAGCCTTAAGTTTTAGCTTTTATATTTTTTAGATTCTGTGCCATTTTAGTGGGTAGTTTTGAGTTTCATATTAAGTGCTACTAAGCTCTCTTCACAGAGTAGGGAGACAAAACAATTCATTCTCTACCCTGGGACCAAAGACAACCAATGCAACTTTCTGGCCCAAGAACAAAAAGAACAGTGAAGTGAGAAGAAAAAATAAGGAAGATGGAATGCAGCTTCATAACCTGAAGCTATAATTGGGCAATTAACTCCAATATGCTAATGGACCAGAACTTACAAAATTTATAAAAGTGTAAGACCTTGTGATCAGCTGTCTACTTTGTGACCATTTTGGGGCATCTTGGGTGTAGTCCATCTAGGCTCTTGTGCTGCCCAGGTGTACCCATTGAGGCCTTTTAATAAATCCCTATTTTATCCTTCTGTTTTATCTAGTCTCTGTTCCAGGTCAGCCTTTAGAAGACATCACATCAAGGCAGGAGGGTGCCATAGGACAAGTGCTCTTCTGAACCCTGGGGTTTGTGATTGCCTGAGCTGGGCATGGAGTAAGAGCTAAGGGCAGCCAAGCTGGGGCGTCAGAGGAGTTCTACAAATGCAAGTGGTAATGTTTGCTGCCTAAATCTCAGCCCATGCAGTAAAGGGTGCTGTTATAGATGAGTTGCTTAGTGGAAACTAAATTAAACTATTCTGGGGATTGTAGGAGTGAAGGATTTCATTTCCTAGAAAAAACTGATTTAAAAATGCTTATCTTACCTCTCTGTCCATCTATCATAGATAATTCCAGGTGCCTATCACTGTCACTACCAGTCCTGTATTCAAAATCTCTTTATATCAACTCATCTCACATGATATTATCAAAGGGTTCAACAAAAGCAGATCCTAGGAGCAAAAAAACCCCCTCTTTCAGCTCTGCAATTACCTCTGATTTTAGCCAGATTAAAATTATAGAGAAGAGTTGAATTTTAATTATCTTGAAATTCTGGCATAAAGGCCTAATTATGATGTTTTTGTTTTGAATGCATTTCATAAGCAGGTGATATAAATAAATTCCTGAACAGAGGGCTCTGTAGAGGAGCAGACAACAGGAGCTCTGGCACTCCAAGTGTACTGATCGAGTGAGGCTTCACAGATGGATAATTTGTATTTTACTGTGGTCTCATTGGACACTTTTTGAATACATATAATATTAAAATATATTCCCTTAAGCAATAAGAAAAAGACAATTCATAAGGGATATACAAAAAAAAAACCACTTTCTTTTTGATCATAATTCAGAAATTAAAAAAATTCCAATAAGATTTATTATTAGGTGTTTTGCTAGCTTCTACTATCTTAATGTGGAAGCCAGATGAATATAAACTTGCTGAAAAAGAAATTTTTCTTCTGTTTTTCCTTATATATTTGCATTTAGACAGTACTTCTGTAATATGAGAACTTTTGCACAAAACTGGAATTTCATAGGTTGCAAAGAAAAGGAAGATAGAAAGGTTATGTGTCAAAGACAAGCAAAGAAGCAAAGAAGGAAAGAGAAAGATGGACTTATGAAGAAATTGGGAAGCAAAGGGGATACTAATAAAAGGACATAGATATGGAAAAGGGAAAGTTTGAGGAAAATAAGACAAAAAGTTATATCTTCAATGTCACATATTTTCAATGTCACATATTTTAATACATTGAAATGCTTTGGAGATTTTTTCTATTCTTAAAAATATTGGAAAGGGGAGGGATGTGGAGAGAATTAAAGAGCTTATAGTTCCTTTTATTCACTCTTTAAAGAAAATGAAATCTCAAACACTGGCATACTGTAGCCAGACTCCTGGCATTGCAATACCTTGTTCATGATGCAAAATGTTGTGGCTCATCCAGAGAATCATCTGAGTCTCCACCTGCTTGGGATTAGACCCAGGCAAAGGCCTGCAATATGTTTGCTCACCTTTTGGCACTAGGAAACACAGAGGACTGAAATACAACTTCTCTGAGCAAGTGTTTTGATTTCACATCACTCTCTGCAAAAGCATATTTTGCATGACATTGGCAAATCTGCCAGCGTCCCACTTGCCTTCCATTTCTTCCTAGAGAGTCTCCTCTAAAGTGCAGCAGAAAATGCTGTAAAAGATCAAAAGATCAGCTTGGACTTTGTCTGCACCAAAGAGCTGCACCACTGCAGTGGTGGCAGGGAAGCAGTTTAGAAATAAATGGGTCAAGCTTTAGTCAGCTGTTCAATGAAAAAAAACACCCAATAAAAACCAGCAGGACATTTAAAAAGTCACCTCCTGTTCTTTTATATCTAGAGGAGAATACAATCCTCCTAGCAGGCATTTCTTACATGCTTCAGTGCAAAGTCAACCAGTTGGGCTTAAATGTCCTTTTTTTGCAAAGTGCATCAGTAACACACAAAAAGGCCCTTCCCTCTGGTGTGCTGTGAGCAGCAGCCTCTCTGCAGAGCACCAGGAGCAGCAGCTGAGGCAAGGTGGCACTGCAGGCAGCAAACTAAAGCCTCCCTGCCTGGTTCCACAGCAGGCACCACCGGCCCTCCCAGCACGTTCTTGCCAGCTGAGTCGAAGCACAGTACAGGACCTTTCCTGAATTACCTGGCATCAAAACTAGGGGTGCTGTTAATCATTTTGGTATCCCCCTGTACCTATCCTACTCCTTTTGTCTCAGCCCTCAGCACAGTGGCCTCTGAGGATTGGATGGCTGGAGCTGTTCAGACCCAGCTATGCCGATGCAACCACTGTGTCCACAGCAGCTCACTACTGACCTGGAGATTATTCCCCCTCCTCTTCCTCCTTCTCCCTCCCCCTCAATTCAGCCCCCTGTCACCTGAGACTGTTGCTCATTTAATCACCCCCGAACATATGTCTCTGAAGATGAGCTAGATTGGTTCACACAATTTAAACAGCAAGGCTTGCCTATTGGACTTGCCATAACCAGAATGAGTGAGGGGGAATACCAGAAGATGGGGATCCACGGGGAATATTTTCTGGTGGAGGAGTTATAATGGACAAGCTGGGATCACTAAAAGCCTTCCCCTAACAGATATTTAACAAAGTACAGCTCTGTTGACACCTTATAGACTAAAAAGCAAGAAATTGAACAAATGGGAAGAATGAGCTATTCTGCATTCCCTGAACTTGAATTAGAAAGGCTGAAGTACACAGCCTGCTGATGGACAAGCTACACCAAAGAGCAATTAGGTCTCTATAAACTTCCTGAAACACCTACATGAAATTGACCTATTGTACAGTAATTTGAAGGCTAGAGTGCCGGAAGAAGGAGATTTTACATTTCATTTTAAAATTTAAACATTTAGACTAAGAATAGTTTTAGACAGTGTAAGACCTTTTGAGAGGTGCTACTCTCCAGTACTAAAAACTCAGGCTTTTGCATTGGTTTAAAAGATTAATGTTTCTGGGTAGGAGAAGGATCTAGAGAAGTCCCAAGGTATAGTCGTCCTTTCCATTTTTTCCTCTGCTTCTTAAATAGCAAACTGATTACCATATATTCACTTTTTCTAAAGGCAGAGAGCAGGATGCAGCACAGAGAGTGAAAAAAAAAATGTAGCAAGAAAACCTAAGGTTAGCCTAAGGTAATCCTAGAACTCTGACTAGCCTTGGTGCTGTGTGGTTTGATGGGGAAAATGCACTCTGGTCAGTTCAGAAATTTTGGAGAGTGAGGGTGTGTATACTGGAACCTGCTTGACCTAAAACTTGAACTGGCATCAAATACCTCAGTTAGAAATTCTGCCCCACCATTATATGTTATTACTATTAATTTGTCCCCTGTCTATGGCACTTCAGTGCAGACTATCATAATTTAGTATTGTAATACACCAATGTATCAGAGGGATACTCCCATTTCAATTTTTGTATTGGGTGTGTAGTCAAATATGTCTTAATAAAGACATGGAGGTACACAACTGTGACACCCTTAGCTCTTTCCCAACCCCTCACAAATGAGGATGTCTTATTTTCTTTACACCCACCACACACAAGAAAAATAGCAAAAGGCAGTCTGAAAATCTTCTGTCTTCATAAATTTTGTACACTGTATTCCAATTCATTGATGCATGGCCATAGTTTGACCATGATCTCTCACCAAAACAGAAACAGCATTTAAAAATTGCTCAAAGCAATCAAAAAACATCAAAACGGAACTGTTCAAGAGAGACAAAGTACATCAAAAGTACCTTCTGCCTCCACAGAATCCATTTTTCATCCTGGTTTACAACCACTTATCTAGTCACCTGCCAATAGCCTTAGGAGAATTTAAGATGAATGTTCTTTTTTTCCCCTGAAAATCCATAGGCTCAACAGTTTTCGATGCAGTAGTTTTGTCACAAAATCTTTCCATTTGCTGTAATCAATACAAGATCTACCTTTCCCATATGATGTCCATGGATGCCATTAGTGTAGGCAATAAAGTCCAGCAACCAGATTACTATTTTTGCAAATATGTGCCTGTTTCTCCCTTAGTTTGGGAAAGACAGTGAAATATGGCTGGCACTGTTGTGGCTTCTCTTTAACCAAGGACCATCTCTTTTCATGACTCGGTAGGACCTGAAAACAGGAGGTTTAACCCAACAGTATTGTCCCTGCTAGTCAAGGATCAAAAAAACTATATGGTGAAATAGTTTCAGAGACTAGCTAACAAACACACTTCTGTTAAATGAAAGAAGATAAGAAATACAGCTCAAATAAGAACGAGAAGCAATCATAGTAATCAAGTCTACTTCAGGCATTATCTCAAATAACACTGCAAGGACTGGTAATCCTGTGTGAGAGTCAGCACAGACCACTTCCCAGTATTCTGGAATGAGTCAGATATAAAATCACAGTTGTAAAAAGCATTAACTTTTGAGCCCACACATATTCCTCTGACATTTGTTTTGTAACAGCAAGGTATAAACTAGGAATGTTTGCTATCACAATTTTGGATTTTGCTGTTTCTTTGCATGCAGTTTGAAGGTAGTGGACACATAGATTATGATGAAACAGTTGTTAGACCCGTTCCAAGATCACATAGAGCCAGACTATAACTACACTTGCCCTTGATGAGCCATCACTCATTCCCATCAAAGGGAATATTCACACAAATGCTAATTTTTCACCAATATTTGTAAGCATCAAATTACTGCCCTGTTTGCTTCACAGATGTAAAAGACATTAGATTCCCCCCTCCCCTTTTCCCTTTATTTTTGTAGTAAATGCATCAGAGTGCATCAGGTGAAAATATTCAGGATAAGAGAATGCAGATCAGTTTGGTTTTACAGGTTCCCTTTGGCTCTGCTAATTCCCTCCAGAGCTGCTCTGTCTGTCAAGGTTGGAGTGCCACAATGACAACTTTTTAATGATCTAAGGCATATTGCCAAACAGCTCCTTTCTGATTTCCATCCAACACAAAAAAATAGTATTAAATTTACCAACTCTTGTATCATGCTGCTGACATATCTAGACGGTGATTAATTGTGCCACCAGAGTCTATGTAGAATTGTATTCTTGACAAAATGAGCTTTTAAAAATCTATTTAATAACTATAATTATGAGTGAGGACAGAGACCCATAACTGTAAATGGGTTCTCTGTGTTTCTTATTTAAGTACCTGCCAACAACTGAAAGATGGAAAGCCAAAGAGCATTTTGTACCAGCAAGCAGAATGCGGCAACTTTTCAGGATAAATTCTATCTTCTGTGAGCAGTTTTGTCTAGTAAGAACCAATGAATCTATTAATCTGTTCTGCAAGACAATGGATAGCAATGACCTGTCAGCTTTATGAGATCCATCAACATCTTTCTGTATCTTTCTGAAGAACATCTACATGCCCTCTGCAGACTCTATATGACAGAGCAGCACCATTAACACTGTCATTGCTGCTGCTACAGAGCTTCCTTTCTCTGGGTTTCTAATACAGTTGTTTCATTAAGTCACATCACAGTGTGTTAAAATTTAGCAGACAGATTTTTTTTCTCTCAGCAAGGGATTTTGACTTTGGTGTTAGTCTGTTCTTGTTTTTTTGGGTTTTTTTAAGCTATATTTGAAATGAAACCAGAAAAATAATTCTGAATTTGAATTTATATAGTTACAAAAAATGAACAATAGACACATATTTGTATTCCTAGCTTTAAAGGGAAAAGTGTATAAAACAATAGACAACAGTGGCAGAGCTATTGATATCTTGACACTGATACATTCCTTGTGTTGCATCTATATTGATTTAAACAATGAGAAAAGAGAGGTATAAATTTATGGGGACATTTTGGATGAAATTTTGCATTCATTTATTAAGTGAAATTTTATAGAGTACTAAACCATTGACCCTATCACTTGGTCTTACAGATTTATGGCTAAATCTCAAAACTACTGAAGTCAATAAGGGCCTTTTCCCTGTGTGACTTCAAATCAGGACCTTGTTGCCTGACTCTTCACTCACATTAAGAACTTTTAAATATTACACCAGCATAAAGCTATAAAGGAAGCAAATATATTCCCAGTTTCCAGGGGGGAAAAAAAACGTGCATTTTGGAATTTAAAGTATACATAGCTGCATATAGTATACAAGTATATTTATGTTCCAGACTTCACTTTGGTTCTAACAGGAAGATTTCAGAATGCAGATAATGAAGGGAGGGCTAAAGGGCTACAGAAGGAGTAATAAAGAAGCTGGCTAACTACCCACAAGATTTAACATGGGAAAAATGCAAGCTAATGTACCTCAGGGGATAAAATGGTCTGCAGCACAAATATTTAACTAGAAGGGAAAACTTGGATGGTTTTAGGATTGAAAAAGGTCTGAGTGACCAGAAGAACCAAAGAAGCTCATCTTAAACAGCAAGTTCTCCCACAAAAACTATAAGATACATATTTAAAGTTGTTCAATCTTCTTTGAGCACTCATGATCAAACAGATACAAAGGTGCTATATAACATATAATTATTCCACAAATGTTGGACTTAAGCGATCTCTGTTTTTCTTCACATTATTAGTGAATATATTACTGAATGTAGTGCACGCTATTTTTAAATCACAAGACTATCCAAATTGTAACAATATAATTTTCAAGTACAGACCTAACCTATAGATACAAGTTGACAAGTCTATAGTGCATGTCAGTAAAAAGGCAAATGCAACTATATCTTTTGTGATTTTTTTTAAACTCTCAAAATATATTTTTTTATAAGCACTGCATTATAAAAATTTTGTCACTAAGTTGCTGGTATTTTTAAGAAGTAACAAGATACCACTAGTGTGGATGGACTGACCTGTGAAGAAAGATCTATGTAGGTATGGTCATGGTATTTTACTCCCTAATAGGGTTTGCAAGTTACTGGTGTGGTTAAAAGACGTAGGTTAGTGGGAATTAGAAAAGAACTTTCTTGTCACTTCTTCAGGAAGAAGGTAAAAAACATGCAGTATTATAACCACAAAGGGTACAGTATCTTTCGTATACTAAGATACAGAAATAAAGCGTAGAAAAGATGTGTTGATATTCTGCCAATGTTTGAAAAACATTGGTAGAAGAAAAGCATAGAAGATTCATTTTAGTAGAGTCCATAGTTCATGTTCATCATAGTACTATGTTCACAAGATAATTCAGGCAAATGTTTCATCTCAGTATTAGGCAATAATCCTGACAATGACCCTGCACAAGGAATGATAAAAAACTCAACAATTTGTCTTTAAAACTAAGCCTAAAGCGAGACTTGAACACAAATGTGTGTTGTAAGGATAAGGAAAATCTGACAAACACCACTTTGCTCATTGCATATCTCAATCAAGAGTATGGCAACACTGGGTAACTGATGCTTCTACTACCTTCATGTCAGATTTGTTCCACCAATACTGTCAAGTGGCCACAGGAAAGGAATTTTGGGATGAGTTTAATGCACATATTTGCCTGTCCTGAGACACCAAGTTATGTCAAGTCTGAGTGTAAATTTCCAGGATTTCTGGGTCTCCTGAGGGGTTGAAGTAGGTCAAGTCACGTTGCCAGTAGAGTGTACTGAGGAGGCTGAGAGCTCCCACAGAGCTCCCTTCCAGCCAGCTTCTCTACAGACTCCACAGGCTCTTGGGGTAACTGGGTTCAACTGAATGTCCCAGAATGGAGTGGAAAATTAAGGAGTTCAGGACAAAGTGTATCTACTGCCCTGGTGTGGCGTGTCCTTCACTCTCCTTATCTTGCCTTTTGTTGTTACCCTTTGTTGCATATTTTCTTAAATTAAATGTGCAACTGAAATCATAACTTTGTGTCCTGTTGACCTCTGGCAAAGACTTATTTGCACGGCACTCAGTATAATAGGAGTTCACCTGATTGGGTCCCACAGGCTTTACTTTCATACAAATAATTATTGGTGCCATTAGGATAAATGAACTTTTAGGCATCTGAGAAAATTATTTCCAAAGAAAAAAAAGAAAAATAGAAAGCAAATACCATGATATTAAGCTTATTTGACAAGGATATACAAGGTAAAGAAAATTAAAATGTCATTGAGGGTGGGAAAAAGAAAAAGAGAAGAGTAAAATACAAAAAATCACTTTCAAAGAGGAAGAGGTATGAGAATTTTAAATTTAGTGGTCACAGAAGAAGGAACACCACAATGTGTCACATTAATAAGCATTGTAAGTAGGAATGTTGATTAACTCAGGAATGACTTATTATAATATAAATGACAGGCCCTAATGGAACTGAAGTGACAAGGTATGAAATGTGTATTAGAGAAAGCAAAATGAAAGCTAAATTCCTGTGGGACAAGTAAACCTTTAGGAAAATTTGTACAGGTTTGTTAAAAACTGTGTTTGGAAGTTTGTAACTTCGAGGGGACAAGGAAATGAAACAGAATCTGGGCACAAAGAAAGATGATTGGTATGTTGTAACTGAGTCTTAAAAAACAAAATACAAAAAAGGCACTATTAAAAGGAAAAATAAAATGGCAGAATTCATATATGAACTAAAAGAAGAGGGAATAAAACTATTTCTTTCTGTACATAAGCCCACACCCAGGTCAAATGGCAGAGCACTGCTAATAATTGCCCTTCCATAAGCCTAAATCACACCAGCATGCTTTCAAGGGACTCATCCTCAAGTCTAAGAAAATACATAACTCTTCCTACCACAAATAAAAAGAAAATAGGCAATTTTATCCAAATGTGCTGAAGTACATACAATTTGATAGATGTTTACAAAAGAGTACCACAAATACTCTCTGTGACATGGAAGACTTCATATACCAAAACAATCATGACTGCAAAGTATGTGCTAGTAAGAAATTACTGCCTGTTTTAAGGAAATAAAAGGAGCTTATGTAAAAACACATCATTTGCCTGTTTCTGTAAAATTACTGGTTTCAATTAAATGAAAAAATACCCAGGAGTTTTGTATTCCTTAACATTTACATTTTTCAAATATAAATTGACCAGATCACAACTGCAATGATAGCTTCAGAAAAGATATCAAGAAACTTTACCAAAACCAGTGTATTTGCATGCTTACCACAAAACAAGTCAAGTCAGAGAATATATAATGCATTACAAGATATGCTATGCCTCATGAAATGAGCACAAATGAAGTGGGACAGGGAGAAGAAAATGATGAAATGGTGGAACTGAGGAGATGTATTCAGACAGAAGAGTGACTGCAAATGAAGCTGCAAACCTAGGGCTCAGCAGTGTGAAATGAATGTGTAGGTTAAATTATTTTGTTGGCAGTACCCTGAAAACAGAAGACATTTTGAATCTGGCATATTCAAGACTTTTGTTATAAAAGCTGGATATCATTGAGGTGGACTATAAAAAAAAGCATAAAGAAGAAAATATGCTATTAATATCAGCTAGGAAGGATTAATAACATAATGGAACCAATGAGAAAGTAATTTTATATTAGATATAGTATTTTTTTTTTTTAGCCTTATGCTTTTTACTATGTATGCTAGGTATTTGAAATGCTTATTTTACACACCATGTTATGTGAGCAGATTACAGAATGCCTGGACAGACATTTGTGACATATGGCTCACCACTTCTAGTCAGTGAAAATCTGAAGACATTTGTACTGATTCAATTTTGTAAGTATTTTTAGTAAAATTAGAGACTCTGTTAGAACACTCTGATACATTCTGGTATGAATAAAATGCTGCCATCACTAACCTGGAAGTCAAGTGAAATTTTTGAGAGCAAGCACACCATTTATACAGTCAATGTAAACCACACTGAGTGTGGTACTAAAACACCACATCCAAAAGGGGATCAATTTAGTATAATATAGAATTGTGTTACCTCTACAGCAGAACTTGTCCCAGCTAAGTAATTGGTTTTTTAAGAAACATGATTAGGACAAAAGTGAAAAAAAAAAAATTAAGAACAATGGAGATGATTCAGAAATCAGAGACAGAGCATGTCAGAGAGGAGATTGCAGTTCAAAAGAGAGAACATGAAAATCCTGAGCTATGACTAATGAGGGCAAACATAAAGGCAGCAAAAATAAATTTAAAACCAATTTTTGAAATTGTCAGTACCTGGCAATTCAGAGAAGTCCTTCAGCTGACAATAGAGACCTCCATAAAGCCTATAAGAAGTTCATTCAATGCCAAGGGTGTTGAGGGTAAAAAGTACTGAAAAATCTAAAATTAGAGATAGCAAAAGTAGGATTAAAGAGATTTATATGAGAGAATTTGTACAAGCTAGATGAAAAATTATAGGAAAGAGTTATCCAAAGTCAGAAGAATATTTAAATATTCCACACTGTACTGGCTATAACAGAAGTTATAGACATTTAACCTGTGCTTGAGGGAACTAGAATTCACATCAAAAACCTCAACAAGGTATTCAAGTATTATGTTTTGAGGAAGAATTAATTTCCAAAATACATAGCAGTTCTCAAAGGATTTCTGTTGTTGTCATAAGCAAATGTGTGTGATCTAAACAGAAGGAAAAAAATATCAGGTCTTCTTGATTTTTATTAGTGTCCCAGGGCAGGAGGAACTATTAATTAGTCTAGAAAGCTGATGTAATACCAGAAATTAGAAGAGAAATGGTAAAAGATTAATGAAGGTTTAATAAAGACAAGTGGACCACTCATGAATGGTATCTCAGAGTGGAACTATTCTGTAGCTGGTTCTCCATGATTCATATATCCTGCAGACAAGAGTGGGGCACTTTCCTAAATAAGTATGCCTCTGGGTATAGAACAAAAGAGTTTTAAGGTTCAATTAATCAAAAAGAGTATTTGCCTTTCACAGTGAGTTTAATGCTAAGTCAAAACTAAAAACTGAGAATAAAATCTGAAGTTGTTTTCCAAGGATACAGATAACAAACTTCAATTAACATTAACAACGTATATTTTGTTAGACCAAAATGAAGTTTTAAGAGGTGAATTTTAAATCCTGACACAGACTTCTGCAATGGGACAAACTAGGATTGTAAGAAATAATCAGTTTAAGTGAGCAATTAAGGTGTTAAACTTGGAAGGGATGAGCTTTCATGAAAATTCAGGTCTCCTTTTTTTGTAGGGTCACACAGAAAACTGGTGAATTTCATACACACACACACACACACACACACACACACACACACACACCAGTCTCCCTAAGAAAATTATCTTCATAAACTTAGAATATGTCCATATAGAATATCATTGTTGGAAAAATACCTATTCCTCTTCATGTTCCCTAGGTAGATAATTTACCCAGAATCCACATCCTTGCAGATGAACTGATTTCCTCACTGAACCAATGGGTAATTTTCTGTTTATTTGAACAGAAGAGAGACATTTATGTAGTATATGATTTCTAAAGAGAGACAAGATATATCTTCCCTATCAACATCTTTCTTGACTCACTTATACCTTACCCATTTGCCCTGAAGAATTCCAGTCTCAGAAGTCCCTCATGCATCACTTTCTCTTTTTTGTACATTCAACATTCCTTCCTTCCTTAGAATTTTCCCTATCTGCTTGTGTCCCCTCTGTCCTCCAAACCTTTTAACTCATCCTTCTTCCTGAATGGGAGACAATCTTTTCTTCCTGTTCCCATATTTTTGCTTGGTCCTAAAAAGTCATCATGAATCCCAGCTTCATTCATATTATACTCCTTTCCAGCTATTCAGCATTTCTGGCTTTCATTTTAATCTTCTGATGCCTCTGTGTGCCGTGTCCCTAAATTCCCCTGAAATGGACTCTCGTCTCTTCCTGTGCCCTCCCACTCGATCACCATCCACCCCCTTCTGTAACTCTGTCTGCCAGCACCCTGAAGTTCTTCCTCTCATCTGTGGAAAGTCTTTCTCTCTCTTCATGCTTCCTGGTCCCGCTGATGCTCCCTCAGTGCCTTGCCTGTAACCTCAAGCCTGCTTGCAGTTGTCCTCCACACCAGATCTGCCTCTCTGACATCTGAGCAGGTGCAGCAGCTGCCCCTCTGCTTCCCTCAGTTTCCTCCCTGCCAGCAGGGGCCTCACCTGTGCAGTTTATGGCTGCCTCCTACTCACTGCGACTCCCAGGAGCTGCTGACATCTATCATGGAGAACTAAGAGCTGTTTCTGCATGCTGGCATCTTTCTGCTCTTCAACAACTCCATACCCTGCCTCTTAGGCCAGGCTGCTTACATTCTACATTGTGGTGGGTAAACTATTTATCCTGGGGTGAGAATTAAGGATTTCACAGTAAAATATCAAACTTTAGAGAGCAAAAGAGTGACTCAGGTATGCAGATTGTAAAAAATACTTTTTTTTTAAACTATTCTTTCTCTGGTATGTTTTGAAAGAATAGAAAAGTTCTTGATAATGTGTCATTGTCTTTAGAATATTTGAAGGTCTACATATATTTGATTACAAGATAGAACATTTTTTCTAATTTGTTATAGCATAGAGATTTGTTTCTTCTTTGTGCAGTTTTAAAAGTGACCACAATTCACTGATTAATCAGTTAAATTAAAAGGTTGATTTATCCAAGTAACATCACTATAATGTAAAATATCTTTTTTAAAGACAGTCCACCAAAGCCAGCCACAGTGGGAGGCCTCCAGCCCTTTTACAGCAATGATTTCTGTGTATATCTCTTCCCAGCTGGAGCACTTATGAAACTAAACTTCCCTCTCAAGGCAGTTCAGATGGTTCACCTCCTTTAGGAAGTTGCTCCCTGCTTTACCAGCTGCCTAGGCATGATGGCATGCTTGTTGTGGCAGATACTTAACACTTGCCAGACATATTTCTGTCTTCTGTTTTGCACAGACTTTGCAAATCTTGGCAATTGTTAAGGATTTGTTTTATTAAATGAACTGTTCATATATTTATTCTCTCATAGTTTCTCCAGTCACAGCTTTTATCCTACTTAATGTGACAATACAGGGGACTTTAGCCTCTAAAGACGTGTAATACCTCAGCAGCCATGTGGTAAGACTTACACCTTGTTCTGAGTTTTCTTCTGGTTCCTTCTTTCACTGAAATTTTGGGGAATTTTACTGGGAGACTTATAACTAGTTTTCAGCATTTCCTTGGCAAATCTGTCTTTGCCTGTGGCTTTCCCAGGTTTAACTAGAAGATGAAATTTCTAGTTCTGAGCATCAAATTTCTCTGTAAATGTCAATCATTTCTTAAGTGAGGTGCCATTTAACATTACTAAAAGTACTCTGTCCATCTATGCCTTGACTCTTTTTCCATCTTAAAAAGTTTAAAAGTTCCTGCTTAAAAAAAAAATGAATAGCAAGATATATGTTCCCAAATTAGAATGAATGTTTCTTGATTAAATATTCAAAATCTAAACAAGGAGTTACTCGCTTTCTTATTTGTCATGTTCTGAAGTTAAAGCGACATTTTTTTGTCACAATAAATCCTTAAATCCAAGTTTTTAAAACATTTATGAAAACTACTTGTTGTTCCCAAGAAATGACTAAATTTTTGTTCTTGGAAGAATCAAGAAACCTGCCCCTATTACTATGTAATAGTAATCACTGTAATTTACTGTGTTGGATACCTAGACATATATGTATAAATGTGGTTCAGATCATAGTTGCTATCTGCACTAAAATTGGACTGAATTTTGAGAAAATTAACTTTGCTTGCCTGTATACATGAAGAAAAGACTATTTTCAGTGCTGTCAGTGCTATCAGTATGAAACTTATTATGGGTAATAACATTATTGTAAAATAGATCTTTAAGAATAAAGATGATGTAATATTTGTGTACACCACAGAATAAAACATGCTTTAAATGAAATAGGCTAATTTTATCGATGGTGTCAAAGAAATGTAAGTCTTTCTTGATGAATAATCTAAATAGAGCACAGGCAATGGTCAGCAGTACATACTGAAATTTAGTATGTCATACAAAAATCTGTGCTACATTTTATAGGAATTTGAATGCATCAACTAGATTCCTTGACACAGTATATGTATAAATCATAACTATTAAGTTGCTTTTCATAAAATTCAGCGAGTGATCTATGTCAGCATTGTAAAATCCAGAAATATAGCTGTAAACCTAAGACTGTTCCTAAGTCATGCTATCAAGTCTTTTTCTCATCTGCATATGTCTACAAAGGACTGCTCCAAGCTTGACTTATACTTTTTTTCCTGTTTCTTGATCTAGAACAGATCTTTAATGTCACTTAAAACTCATTTTTGTATCTGAGCAACTTGGTAAACATGATCTGAGGGACTGTAATCATACACACACATTAGCACACATACTAAAGATGATGACTTGTAACACTCGGAATGTAAAAGCTCCTGACAGTTGAATAATGCTAGCTCTGGTTAGACTGGACATTCAGCAGAAAGTGCCAAACCTGGTCTATATTAATTTCTTTACCTGTATAATGACAATATACTCTGTTGATCACATACCAGGTTAAAATACAATTTATTCTTTACTGGAGACAAAACCCATGGAAGAAAATCATAGGTACACAGGTTGTTCAAAACGAAAACCCAGACATCTTACTGGTATAGTACAATTAAAGTATATTTGCCTTTACAAAAACAATATCTACTGTGTTCTAGCAGAAAAATGAATGCCAGCTAACAGTCTAAAAGCAATAAACAATAAACTTAAATTATAGTAAAAGTCAATTAGTATGCCAATTAGTCTATATTGCAAGGAACTTACATGAAAAACCTTATTTTTCACTGTCATACAAGGTGTCGAGGAATGAGCTCTGTCATTTAGAATTCACTAATAATTATAAAGGGGAGTTTGACGGATTATGATGTGACTTCATAAAGTAGTAATGCAAAATAGCTACTCACCAAATGGTAAAAGCTTTTATACTTCAGCAGCTTTTAAAAGGGTACACATGGTAATAGAAACTCACTTTGCAAAAAGACAAATAAATCTGGGGATGCATATGCTTTGTGTCAGTTTCATGTGGTTCCTAAACAAGACTTTTACTGAAAATGTTCTCAGTGCAAAAGACAATAACATGGAGAAAAACACATTCATCAAGAACAACACACAAAAACCAAAACCAATACTTTAATCTTTTGGGAATGGCACAAAACAGTTAATAATCTGTTCAAAGCCACAGAATTCACTACCCAAGAGTGTAAAAGGTATTATAAAGGCAAAGACTACATTAAGCAAATGTCACAGGCATGAAGAGACCATACAATTCACTTCATAGTAGAAGATAATCAGGTTTTTGGTTTAATTTCTAAACAGAAGCATCTGACTTATAAAAGAGCTGAACATCCAATGTTCAGCCTACGTGTTTGTTTCCATTTGTTTCTTCCGGCTCTTGGCTGGGATTTCGTAAGGCTTGAACATGGGTAAATTGCAATCTACTGCTTATTTTTGGCTGAATTCTTCATTTGGCTTTTATTCTATAAAAAGCATAAGCAGCCTTTGTGGAAGGATCATGAAAACATCTAATTATTTATCTCCATGTAATGATAGTATGAATTAATACTATATACCAATTATTTCCACTTACATGAGTAAGCAAAGGTCCCCAATAAGCAGTTTTACCAAATGAGTCTCAAGAAACCAAATTCTGGCTGAAAAAATTTTGGGCTGCAACATTTCTGTGCCTGGAAATTGGTTTTACTCAAAGTAAATATCAGATCTGACTCTCTATTTTCCTTGAATCCAGAATGTCATCTGATCTTTGTTCTTACTTTGAGTTTTGGTACAAGAACGTTTAGTTTAATCCTTCCATGAACTTATACCTTTTTCTCTAATAATTTAAATGATTTTTAGAACTTTATTTGTATTAAATGACTCTTTGCTTTTCCTCAGGGAAACTGATAAAGAAAATATCAATAGAGTAGGGAAAATGAAAGCAGAAAGACAAAAATATAGACATTATCAGTGATGTGGAATTATAGCCAACTAAAGAATGGCAGAAAAAAAGTTGTGAGTTATAGACAGTGTCCAGCCTTGGAAGAATTATTTATTGTCTGATGCTTTTGGAAAAATACACCTTTTCTCCATATATATATTTCAATAATTTCCTTGGAAATAATTGCTATCTCATTCCATGATGCATTCTTGACAATGGAGGATGAAATGATTATGTACATTTTTAATGTTTTGTTTGAAGCACCCGAGTTTTTGAAACATATTTATGAGAATTAGCTTTCAAAACATGCAAAGTGGCTGAGAGTCCTCAAATACAACCCATGCCCCCAGGATTTGCTTCTTTGCTTCTGTCACAGCTATGTCAGAGAGAACAGAAAACCAGTGTGGTGCTTGTTATAACATCCCCTGAGTTTTGTTATCTTCAATATTTTATAAGGATGAATAGTGGGTTTCAAACAGACAAACAAGTTACCATGTAAGCTAATGGTCCCCTGTGTTTTTGTTGTGTGTAGTTATGTGGGGAAAAATGGCCCACACTTCTCATAGTTAATTCAGTGCTTTGGATATTTTCAACTGCAAAGAAGGCATCTTTAAGAGACATTATGTGGATGCTTGTTTCAGTTTTCCCTTCCAAATTCTCCAGAAGAGTTCAACTAATAAAAGGAAAAGACAAACGACAAACAAATCCCACTTAATAATTTTTTATTTCATGAAAGCATCTTGGTAGAGTAGCCCTCATATTTTGCCTTCAGCACTTGCCCACTGCTAGCACAGGGGTGTTATGTTCAGATATGCCAATATAAATTTGAATTTGCCTTCAAAATCATCTGACTGATGTGCTGTAGAGCACTTCACAAACTGCCTGATAGTCACTACACACAAAGACTCAGGGAAGAATCTGAGAAGGGCATCTTCATGAAAAGATGCCTCAGAAGGATAGTACTGACTTTGATAGTCAAATGTAACCTAGTGGTAATGCCAGTATATATGAATTATAGTCATAATTTGAAATGGATTGCATGTTTCTTGACCTGCACAGAGGAGGGCTCTAATAAGGAATGTGTTACTATATTGCCAGTGTTTAGTTGCATGAAGATAGTAATTGCTGCCAAATGTTCTTGAATTCTTTTCCTGGTGCACATTTTCCAATGCATTTCTAATGCGATCAGTTATTATTTAGTTCTCTCTCTATTTGATGAAAGCATAAATTAAGACAAAGTGCATCAAGGTTACTGATGCTTTCTGATAATAAACTAAAACTGTTGATTAAGCAGATGATGAGTTTAAGTCAACATTCTTTGTGTTAAAATGCTTGATGTAGATTTATGAACTAACCTCACAAGAGTTTCACAAATATAAAATAAATTTAAATTATGATAAATAATATTTTACTTCAGCATAATTTAATATCTACAGTTTTAATATAGAAAGTCATTTAAGTAAGAAAGGACATAATTAAGCCCTATCAATGTACTGAACTGTTTATTTTTCAGATTAAAACATCAGAAGCATTTGTGGTCTTTCATCTTGCCTAGGCAGTGCATTTGTTTTGGATTTCCATGGGTATTTAATATACGTTATCTGTCGGAATGAATCTCCTTTTTTCTTTTTTTTTTTCATTTTAAAAGAACAATCTAAGAAATAAGTTTTGCCATTTCTATGAAATTTACAGGTATAAAAATTTCTCCTGTTCTTCCCTTCTGGTGACATGAAATACGAGAATTTTTTTTATGATGAAGCAGTGATTTTATGCTTCCTTTTCTGCCTCCTATCTTCCTTCACCAAAGTGTTTCTACCATCTTTTTCCAGGCTGTTCTTTAGGCCAGGTGAGAGAGTTGTCTATGCTGCTCAATTGAAGATGTGCCTTTGGGGCCAGTTTTGGAAGGATTCATGTGATTTTTTTCTTTGACTCTTTCAAGTGAATCCTCTTCCTTATGGATCATCTCCATTTCAGAGCAGAGATTGTTTGTGGGCAGCCATGAGTACTGGCTGCCATTGTGCTTTAGCTTGCCACTGCCTCTTCTGGTGACAAGGCCTCTCTAGATTGTCCTTCATGTGGCTTGAGACAAAATCCTTTTCTGAACTCAGACTGGATTCTGGTGATTTTGTGGCACCATGTGGATGAGAAATGTTGCCCTTGGGTTTCACTACAGAGCTTTTTCAGGATGGCCTTATCAAATACTCCTTCACTAAGCAGTATCCCTGCTGGTTTGGTTTCCCTTTTTTAATTTCACTTTCTTTCTGAGAAACATATTCAATTTAACACTATTTAAAAAGTACCTTCAAGTTACAGACTTCATGCAACTCCAAATTAGCAAACATCAACAATGAATATTATTCATTTTCTTTCTGCAAACCTTCCTCCTCATTGTTTGCATTCAGCTCATAGTGTACAGAGATTAGCTCATTACAGCCAAGGGAAAGAAAAGGAAAAAGAAAAGGTTTGGATGTGTCCAAAAACTGTTCAATATTCTCAGCAGTCACCAAAATGACATTAAAAAGAATAGCATGCTTTCCATCGTAACAAAATCTAAGGTTATCCAGTGTTGTTTGAAATAAAAATAATACAGAATTATTTTACTGTTAAACTGAAAAGCTTGAAGCTGACAGCAGTTCATTATTTTTGGAGTTATTGTGTTAAGATCTTGCAAATCTACTTGTAATGTTAAATAAGAATGATCTATGGATTAAAAATCAGTGAGGAGCTTTACAGAACTCAGCAAATAAAATACAATAGGAACCTTACACTTCAGACACAGGATGAATATAATCTCTACAACAGACAAGATGGGCAAGATCTACACAGGCTAAGAGAAATTAATCAAACTGCACTGCAATGCTTGGCCTGAAATCTGGAAATGCTTTGTAAAGTCAATAAGGGAAGCCTTATCCCAAGCAGGAGTAAATCCATCAGATACTTCCACTTAGATCAGTTGAAGAGCTGCCCCAATGTTTGTAAAATTAATGGACTACACTACACTGCTTTCATTTTTATGCTGGTAAGCTGGAAAGGTAATTAGTACACAGCTGCATCCCCAAAAGTATTGTCAAATAGAACTGGGCTTTTCCTGTAGCCATGTGTTAAAACCTACAGAAGGAAGCTGAGAGCCAGAGGGATGGGTTACTCAGCAAGGCCAAATAAGTTTAAACTATCACTTTCCCAGTTTGGGGGAAAACCCAACACAGAAAATTAAAATGAAAGCAAATACAGGAGAGGGAAGAGGAAAGATCTAGTTCTCCTTTATACGAGAACTAAAATTTCTTAAAATTTTCAACTAATGTAAAAATGTCTGCTTTATAAATCAAAAAAGTAAAGGACTTGAAAAATACAGAAAAATAGAGCAAATGCTACACTAAATAAGTAAATAGGTTTCAGGGGTAGAAATAATTATGGACTTGCTACATAGCACTGAAGAGTTTTGGTTTAGAACAGTATAGCTTTTTTT
>VZTB01014234.1:55746-105637 GCA_013397245.1 Thryothorus ludovicianus | reverse complement strand
CCTTTTACCATATGGCATAGAATTGATGTCAACAGCTGTTATTTACAACTTGAATAGGCTTCTATTTTGTTAATTCCCTTAGGACAGAGGTCATCTTTTCCATGGCAATGTCTTCTTCCAGAGAACATTTGGGAATTAAATCAAATGATTTATCTTGTTCTTGTTGTCATTCTTCTGGTAAAGACCTGAAACTCTGGTCATTTTACAACCAACCAAAATCTGCATTTGTTTCAGTGGGCCCTAGCTGAAACCTGGTTTGAATCTCTTTCCTTAAAGAGACATCATACACTTAGCTAACTGCTATAGTTCACAAAATTTAATGTTGCGTGTTTTGTATCTGATACACTAGAGGCAACTTTTCAAGTTCCTGCAGCTGCACAGCCTAAATCTTGGCACAATCTACTAATATATCTGAGACAGAAATATGACCCCATAAAAGTAGAGTATTATGAGCACTAAAGCTCTGCTATGTCTCAGTCAAAATATCAAGGTTTTTTACTGTAGTATTCCACTCAGTATTCATGGAATAGAGTGTGATTAAAGAACCACTCTTGCTCTTGGTGTGCCAATTCAATAATTATTGTCTTTGTTTCTTTAATATATGCATAAAGTCTCATCCTACACAAAACATGATATCATAAAGCTAAGATAATAGTAGAGTGAGACATCTTTCACAATGGCAGTAACAAACTCTGGGTGGTTTTTCAATGTTTATGAACATCAGCCCTGTATTCATAAACTTATTTCAACCTTGTAGAAATTTACACTTCTACATTAAAATAAGAAAAAAAAAATCCCTTGGAATGACTAAGGTAGAGCAGGATAAAGAAAGGCAAATGTGGTTTTTGATTACTTTTATGCATGCAGACCTCAAAGGATAGGAAAACAAAATATCTTCTGTAATTCTGGAAGACAAAGGGGTGCTTCTAAATTGCTTTAGCACTGTCTGGGCTCCTTCCAGAGCATCCACATCTGCTACGTTGCTCAGGCTCTTCTACTATTTCATCTCTTAACTTGTTTTTGTCATCCACAGTATGTATATGTTCCTCATCCTGGAGGTTTCTGGTACTTACATTGGACAGTTTACACAGGGCAGACATCAAGGCTCCTCCCAGTCAATGGGATTGTTCTGCCTCTGTGTCACAAATTCCAGCTGCAGATGCTTCATCAGAGGGACAGTCTTACCTCCATCCTGCCTTGGGCTATGTTACAGCCATGGCAGCATTCTGAAATAATGCTCTACTGTACTGATGGAGATTGATGGTAAAAAGGCTTTAAAAGTGATTAAAATGTTTAGCTATTTTATCTAATTTTTAAAAGGCTATTTTTTTAAGAACGTAAAACTCCAGGGCATTTTATGAGCAGAAATACTTTGCCTAACACTAGTTCATGTAAAGGACTTAAAGGATTTAAAACCAAATGTTGTGGATATCTTATTGGTTGAATACCAGCAGATTTTTGGCTAAAATGATTGATTACAGAGCATAAGAAAAAGTACTCTCTCATTCCGGTGCACTGGGGCTTTGTTCCAGAACAGAGTATAAATGGATGGTCCCTCCAGCTGCTTAACTTTTCTTTCTTCTTACTCAGTGTGTAGTTTATGAGTTTGGGAGATCCCTGTGATGACCTGACTCTGCTGGGATCTTTTATTAATTGCTGCTCTCAGTACAGACTCTTTTCAGCTCCAGATGTTCATGGAGTTTGATGCACACTAAAAATATCTTGTTAAAATTAAACTATGCTAGTTACTACATACATCAGCTATTGGTATGGAAGCTCCACTTTATCTAACTACAGAAAAGCTAAGGAAAGTATTTTATTTTATTTTTTCTGTAAATCCTGTGAGGCTAAGATTTCACGGGACACTATGAAAAATGTCCCTAACATGTATTTGTCACACATTCTGCATTCCCTTTCATTACTAATTTTATTTTATTAAAAATGCAATTGACTCTGTCTGGCAAGACTATTTGTATTGATTTACAACTTATAATGAAATACAAATTACAGCAGTTTCTGAGTTAATTGCACCTTTGGCCTTGTTTTTGACTGCAGTAAGGTTTTTCCAATCAGTCTCAGACACCTGGCCATCAACCTTCTGGGACCAGCATTCTTGCCCTAGACATCTCTGGTCTCCTCTCTGCAGACTAGTGACAAAAATGCTAAGTACTTGGGATCTTTCTATTCAGTTTGACAACTCAGCAAGCCCAGCATCAGGTAAGCATCTAGCCTCTTTCTTGCAGGAAATGACAGCATAATGTAATCATCTCCAAAATGGTCTGATTTACAACAGAAATCCTACACAGAAAACAGATATTAAAAGAATAAACATATCTGAACCTGTCCTCTTTGTCTAGGAGCTGACAAAATCTAAGATGCAGAACTTGAGAAGGTTAAGGTCAAACCCATAAAAGGATTTATGTGTCTGAATCCTCTTCCGTAGACTCCAGTGCATGGGGGAGAGAATCAGATCTTGACACAAAAACCTTGCTTACAGTCACAGAGAATCACATTCCCCCACTGGAAGTCAAAGCCTGGTGGTCTTTCCTGAAAAAAAACACAGGGAAGTATTGGTGTTGACAGAGGAAGATTCTCCCATTACCTCTTCACTTATAAAACATCTCTCCACATTTCTAAAATACCAAGTAGATCAAAATAAAGGAGGGTGAAGAATGAGGATGGTGGTAGAAAGAAGGAAATAGGATCTACAGGGTTAAATCTCTCTTGTAGTCACCAATTCAGTAATTTTGTTCTCTGTTTCTGTTCCACTGAAGTTGCAAAATTGTTGCTAAGATGTCCTTAGTCCCTCTAACATGTATAATATGATGCAATGCCATTTAGGGCCATTGTATTTGCATCTGTTTAGTCCCTAGCCAATACACCCATCAGTAAAGTTCTGTGTGTCCCAAAACCAGGAAAATTAGGAGTGTGTGTCTGCCATTTACTTTAAATCTGTTTGAAGGCCCAACTTCATCCTAAACCCCACACCCGGAGCTTCTACACACATACTGCTTCACACTGAGGCTTTTCTCATCTCTGAGGATACTGTACCCAAGAAGAAGGATATCTTTATCCAAAAAATTTTTTGCCAGTCTGCATGCAGAGGCGGTGATTCATTTTGCCTACAAAAAGACTACTATGCCTATAAATCCTAACCAAAAAGAGGGTAGAATGGTAGCACAGCTCAAAACACTTCCATTCTTGACTGATATCTTTCTTTCCTCTTTTCTGTTTCTCCCTACTTGGAGAGCGCAGGAATATCCTTGCAGAAGCATGGACAGTAACATCTCCCTCATGAAAAAATACCCGCAGCAGAAGCCTGGCCTGTTCAGCTACTTAGAAAGAGTATGGCTGAAAATACTCTTCTATAGAATATATTAATAACAGGGGTATTCTTCTGAGGACTCGAGAGGCTGTGTGATATCCGTCAGAAAGAGGTTTCCTCCCACTTGGAGGGCTTGGAGTGCTGGAGGTTATAATAGAGATAGACATTAGCTAATAACCCTTCTGGGAACTCTTGGCTGGAAACAATGACACATCTTATCTCCTGGGCTAGGAAGCAAACAATCAAGGGTTTTGCTTGAAAGATTTTCTTTTGTGCCAAAAAGTCAAAAATCTGAGAAATGAGAGGCTGTCAGTAATGCCTGGAGTCAGGATATGGTGTGGGGAAAGTACAGTTGAGGTGGTAACAGCAAGGAGTCTGACAGAGCCTGTAGTTTCTTGTGCCTTCCTCTTATTTATTGTATAGCTCTGATGAAAGCTGCTGACTGACAAATCACATATCAGCATCTAACTAGCTATTAGTAACTAAAGCTAGCTACTTTTTCTAGGACCATCACTAAACTTTTGATTAAAAAAATTTAAAAGCAGTCAGACACTGACATTAGCTTACTGTTACCATTATTTATTATTGAAATGTTTCATGAAAGCATCCTGGGAGACAAAGCCTACAACAGCTTTTTATTTGTGTTTATAATTAAAAGTTTGTTTATAATTCTATTACTGCCAAGAATAATAAAGTAGCCTAGTGCCAAAAAAATAATAATATTCCAAATAAATACTCCTTTAAGTTTACCTTTCTGTTCTATCTTATTTGGTTTAGACACTTTTTTTTTCTTAAGCAGTCCTAACTCAGATTTGGTTAAATTTAGAATTTCTAATTTTTATTACTTACAAAAAACACTCATTAAATATACATCAGCTATATCATCATTTGTCATCTACACCGATGATAGTACAATTAAATCCTAACCTCACAGAAGACTTCTTAAACACAGGTAATATTCTTATGCAACCCTTTTCATAATTCTATTTTCCTTTCCATCCAGTGGATAATGCCATTAGCTTTTTTAAATATCAGGGTCATTCCTGTACATGTCCATAATTCAGTTATGTTCTTATGAAACTTACTCCTATATTTTCCACTTATAGCTTTTTAAAAATTAGACTAAGGTCAGAAAGCAAGACCATTTCTTGAGCTCTATAAACACTAAAACAGGATTTCTTGACAGTATTAATTTCTTACTCTTAAGAGAATAATCCATTTGAAGAATTTGGCACTGGATGGAGAAGAAAATTCCAGATGGACTTTCCAACTAAGAATATGAGCCTTTTGTGTTCCAATAGCTCTTAGAAAGACCTTGAGGTTTCAAAGACACAATCTATTTCTACGTATCTTGTAGTACTGACAAATAGCAAGTAAAGAGATGGACGACCATTGCACCATGACTGACAGATTTTTCCTTTAGAAGTGTGTCTTCCTTTGCCATATTCTTCCCACCTCTGGCTGAAGTGCACTGGATGTGCAGTGAGCATGCAAATCCCAAAACCCATTCCAATGCTTCACTGTCACGTGTAAGGGAGAGAATTTATGACATTGTGCTGATTCAAAAGATATGGCATGAGAAGTAAATATAGAAGTGGACTGACAAATAAGTGCAAAAGGCATAACTGCAGGCTTTATTGTCTCTGTCCTGTTTGATTTACTTTGAAACTTTTAGTATTAGTGGTATGCAGCAAGCTCCCAAATTGCTCTGAATTAAGCCATTCCTACAAAGCCATCTGTGTCATTTCCTCTCTCTGTTGTTTACAAGCAAGCCCAAGGATAGAAAATTTCTCTCCTGATAAAGGATTCAAGGACTGAATAAGCATTTAAGGGAGAAATTCAAAATTATATTGGGGGCAGGAATATTTCCAGTCCCAATAGAATATTGTCATCACTGACCTACAGAAACAGGTTGTCTCTTATGCTTAATCTTAGCTCCTGAATCATTGACTAAACTGGCTTGAACAAGAGGCACAGAAAGTGGCAGTCCTGACAGTAGCCGGAAGATTGCTCCTTTCTCCTAAGAAATTGTAGAAATTATCTCAAAATTCCTCCAGCTGAGATGGATACTAAATGCTGGACTATGAAACTAAGGATGCCACATAAAAAAATCTATACTGCATCTAGAAGGGGGAAAACTAGTAATTTACAAAATAAGCTTTGAATATTTCCATACCAAAATTCAAATAGATTTGGACACAAAGCATCTTCCACAAAGGATCAGCAAGAACAGAGTTAGGGTGATTTTCCCTTACACTTTTTATGAGGGTTTGACACTACAGAACAGGTGGGATACATGTAAAGCCAAACATGCTGTAAAAGCTTCAAAAAACAGGATACAAAAGTGAGCAGGCAAGAAACTCCACAGACTGTAAGGATCCTAAAACTGGAACTGGTTGAAGGGTACGTGGTGTACTACAAAGGAAAGACTCTGGCTGGATCATCCAGCTTAATTTTCAATGGTTTTGAAAAAAGTAAATAGAATGGCTTCTCTAGATCTCAAAACTGCTGTTCAGTGTCATTAAATATGCTCAGCAATCAGTTGGTACATATGATTGCATCTTGCCCTCAGTTATGTGACAACAACTTCCCCTTTAATTAAAAGGGATTGCACCTGTGTAGGTAATGACACAATTTGGCCTATAATATATAATAAATACTCAATATCTTTGCCAAAAAATCATTTAGTTGCATAATTTAGTGAATGTTAAATAATTATTAGGAACATATTTACTGAAATTCAGTTGTTCAACATCTATCTTCATGCAAATTATTGTTACACTTCGATAAATATTCATAGTAATCAGTGTGTATTTAATTAACATACAATAACTTTCTCATTAAATCTGAGTCAAAACCTTTTAAGGGGAGAGCATTTCATTTAAAGTGTTACTGGAAATCTCTCTTTGGAAGCTTACATAATTAATCTTATTTTTGGTTTCTGACCAAAAGAAATGGCAATTGATGGCTGTGAGGGATTCTCTATTCATAGTATATGATCCTATGCTTTGATGAAAATTAAGCTAAAGCATCTGAGCACAAAACAATAATGAATTAACAAATGTTTTATTTAACTTGCCTGTGATTTAACTTATTTCAAAATAATTTATTTGGAAGTCATAAAAACTTTGAAATCAAATTACAGAACAGTAAGATTTGTAGTAAGAGACCAAGTAACAAAAATAATCAAATTACATCAGATGCAAATCAGACAGAAGATAAAATTCGATGGCATCTTTAGAAAACATGTAATTCAGTCACTCTCCAGTTTTCATTTAATTTTCATCTTGTTTTACTGTTTAATGATTTGCTTGATTAGACCTAACAGTGAAATGTGTTTTTTTCTTTTGGTTTATGTACAATGTCGACCTTCAATTATTAGAAATTATTTAGTTTTCACCTTTTAATCAAATTATGTAGGATTTCCACTTTCTGTTTTCCTTATTGTTAAACTTTTTTTAATGCAGAACTCTAAATTATTTTATGGAGTAAACTGAAGAGTTTGAAAAATAGTAATTTTTATTTATACCAATAATTTGAGATGTACCAGATATATTTCTGCCTCCCCTGGGGGGAAAAAAAAAAAAGCAGAGGGAATTAAAGGAATAGTCAAATTCTGCATTCAGATAGAACAAAGACATTTCAAATACCTTTCAAAATGTCAAAGATCAAGATATCCTGGAATAACCTACTGAATCATACATAGAGCTTCTCAGTTTGAGGTGATTCTCCAGCACTCCTGATGTAATCTACCACTCTCTGAGTGTTGTACACTCAAGTCTAGAGTTAGTTCTTCCTTCACAGTGAAAACTCAATCAATCATATCAAGCAGAACAGTATCAGCTGGGAAAAGCTAAAAATGCCTATATCAGAAGAATTACTAGTTTTGTGGTTAAGGTATTTTCCTGGACATAGTAATGCAGAAGTTCCAACTCACCCTGCAACTAATACAGATGAAGAGTTAATGATATCTTAAGTAAGTAATGGCCTATTCTAGGACACATTGCTTCACACCAGCAACAATGTCTAAGGAAATCCTTCACAAAGAACATTTCACTGAAATCAATACATTCATGTGAAAGTTGAAGTAGACTTTTCTGACACAAAATGTTCATCAGAAAGTTCACAAAAAGGTGACAAAGGCACTTTTCAAAGTTGCTTCTCCTGTTCTTCTTTCTCCACCTTGGGACACAGCCACCCTGTGGGCTAAAGCTGAGGCTGAGAGCTGTGTCTGGGTGAAGCAGATCTGCTGAGATGAGCTGAAGATCTGTGGCTGAGGATCCTGCCACAGATGGTTGGGACCATTTCTGTATTTTGTGGTGACACAGGTTTTGAACTGGCAGGAAAGAATCCACCTACCTCGACATCCTGGGGCCCTCAATCACCCTCTCCCTGCTCTCTCCCAACATAAAACTGAATCTCAAAGTTTCTGTGTGCAGGAGAGAAGGAAGCCTTGTGAGTTCTCTTATCTTATTGTCTGCAACTAAGAAGGTATCCTCTGGGAAGAATGAGATGAATTCAATACCTATCATGTAGCAGGGGACATTAAGCTTTCAGATTTCCTTGGCAAATATTGAAACCAATCAATCTACGTAAAAGAGCAAAATCTTGTTCAATTAATGAAAAACAAACAAATAAACAAACAAACAAAAAACCCCACAGTGAATCCAGATGAATTTGAACACCCTTGATAAAAAAGAATTTGTGCAAACATAGGCAGACAATGACAATTCAGGTGGTTTCTAATTGTCAGTCTAGAAAAGTCTGCTGTGAGTCCAGGGTCACATCTGCCACCACCACAAAGACATCGTCAGTAACCCAGGACAATACTACATACCTCTGCTAAGGCAGTTGAACCACTTCCAAATGCTGTATGCTTGGAACACTGCATCAAAGAACCAACAGGTACTCTGCATTATATTTGTGTATAGGAGAATTGTGACAGATCTTATCACAAATGAACAAATGCTCTGGAAGGTACCAAAAGTTTGAAGCACTCTGAAATGAACAGGAGAGACATTTTTTCCCCCTTTTCTTATTAACAAGATAGGACAACCTGTCCAGCTTTGGCACTGATGAATCCAGTCACACACCTAAGGAGCAATGAGTGCTTCCACATAGAGTTTTTTGTCCATTTACATTCCACTTTAATGTAGATTAATTTTTCCATTTATATAACTCTTTTTCTTCATATATATGATCATTTAAGTACTACTACCCAATGCATAAACCTTACTCAGGGCTCTTGCTTGGCTTTTTCATTTGTTTCACTACTCACCAGTCTTTCTTTCAAAGAGATTGTCTTTGGGTCCTAGAACTCCAGTATGCCTCCTTGTTTAATTTCAGTCCCCAGATTACCTGTACTCCACAACTATGTGGTATACCACTTATTTAATAGGAGGGATTTAAATTGGCAATAAGTACTCACCGATGTGAGGTTATAGACTTATTTACACTAAAATATGGCATCTCAAAGCAATTTAAATTTTCCACATGAAGAATTTTAGTGGCTCTCAGATGAGTAGTGTAACACATTGTTTCTTGTGTTTAAGTTTGGCAAAACCTAGAGTCCTGTTCAAGCAGCTGTCTGTAGATCTTTTGATTTTCTTTTCTTTATTACTGACTTCCTTGTTCCTGTTGCATGTGATTCTTTCACTGATTTTGAAATCAAGGTGAAGAGGACAAAGCTTTTAAAATGCTGCTCACCATCATCTTTAATTTCTTAATAAATTTCTTTCCCAGACCTCCTCCCATGGATTATATAGAGCAAATAGCCTGTGTGGTTTAAACTATATATTACAGCTGAAAAAATTGAAACAAACTCTATAAGAACATAAAGTAATACTAATTAAAATTATATATCAAGTATAAATTTAATCCTTAAAATGTCTTTGATATTTAGGAAATGAGCTTCATAACTCATTAGAGACTCTTCTGCTTTTGAGTTACTTTCCTTCCTTATTATTTAGCAACTGATAATGGTTTCTCCTCTCCATTCACTATGCTTGCTTTGTGTGGGACAATGTGTATAGCTAAAAGGACACACACTTGTATGACTGTTTCTGTATTTTCTTATGAGAACAGCAAACACATACCACCATTTCTTCCTCCTTCTTGAATCAGTGTCTTATCGCTTCACCACACTAGCAAATTAAAAATAATTTTCAATTTCTTTCAGTAATACCTAGTGGCTAAAGATTATTAATGCATTTGTTGGACTGGCATAAATTCAAAAATTGCTCACTTAAGGAAGAATATAAAGCATTGATTGTTTACAATCAGATTTTGTAGTCTATATTTTCCTCATGCAGGTGAAAGTTTATCTCATTGTTAAACAATGGTTATAATTTCACCAGAACTATTAATCAAAATGGATATTTTGGAGCTACAAAACATTGCTTTCTGAGGCTACAAAGTAAGCAAGCTGTTGCCCCTTCCCTTAATACCCTCCTTTAAAAATAATAGCTGCCAGCAAGTTATAGTTTTATCTCACATATGTGAGAGCACTCCAATAAATCACTTCTGCTTGCAGCAATCATAGATTACGAGGCTTTTATGATCATGAAATAAGCCCAAAAGTCCACTGCTGTTCTCAGAAGACTGAGAATCACTGTGTATTATTCTCTTTGTGTGGATGTATGAGCCTCTTGTTTCTCAGGGGCTAGTGTTACATTTAGCCATGCTGCTGGTATGTACCCTGTATACCAGAAATGTTTCCTGCAAGCTGGGAAACATTAGGGTGTTTTGTCATTTCTGACATATTTTCTTATGAAAGAATCAAGTGCACTTCAGGTGTTTTAACTCCCTAAAATCATTCTTTTTGTTCTCCTTTCTTTTTCCCCAGGTACAAGATAATCTTCTACAGAGTGTTTAGAAATGCTTTGGCATTGCAAATAGCACATAAAAGCCATTGGAATGAAGTCTATGAAGAAGGTTATCATAATAATTTCTTGGAAGAATTATGGCAATTAAATACACTGATACTTGAGTATCTTTAGAACCACAATACTTAGAGAGAAATGATTAGAAGGAGTTTCTTACTGGAAATAGATCTAAAACTATGGTTTTGATGACATTCTTAGCAAAACATTTGTGCTATACGGAAGCTAATGATGACAGATATCAAGGTCAGGGTAATTACTTTCTATATTTGGATTAGTATTACCCTGGGTGTTATATACAAACTATCTACAAACATCAATCTATTGCTGTCCTTCCTCAGAAACAACCTTATCACTTTTACATTATGAGCTTTAATGCATGTGCCAAAACAAGAATTGAAAAAGTATTTTTTTTAAGACTAGAAGGTTCAGTATAAAAAAATAAAGAAAAAGAAAAAAGCAGAGCAAAGTTTGCTTTAAAGTTGCAAATGTGCAAACTCAGAAATGCAGATTGCAAAAGAGTATTTTATCCAACAGAGTGTTGGGTGCAGAATGTAGTGAGAGAAAAGGAATTGGTGTGTCAGGTTCTTATTTACATTTCTGATACTCCTGAAATTAATAGATAGCTATTTGCTTTAATCTTTTCATATCAGCCACAAACTGCTTGTATATGTTTTATCATAATAATTTTGAAAGGAATTTAATTTTATTCCAGTGGCATTCAGTTTCTAATTTTCAAGCCCAAGTTGTTGGATGGGAGCTGTGCTTTAGGGTGATATAAGAGTCTTACATAAACAGTACTTCAGAACTATACATACATCTTGACTGGACTAAATCAACAGAGATAGTAGTGTGCTGATTCAAAGGCACACATAAATGAAAAATGTTTCAAAGCCAAACTAATGTGATCTTCCGAGCTGTGAGTTAAATTTAATGTTATAACAAAAGACAAGGTCAGTAAAGTAAGCCTTATTCCTTCGGATTCTTTGTTTTAATGCTATTAAATATCTGGACACAGTAAACTTAGTGCCCCCACCCCCAACAGATCTCCTTCTGAATTATTTGTCTTTGAAATTACTCACTTTTTCCTCCAGCTGTGTTGCAATGTTCAGCTGAGGCTATAAATAAACAGCTCTTTCAAATGTCATTGGCTAACATCATCCTATGCATTGATCATGGAATAATGCTTCCAAGTTTCTAATGCATTGTGAACTGGATGTTCCTGGCCTAAAATGTGTGTAGCTTGTGGTAATTTGGTATGAACACCCTTGATTTCATCAAGTTTTACAGCTTCTGTATCATCAGTCAAAAATTTAAATTTTCTGCCATTTTCGTAGTGCAAAGTCATTATAAAATGTTCCTTAAGCTACAAAGTGAAGGGAAAAAATACTCTTTATCTCAGTGGTGACAACTTGTCTCTCTCTATTTTTCATCCAAATAAGTGGAATGCTGTAAATCCTGTCCAGAAGACACAGAATGGAAGAATTAATCAAAGGTTTGTTTATGAGCTATTTGGAGCAGATAAAATGTAGCATTGACAACACAACTTACAAATTATCTATCAACATCAACTGAAGAGGAACACCTGATCCTGATATCAAGGGGAACAGAGCTGAGCCCCTACTGAAGAGCCTCATCCAGTGTGGTAACCTCCTAAATAGATCCTCTGAGGACAGTGTTAGAAAACTAATACTGGCACCCAGGCATGTGCACTGGGACCCAAACCAAGGATGAGGAATGTTCACTGTGCAACTCCTGAGCATGACTGATCAAGTGGGTCAGTTTGCTCCATAGGACAGGTTATCACTATCCAAAGAAAAACATATGGCCTGAGACCCTCCAGCTTCTTTGGTGTAGAAGCTAGCACCAGTGAATTGTTTTCATAGATAAACTTTTTAGTACACCATTTAGATTTCGGAATTATTCTCATCAATATATTAAAAAAAAAAACCCAACAAAACAAATAAAACCCAATAAAACCACCCAATAAAAAACCACTCCATAAACTCGAGCCAGCAATATGTTCTTGTAACAAAGGTGGCTAACAGTCACCAATACATTAAAAAAAATTACTGTGATGGTTATCAGACACTGGAACAAGTTGTCCAGACTCTTCATCCTTGGGGACATTTAAAATCTCAACTTTCTTTATAAGAAATGAAACTATAGACTTTGAAAAGTCTTAAATGCACACCCATCTTACCATATTTGCTTTGCTTACATATTGTATATGTACACATATACATATAGATTTCTATAGAAACCCTTAAGATATTTATAAATTTTGGGGCACATGGAATTATTTTTCTGGAAATATAAATGACTTATGTATAAGATTTTACTCCATCAGATAAGATTAAGACAGGACTTAATTTTTTCCAAAATCAAGGCCTGTACTTGAAGTTGCTAGCTGATGAATACAAATAGAGGCTAGCTTTGCACCAAGCAACAGTGAGATCCAGTGGAGAGAAGCAACACTTTTAAGGGTCTTGGTCTGTAAAAGAAGCAGCAAAACTATGACTACGTGATTCTGTGTCAGACATCATTAACTGCTGAATAACGGGATCCAGGAATTGCCTTTCTGGAATAAACCCAAGGAAATGTGGCTTGTATGAAAGATAGAGTCAGGCTCTTTAATAAGGACCTGTAGTGATAGGACAAGGGATACTGGTTTTAAACTAAAAGAGGGTAGATTCAGATTGGGTATGAGGAAGAAATGTTTTAAAATGGGGCTGAAAGTTTGATTTGCGAGAACTATGGACTGTATATGTAAAGACAGGCTACAGAGAGCAAGTCAGCATTAGATTCAAGAGATTCCTGTGAGTGTCTGGGTTTACCAAATCCAGAGCATTTCTCAAACGTCTTTACAGATGACAGACTGGATTTTTGTCATCTGTGAGTTTATTTGACAACAAGTATTGGGTATCTATTAAAAGGTGAGAAAAAAGGTAAACAATGCTGTGCAGATTGGTTTGCTTCATCTTGTAGAAATTCCTATACAAACAGTGTGAGACTTATTAAAAATACAAGTGCTTGATAATTTCGCAGTACTCTGCAAATTGATTCATTCAAGAATCAATGTATTTTTTATTGTTTGAACCAATTCATTTACAGAAGGTGCAGTGTTTCTCATTGTTTAAAGTAATTCATTTGCATGGGCTTAATAATCTCATGCTACAAGATGCTTCAATTGTGAAAAATAAAACCTTTTTTCATGTTACGTTAGTAATGTACTGCAAGCAACAGCATGCAAAAATAAACCATGATGCAAAAGATTTCATCAGATTATTAGATTCTTAGAGATTAATATTAACAAATGACAGCACCCTTTGTAACAATAGAAGCTTTTCTTTGCAATAGCTAGTTTTAAAATGGAGTGTTGTTGTTCTTCTTATCATTTGGAACCAGATGAGAGTTATAAGAAAAGCACATCCTCTATCCAACAGCTGGGAACCCCAATTTCATAGATAAGTTTTGAGTTCTGACAGAAACTGAAATGTCCTGAAAATTTTTCTAGGAATAATGGGATCTATATAGAAATGCAAAGGACAATTTAAGAGCTTTGTACAGCCATTAATCTTATGTTTTAAGCTCATTTTCGAAAACGTGTACCTAATTCAGGCTTGCTGTAACGCATGCTTTCTTTTAGATTTCTGAATAATCATAGATGGATATTCTTTGGCATTGGGAAAAAATTAAATTCAGTGATCAAAAAACCAAAAATAATTGGTTTGAGCTGAAGCTTTCAGGCTGGTATGTTGGCATTTTAGATGTTAAATTGAATGTGTGAAACTTAAATGCAAACGTTTTTAGTAGAACTGAGCGGAAAAGGGCATCTATTGTACATTTTAAGATCTCTTTTCAGCTTATTTTTGGAAGAGAACAACTTACTCATCCTTTACTGTTATTCGTAAAGTTTTAGAGAATTATTGCTAAGCACTGCAACCCAAAGTCCTTGAAAATATAACCACCTAGACTGGGAATGAGTGTATCCTTAGCTGCCACCACCACTTTCCTGTCCTGGCTGAAGGACTCTGAACATGCCATAAAACATCTTAGCCCCCAGGCCTCTTTGGTCCAGCTTCAGCAATGTGTTTTGGCTCTCACAAAAGGTCGTGAAGAGACACTGATTATAGCCTGGAAACAAGAAGTCTCTGTAAGTTTAGATACTAAATCCTTCACAGATTCTTTCTGAAATGGATCTAATACGGCCCAAGAAAATAGAACATTCCACTTACATACATTTCCTTAATCCTTCTCAGTAATTATTAGTACAAAAATAAATGCAGATAAATGCAATTTATAGTGTCATTTCTAGAGATGATTGGTGAAAATGTGTCTACTCTTAATTAATGAAGCAACAGTTGCTCTGTATACTACCTACTGTGAGGTGCCCCTGAATTACTCTGAGTGCAATAGTGACTTTGTGACCAATAATCAGTGTGAATTAATCTTCTTTTTCTTAGCCATTTACTTGAAAATCTTGAATAACTCCCATCTGAGGCCTAGTAGTGATCAAAATTTTCCAGGGGAACAAAGGCCAAGGCACGTTTCAAAATAAAAATTTATCATCTTATTTTAACCTAAAACAAAAAAGGAAGCTGAAACACAGCTGTGGTTTTCTCTCAACAGCAGTGTGGTGTGAGCACTGCTTAGTGCAGCTATGAGTAAAGGAGAGGATTATGTGGACTAAAAACCAGGAAACTAAAATTTGCATCAGCAAAGTAGAACATTCTCACCCATACAGGTCCCCATTAAGGGGATCTGTAGAGGAAGTTTATGTAACTTTACATTTTGGAAAAAAATATGGCCTAGAGAAAAGCAGCTAGAGAAAGACCTGAATTATGCAGCTGCAAATAAACCAAACTGGTTTTCTATTACTGTATAAAGCAGTAAGTTTCTAGAATTCACGTGTTAGTAGACAGGTGCTGTGAATACCCTGTGTTTGTTGTAAAACACAAAACTAAAAGCTAAGTGTTTTCAGATATCTAAGAAACATGTGAATTGCCTAGATTTAAAAAATCCTTATGTGACTGCTTATTAAAGTTATCACAAAACCTCTATATAGAGAAAAGTGTTCCTTGGGTTTAAGGTCCAGAACATTTGAAAGATGGCAGTAATTCATATTTATATTTCTCAACATTTTTATTATAAAAAGATTTTTTTCTAACAAAAAGAAGCTTTCCTAAAAAAAATCATCACCTTTGTTGTTTGTATCAGGTATTTGGAACACAGCAATAAAAAAGTTGTGAAGCTATGGAGTCACCTTTTCCTTGTCTCTTAAAATTCCATTTGTGTTTAGCCCGAGTGTCAACAAGAATTTTTTTCATAATTTCAAAAATTTAGCATTTTGCAAAGGTTCTTTTCCACCAACAATATTTTAAAGGGTTAAACTCAGCCTATTACCAACATAACAGTAGGTAAAATAATGAGTGTGTTACTTAAAATGCTTAAGAATGAGGAGAATGCTCATTCACAGGAAATTTTGCTGTGACACCATGTGCTGGAAGTCACTTTCCACAGCAGCTGATTGACTTAATAGCAATATAATGTCCCCCCTGCTTTGCATCTCTGTTACAATGGTTAAAGAGCTGTGGGAAAAACATTGAAATTGTACCTAAATATAATTTTAAAACATCTTTTAAAGTTAAAAATCTGTCATTTGATAGAAGCCAAGTCCTAGAAGATTTTATGAATGCCAAATTTCTGGTTACCAAGTGTCCTTGATGCAGACCTTACCCGTGTGCTGTGATTTGCAAAGCTATATGCAGAGAACTGCCTCTCTCAGCCCTGTGAGTGCACAGAGATGGAGCAGAGTCAGGACTATGTGATTGATTACACGTCTGTCTGCTTCATTTTGCACCACAGATAACTTACTTTTAAATACAGTCTTTCTCTGGTAATTATAATAATTGGAATCAGGTAGTTGCATTTTTATGCATTTATCAAATGTTTGAAGATATTTATCATCCGTCTCACATTTCGTAATATAGGAATGAACTGTAAAGGATAGCTGAGTTACAAAATCTTTCCTATTTATGTTCCCTGATTCCTCAGCCTTCTTCATTAAAAAAGAAGAAGAAATTAAAAAAAAAATAAAAGGTCCTGCAGAGATGATTCCTTGTTCCTGGGATGTGTTTCAAAAGAGTTCCAGTCAGGGACAAAGGTCCTCTATGAAGAGCAGCTTGCAGGATAGATGCTTTTGATTGTGCATTTTATAGAGAGGTTATTTCCTCCACAGCACTTCCATAAAGGCCTGGCACACTTCAAACGCAATGGCAATAAAAAAGAGGAAAATAAATCAAAGACATTTTGGGAAACTAAATTCTTTGGATATAAATTTTGCCTTTGGATATTACGAACACATGAATCTAAAATGGATGCCAAAAGAAGTGTGGAGTGAGTATCCACAGGAAGTATTCAATTTTTAAATTACTCATTGCACACAGCAATTAGTTAGGCAACAAACATTTTTGGCCATTACTCACCGTGTAAAATAGCCTTTAATAAGCTCAGAGGAAGTACAGACAATCCACTATGATACATAACTTTTTAGGCATGTTCTTCAGAAACATTCACTAAGTGCACTACAACTCATTACAACTCACTCAAGAGAAAAGCAAGTGCTTTGTACACAGGAATTCTTTCAGTCTATGTGCAACATAAGTTTGCAGATATATTGTGAGGAAAATAAAGATTATTAATTAATTATATCAAAATTCAATTCCAATTAAAAAGTCCCCTCACCATTTTAGTAATACTCATCACTAAGGTTTTTCTATTCTGCGACTAAACCTATTGAGCTTCATGCACAGCAGTCAGGAAAGAGAGAACATCTGGTCTTCATGTCAGGATACACATTATGCATTTGCAGACAGGGTATTTTTGTTTCCTGCAGCATATTTAATATTCCTCAGAATAAGGCTGGTAGTGTATTATGTATAACACACTAAACCCCTGATGATGCTGGGAAGCTTCAACTGGATAGAATGGCTTGCTTATGGCTCAAAGCAGAGTAGGTGCTTAAAGATGTAGAGAAGATTATCTGCCTGTCTGAAGAGCTATCCCAGGGCTGGCTCTCCCTGCTGCCCTCTCACACAGCCTAAAGCAGTCAGCCATCCAGGGAAATGCTTCAGCTTCAGAAGCTCTGCATCATATTTACCATTTGTCAAATGACTGTTTAAGATTAGATCACCATTTCTAATAAAAAGTAATTTTACTCAAGCCATTAACAAAAAGCAGCATATAAGTTACACATTTCCATGAAGTGAAGCAAATCACCTACAGAACCTGCAAAAATTATTTCCTAATTATTTTTACACAAGAGAAGAATGGGAATCGTTAGAAGAGAGGCTGTTAGCAAAGGAATTCACAGTAAATTCACTGCATAATTCAGAATTGCATTAATATTTCTTCCATCTATCTTCTTTGACATCTTGATATCTTTGATAAAGGATGCAAATATTGCAAACATGCCAATACAAATCAAACTTGCTGTTTAGTTCCCTAAAGCACTAACTAGAAAAGCACTAAGAGAGCCCATTTTATTTTTTTTCATCCCTGGCTCTTCCTATTCCTGCTTGCTTTTTTTGTTTCCTCCTCTTCTGCTTAAAGCCTTAGCTCTGAGTTTATGTCTTCTGGAGGCTGAGGCTGACCTGGAATAGAGACTAGTCAGAGCAAAAGGATAAAGCAGGTATTTATTAAAAGGCCTCAGTGGGTACACCTGGGCCACACAAGAGTTCAGCTGGACCACACCCAAAATGCCCCAAAATGGTCACAAAATGGACACCTGAGCACGAGGTCCCACACTTTTATAAGTTCTGGTCCATCAGCATATTAGAATCAATTGTCCAACCATAGCTTCAGGTTATGAAGCTCCATCCTCCTGGTTTTTTCTTCTCACTTCACCGCTGTTTTCATTCTTGGGCCTGAAAATTGTCCTTGGTATCGAGCTGAGAAGGAATTGTTTTGTCTATCTACTCTATGAAGAGAACTCAGTAGCATTTAATATGAATCCCCAAACTACCCACTAAAACAGCACAGAATCTAAAAAATATAAAAGCTAAAACATAAGGCATCCGTGTAACCACTACTAAAGATACAGACCAGGTCCTGAAGGGCTTATATTCTAATTTAAGATAAATTTCAACAAGATTATAACAGTGCATGAGGGCAGCAAAGGCTAAGGGATGACCCTGTCTAAACATACATGTATTACTATCTCTGTGCACAGTTTGATGGATACTTTCTTCTCTCCTTTTAAACAATAAAAGTACCCAAGACCAAAATTGGGATCTCTTTATGCAGATTGGGGAATGCAGAACTAAATCAGCTAGTAGCACAGAAAAAGTATAGACCCTTTCACTCTTCACTCTCTTTTTTTTCTCATTCTTGTGTTTGAAAATAAAGTTGCAGACAAATTTTATTTTTTCTGCTGTTCAAATTCAGGGTGAGTTTGAACAAAATTCAAGAACTCACAACTCATACACACCAGAGTAAGTGTCTCTAGGCTTGGAAAACCAGGATATATCCTCAGCACCATGTTCTACGGACAGTTTTTGAATCACAAACCTATAATCCATTGCGCTCAAGTCTTCTACTTTAAAAGGCTCAGATTTCCCATTTTTTTCTGCAAGATAAACTCGAAATGTACCTCAGTTTTCAGTTATTGAACTGTTAAACTGTTTCTTTCTACCATGCGTTGTATTATCTCTGGTTCTTCAACAACATGCTAGTATTTACAAGCACATTGTATGGTCTTGCTTATGAAGTTCAATCATTCTGAGATATTAAATGATTTTACTGACTATGTAGGAGATTTTATTGATTGTACCTTGGGATAATATTTGCATTTTTTAATTTTTATCTGTTTATTCCCTGGATTACAGATGCTTTAATGCCAATTAGAATTAATACTAAAAAATGTGAGCAATCTCACTGCTTACTTTCTGTATATAGGTATTCTTTCACTTTTACCAATAATGATTTATGCAAAGTCACCGAGACAGCTATTGCTTCCATTGTGGAGTTTATTATCTCTAAGATGAGGAGACAAGTCATTAAGCTCCCACAGAAGGATTAGCATAGAGAAAGATCACTACATTGTGATTTTCTGGTTACATGGTTCAATACAATGATGGTTTAAGGAAGGAAAAGCCAATTCTAGCATTGTCATTATAGAACACTGTATGTTGCCAATAGGCTGTTATAAATACTATCTCCTGTGAGAGCTACTTGTCCATAAAGAAGTCTCTCTCTCATGTAGCAATGTGATCACTACTACATGAAAATGACTTGTGAAGAAAGGACTTATCTTTCATATTACTTGGGGAGCTTGTGGATGAGAGTAATGTGAGCCAGTAATGTGCATTTCACAGCCCAGAAAGCCAAGCATGTTTTGGCTGCACCAAAAGCAGCATGGGCAGCAGGGCAAAGGAGGGGATTCTGCCCCTCTGCTCTGCTCTGGTGAGACCCACCTGCAGAGCTCCATTCAGTTTTGGGGTCCTCCACATAAGAAGGGTGTGGGCTTCAGTGTGGCTTGTGAGACACTCCCACAGGTGGCCTGGAGGAGCTGTGGATGCTCCATTTTTGGGTGTTGAAGGCTGGGTTGGATGGGGCCCTGACCAAGCTGGTCTAGCAATAGGTGTTCCTGCCTATGGCATGGGATTTAGAAGTAGATGATTTTCAAGGTCTTTTCCAGTCCAAACTATTCTGCAATTCTTTGAGTATCAAAAAATATTTTTCCAATTGTATCTTTCAGTCTAGAAGTCCTTTTATGATGCAAACCTTTTCTTGAACATTCTCTTCACACCTGTGTACATTTTCTCATAACAAACTAATGTCAAATAACCAGCCAAATAAATCTCCTCTTAGGGATCAAAATCTGAGTACTGTGTTCCAGCATTAATTCAAAATACATCCTACACCTTGCACTGAATATGCCCTGCCTGGGATATCTTTAGATATATCTGGAAAATTTGTGTATCTATTGCAAACTAGAAATATGGTGTTTAGAATTTTCCCACTTGAAAATGAGGGGAAAAAAAGGAGGAAAAAAAAATCTTCAATCAGGTTTTAAAAGAATTAAAAACTACTTTTGTTCTGCAAGACATGGTGGGGAGCTCATTTGTTTATAGGTTTTTGCAATCAGAAAAATCATTACTATTTAATGAAAAATGGTTTTTTTTACCCAAGTTTTCACTAAGTCCAGGAGTGTCCACTATACCCTGGCAGACAGGACATGTCCAAAACATCCCAATGAGGAATAAAAAGCACATGGCTGGAAAACTACAGCCTTTTGAAAGGGGTGGGATCAGGGTATCACCATTCTCAACTGCATCATTATCCAACACTGTCACATTTAAAAAGTCGGAAGTGTTTCCAAGAAAATGAGACAAATACTGGTTTTTGCTATAGCTCATATTTAAAACTTCATATTTAAAGCTTCTGTTATGGGCCACTTAGCTCATGTGATGCCATCCTTACAGACCGATATGGTACATGATACTTTGACAACTCTGAAACATGGGATTCACACAGATTCAAGGGATAAAATAAATACAATGCACTTATCCTTGACGGTCAGGATAAAATGGGAAGACAGTGTCAGGGACTGGAAAAGGGAGTCTGCATTCGAGACATCTTGGGGACTTGGAATGTGTGGTAGGGCATGGATCAGGCCTTGCTCTGGTGAGATAATTCTCTGTCCCCATGCCCAGGTTGGAAGGGACCCCTCCAAGACAACCTTGTTCCAATTCCAATGGCTACAGAAATACATCCTTACACATCATTGAGGTTCCTGGATAAGAATATATGTTCTAGACCTGTATGACAGTTAGACATGATGCTGGTTTGTGAAAGAAGTCTTTGATGAGACATTTTTGACCCATGGTAAATTTGCTGACTTCCAGAAGAGTGTGCCACAGCTAATTTAGTCTGCAGGAAGTAATTTATCAGTCGCCAGCTCACCAGTATCCAGTGGCCTAGAATGATGATGTTCTAATGAAATATTAAAAATTTACAAAGAAAAGTTTTATTTGATAAAAATTTCCTCTACAGTAGATCAAGATGCATGAATTAATAGTTTCTAACCCAGAAGGGGCTGTTATGATACCTTTGTAGTTAACTTGGGGTAGGGGCATCAAAATTCTTCCATGTATTCAGCAACTCTTTTGACTACAGCAGTCCTTTAAAAAAGGTAATTTATGCTGACATACAGGCCTACAGGCTGGATAATCTGGTCTATCTTTTAGCAACTTTCTGCAGCAGCTAAACGTTTTCACTCCTAAAAAAAGTGTGCCAGACTTATTCTTGTCAAAATTCAGCTTGCAACTGTTGGACTGTTTTAGGGCCTTTGTCTCTTAGATTAATGTCTGCTGTCAAAAGGTCTGCCTCCTGTAGGTACTTCCTTAAGTTATGTCTTAAACAACTGAAGAGATGAGTTTAAAACACCCATTTTGAAGTGTAAGAGTGAAAAACTGAAATTTTTATGCAAATTTCTGCTCTTGATATTTTTATGCTGTTCAAACTGAAAAAGTTAAACATGTCATCAAATCTACTGTACTTGAAATCATCAACATTAATTCAAAAGTAAACTGAACTTTGTTATAACTTTCTCTATTTCATATGTTCTTTTCTTTCCTTCTTCTGTGTCAAGCCTGAAATTGTTTTGAAAGAAAAGCAAACTTTATATAGCAATGAATAAGTACTTAATGCCTTAAGTTTGTTTTTGTACACTCATTTAAAATTTTTCACTTTTTGTATTTTCAATAAAATGTTTTTATGAGTCATAATTCTAAGATCATATTATTACAAAGAATAAAATTTATAAGAATATAGGCTGAATTAGAGCTTTCAAGTGTTCAACATTTTGTTTTCCATGAAAAGATACTGATTTTAGAAATGGGGTTCATTATGATGTTGGAAATATTTGGAAGGCTTGAGAAAAGGGTATTTTTGTAAAATCTTGTCAGTGGAAAGATGACTAGTATGTGCTAAAAATTAACAGGGGTTATTTAAGGCCTAATTAATTCTTCTGGGCTTTTAAGATATACTGAGCTTTGTAAGTGTTCACCACTAAATATTCTGCAGCAGTGCTTATAGTGTATAATGAATAACACTCAGCAGTGATAGCACAGCATCATCCTTATTCCTTCACAGCAAGTTTTTCTCAATTCATTCATCATGTCTTTCAGCTTCTTACAGTTACTCCATAAAATCAGCCATACTCTATACTCAACAAAAAGGTTATCAAAAATAGAAATGCCTTGAATGTTAAATTTGTTTAGTAAGTATTACAGGTCTAGGAATATGGAGTACATGAGTTTATCATATAGGGTAGAGAAATACCCAAAAGGGAGCAGGATCTGTCAAGTCAAATGGAAACTCAAAATATCTCCCCAAGCTAACAAATTCCTTCAGAAATACAGGTTCTTGTTTGGGTTTTTCACTTCTGGCATTGAAATAGCCCACATTCTCCAAGACTAGTGTTTTAGTTTCAGGAATGTATTGGGGTTTTTAATACAGCTGTTTGACAAGAATTCTGAAGTTAGTTATCAGCAACATCATGAACCTGTTTCAGTATTTTATTATGGACAGCTTGGCTGTCCAAATGCTGTCTAAATACGAACTGGAGACTAACAGAATCATGCATTATGTCCCTTAGATATTTATACTTGCAAATGGCTTTTAAACCTTTCTCAAATCAAGGGAAATTTTAAGACAAATGAGGCAAATTTCCTTTCTTTGGCATAGATGATAAACAAATAGAAATAGTGGAGAAAATTTCTTACTGAAAGCATATAGGAGTGATGTTGGGAAACAATAAAATATAGGAAATCAGTTATACGCTAGAAGAGCAGAGTGAATTAAGATAAAGTGAAAGCATTTAACTGTTCAAAGACCAAGAAACATAACAATCAAAGTTAATATAGTTTGTCTCGCAGCTGTAGAGTAGCCCAGTAGTCACTGAAAAAGCTCATTAATTTCCATGCAATTAACTATAATTAATAAGACACTCCAGGAGTGTGTGTCCCTGAGAGATAATGTCAGCCCCTGGGTGTGACCTACTGTGTGATGTTATCTCAGCATGGCTCAAATTCCGTACTCCTCCTGAGCTAATAAAATTAAGGTTCCTTCAAAAGGCCACTTTGGTAACTTTGGTTATTGAATTGCACTCCCATGGTCCAGAGCATTAGCAACACAACGAGCACAAATATGAAAAAAGAACGCATATAAAAAACTGATCATAAATTGATTTAGCAGCAGAGGGAGAACACAGAGCAGTCAAATCATGAACAGCATATGTCATGCAGGAGCAGAGTTCTGAAGAAAAATTTGGAAACAAAACAAAACAAACGAGGCTTTGAAGCCAGTTAGCAAAACCATGTGATCTATCACACTTAAAGACTGAAGCTATCTTCTGAAACCACTGCTGTCTTGATTATATCTAATTGTACAGTAACAAAATCCAAATCCTTGCAGAGAACTTAAGACTTGGATAGAGTGTGCTGCTGAAAATGTCCTTCAGTGCCATCTGTAGACAAGGTTCATTTATGTTGTACCTTACAGAGGCAAAGGAAATACAGAAGTGGCTGGAGATTGCAAAGGATGAGCTGGATGTTGGTTTGAGTACCACAAATAGGGTGAAGGAAAGGGGAGATTGATGCTAGGAATGGCAAAGATGACAAAAGGAGATCCTCTGGTTGTGTTTGCTGCAGTAGAACAGGCAATGTGGAAGGTGGCAAAGGTGGTATCATGGAAACTACTGCTGTCTGTTTCACTGGCAAGCTGCAAATTGGTGTTGGTGTCCCTGGAACAGAAAACCTGTGAAGAAACAGTAGGAGGCCGAGGGGTGGGGGGAAGTTCAGTAACATTTATAGTTGACTGAATCTGATGTGACCATACCAGGACAGAACCTCGGAAGGAATAGAGTTTGGGCCTCAGACCATGGAGCTCATTAACCAGTAGAGCTATGCAGTGGTGAAGCTGTGAAATATTCTGTGAATCACCCACTGACAGTAAAGCGTTTGGTGATGTAAGGATCAGAGATTACATTACCTGTGATGTTAGAGTGAAAATGCTTTAAAATTGACTAAACATGAAATCTTTCCCACCGGTAATAAAACTTGCTCAAACAACATTGTTTTAATGACAAATTGCTTTCTCTAAAGACTCATTTCAAAATCTTCCAGTTTTAAGAATGTAAAAGAATCCCCTCTTTATGAACATAATCATTTAGAAAGAGTTCAGATTTCAGCTTTATCTTTCAAGCTTTTGTAGTACTTGTGAACCTTGTTCACTGATATGTTTGATTGTAATGACATTCTCCTTCACAGTTTACATGGTTATGCTTCATGTTCTCATCATTAATGTATCTCTGCCTTATTATATATGACACATACAAAGGATTTTCCCTCTGTCTATAAAACATTCCTTTCCAGCAGACTATAAAATAAACCTCTTACAGAGGTTTCAAGAAGGTATATATCTGGGAAGCACATCATGCTAATGTTGGAGGGGCTCAGTGTATCTGGATTTATGATGATGTTAATTACATGAATAGGCTTTCAGTTTTAGACATAAAAATCTCTTTTTAGTTTAAATTTAATAAGTAAAATAATAATTTCTTGTTTAAAAATTCAAAATTCTCACCTACAAAAGGCATATAGATCAACTTTTACCTAACAGAGTCTCTGTTTTCCTCTCACTGTTAAGAAATCATCAAATCCTTGTACCTAGAGATATCATTCTCTGAAGATATTCTTTTTGATAATAAATGAGGTGACCAGGTGTCCCAGTTTTTCTAGCAAAAGTATAGTGTTCCTATTTTCTTTCTTCCTATATGGGTCAGTCCATCCCAGGTTTCAAGTCCCTGTCAAATATCAAAGAAATGGCAACTCTGCAAGGAAAATCTGAAAGAAATTTTCCTGAAAGCAGCAAGTTTGGGTTTCCAATATATATAACAGCTTTTCAGATTCATATAAACTAAATCTTTTGGGATAAAAACAACAGCAACACAAATATACAAAGGAAAGTTTAAAAAAGCAAATTAGATCTCTGCTACAGCCTCCAATGCAGTTCTGCTCACACCGTCTGCCAAGAGTATTTTAATATAGCAGTTGTTAATCCACAGACCTGTAGCTGGCATATGGAATTACATAATGCTTCTAATGACTCTGTTACTTACCTCATCCTGGTAGATTGGGATGAAAAGAAGGTGGTGAAAAGAAGGTGTTCACTATTGACATCTGGAGTTTAACACTGGTCCAGAGCTTCTTTGAAACTCAAATATGCAAAGGTGAGGAAGATTTCTGACAGTACCAAAATCAAACAGGAGATCGATCATATTAAAGGGGATAGTGAAGAAAGACCAAATTGTCCAGGTCTTGTTTGCATTTCTAGTATTTGAAAAATTTGCCTTCACATTAGAAGTTAAGCTTGTTGTCTCTTTTACCAAGTGCACCCATTCTGGCTGGGATAGAGTTAATTTTGTGCACAGTGGCTGGTATGGGCCTATGTTTTGGATCTATGTTGAACACAGGGTTGATAGCACAGAGATGTTTTTGTTATTGCTGAGCAGTGTTTACAGGGCTAAGGACTTTTCTGCTTTTTATGCTGCCTCGTTGTTAAAGGAAGCTGAGAGGACACACAGCCAGGACAGGCATCCCAACTAACCAAAGGGATATTCCAGACTGTAAGGCCTCAGCATTTAAATATAAGGGGTTTACTGAGGTCCTTGTACTCTTGGTTAAACGGACCAACCAGACATTCTCAAGAAGTTATTTTACTAGCAAAATATAAAAAATCAAGGAACTTAATTTAATACAGCATTCAATAAACAACATAAAACACTTCTCATGGTATTAATTTGGCCCATTCAACTTAGCGAACATTAAACCTGTTTGATGTTAAAATGTTGCAAGAAAAGGGAATTAGAAGAAGAAAGCAAGGAGAGAGAAGATAAGAAATACACACATATAGCTACCAACTCCTGTGTTCCAGCATGGATCAGATACAAACTTCAATGGATGGCAGAATGTGCTCATCTCATGCCCAATGGCCTGGGGGGGCCCACCCCCTACATGGGATTTCTGGTCACTTGGCCACTCAGGGAGGGGGTTAGCACTGTCTCTGGTGTGCCAATGACTGACAGCTCGGCCAGGCTGGGCTACAAGCTCCAGGTGGGGCAGGGCAGTTCACTTGGCAGGCAAGGCGTGACCTGCCCCCTGCCACACCCCACAGGCTTCCCAAAATGTCCTGGGACATCAGCCTTTCCAGTCTCTGGTACCAACCATGTGACAACATGCTCAGCATGCAAAGGGAGGGAAGGAAGGAGAGGATGTTTGGAGCCATGGCCTTTGTCTTCCCATTAGGCAAGGAGGGGCCCTGCTCTCCCAGAGATGGCTGAACACCTGCCTGCCCATGGAAGTGGTGAATGAATTCCTTATTTTGCTTTGTTTGCATGTGTGGTTTTTGCTTTCCTTATTAAGTTGTCTCTATCTCAACCCATGGGTTTTTTAGCTTTTAACCTTCCAGTTCTCTTCCAGATCATGGTACCTGGGGAGTATTATGACCTGCCCCTGAAGGTGGTTTCCTGCTGCTCTTTGTAATAATAGATCCTTTGAGGCAGATTAGAGTGAAACAACACTAAATGACCAGTGTTTATAAATATGTATATGTCACGTTAATTTCAGAGCAATTTGAGTGCAACAGAAAGGAAGTATGTAGTCAATTTGATTGTTATCTGTAAAAATATAGCAATATAAAAATATAAAAATAACACTTAAGAAAATGTACAAGGAAAAGAAAGATAAAGAAAGGATATGAGTAGAAAGATACCACCACCCACGGATGGATCCAGATGAGACTTGATTGTTGCAATTTCAGTGTCTGTTGATTGGAATGTTGCCCAGTCTTGCTTAGTTGGGGGTGGGGGAAAGCCTGCAAAACACAAATTTCAGTGGGTTAATATATGCTCAGGGTCAGGTGGGAAGGCCCAAGCTTGGGGGGTAGTTTTACCTTTTCTGATGTGCATTGCAGATCATGTGCAGTCCTCTGGTGGAAAGTCCCAGAAATAAGATTGGGGCTGCTTCAGGGGTCTTTGATGTTTTATGACACCTAACACATGACAGCTGTCTCCTGTCAGCACAGCTGAGCCAGTAATGCCCCATCAGAAAGGATGAATAACTTTAGGCCCATGTGTCCCAATACCTTCCCTGAGGAGAGTTTTACACCTGAACCAGTTGTGTTAAGGAAGCCATCTACATGGTAAAAAGCACTATGCCACCTTGCAAGAACTTCTTATTGGCCTCTTTCCTTATCTGGCTCAAAACTCAGCTAGTTGCTAACCAAGGTCAGTTTGTTGAGGTCAACCTCCGGTGGTGGGTGTGCCCCCCCCTGCACCTGGGCTGTTCTTACACAGATCAGAGGTTTCACCACGTCCAGAAGCCCTCCTCCTCCCCCTCAGTTGGGGGGTGCATGTGCAAACCTGGCCTCAGCAAAGCACCTGCTGCTTTTGCAAATGGGCAATTGTTTGAGTCATTAATCTTTAACATTTCAGTCTCTCACAGGGAGTGAGCCAGCGGCTGCCTGGGACTTCTGGCTGGGGTTAAGCTACAACACCAATAAAAAGCAACTGCAGCTGACATGTTTACAGGAAAACTGGTTGATTGGAAGCCAGTAAATGTCACTAGAAGGTGAGTAGGAAGTGGCCTATGTAGTAAAAGTTTGTTGGAAATCTACTTCCAAAACATACCATGGTTGGGAGACTAATATATGTCCATGACATGATTACTCATCCATTATTTTTTTCTTGAGTATAACCTATATTATCTGCTTTGACATCCATCCTGATTTTTCAAATTTATTTGGGGTAAGGGCGGATTATAACCTTTTGCAAGGCAAGTGGGTGGGGAGAATATACTCACCTATGGGAAAGAGTATTACTTACATGGATACTTGCAGTTTTATTTCAATTCTATGGGGGTTAAAAGAAGAGCTCCAGACAATATTTGTAATACATTTCTCTTTAGCCTTTTAAACTCTATTCTTTTAAGGGTTAAATTTATATATTCCAGCCCTTATCCTCAGACCAATGTACTGCTCAAGGAACACTTCTTGGAGCAGAAGCTGAATGTCTTATTTCAATTATTAACACAGTTTTAGGAATTTTAGGACCTGTTTTCAATTTTTCTAGTGCTAAATAAAATTTGAATGTAGAGACATTAATTTGACATTAACATGTTTTTACATCATGACCATAGGAAGCCTTTTCTCTGGGGCACTGGGTCAAAGCAAAAATCAGTATCTGATTTGTTTGTTTGCCTGTCTTTTCAACACAGTTCATTCATCTTCTATGAAAGAGAATATTTCATAAAGGGTTAGTATGCTGATAAAAAGGAAATCTTCGAAAGGTAAGATTGATGTATGTTGTATCTGAGAGATAAACACTCAAAGAGGATTCAAACACAAGGCTGTCTGACTGCCTCTTTACTGCCCACCAGCTGTCATGGATGAGGAATATCAGCTTCTATCAGCTTCCAGTGAAGAGGAGGTGGCACTTTGCATCCTCTCTGCACTTTCCAAGTAACCGGGTATCGCCTTATGTCTGAATGGCTCTGTAGTGCTCTGTGGCAGGGTGAAGAAAGGGTAAAATTTACCCCTTTGATTTTTGTCGTTGTTTTCCCTCAGGGATATGCACAAAAATAATGAGAGAGATCCTTTGTTCCTTCCTATAGGGACTCCTCCACTCCAAAGTAAATGCTGGTGGCTGATGCCTTTGCCTCTCTCTCAGGTAGTTGTTTATTCTCAAGGTTTTCAAAATTACAGATTGTAGCCCAATCCAAGGAATTATTTTTCCCTATGAACAAAAGATGTTTCAGAAAGTAATAATTTTGACTGAATTTGTCTCTCCCATCAATAACACACTAGAGTGACTCCTCTAGCACAAATGGGTCACTTTAAACTTTGTCCAGGACCAAGCACCCATTTGTGCTTACACCTATAATACTAAATGGATTCCTCCTTTAAGCTGTTTCTAGGACAACACAACATTTTCAGGAAGAAAAGAGTGCCAGGTTCTTGTTCTACCTCCTGAAAACTAATCAAAGTCTTTTTCTCTGTTGCCACAGCCCCTGGCACTCACAATATGCTTCCACAGTTGGGCAGTTGTCGAGACGAAACCACTGTCTGGTGAGCGAACCGTGGCTGTCTCACAATTTACCTGCCCTTCTCCATCTGTCTCCACTCACCAGCTGTGCTTGAGCCCTTCAGGCAGGGACAGAAGAATTGGATGCACATAAAGTATCTCTTCAGTGCGACCAGTGTAAATAATTGTGTTGGGGTTCTCTAGGAGATAGAGAAAGAAGACAGATGCACTATTAAACTAACCCTCATCAAGAGGAAAGAGCAGAAATGATCCTTGTATCCAGAAGAAGTTAGAGAGTCCAAAATCTGTGTCTCTCCTTTGCTCCCACAAAACTGTTATCAGGAGCCAAAGGGGTCTGAAAACTACAATTCCCTCTAACAGGTCTTTGTCAAGATCTATTGAACTGTGTTTCAGAATCTTTGGTGCTGACAGACTAACAAACAGTAGGATGGTTATTTATTACAACAGCTACCAAATGAGTTTCAATTGACATTTCCTCCAGCTTATCTTCCTCCTAACCTCAAACATGGAGCTGCTGCAAAGTTTAGTACATTTAAGATGAGAACAGGTAGTGAGGAAGGGTAGAATTTGTCACAGATGATCACATTCGTTTTGCATAAATAAGTTTATTGTACTTGGCATGGCAGTAAGAAAGCTAGGCTAGCTGGCCAGTCAGCCCTAAAAAATAGTGAACAGCATCTGTTTAAGTCTCTGAAGTAACACAATTCATGCATGGCATTGGGTTATGTTGCATCATTTAACACAACATAAACCTCACTTACCTTTTCCTCCCTTTGCCACTTTCTTCCAGTTTATTCTCACTCCAACTGGCTGCAAAAATGCATAACTGTCTTTGCTGCTCTAAAATTCCTGGGTTTTCCCCTCTAACTTTTTCAGCTAATGTAATTTTTTTTGTATACAGCCTTTCAGGGAACCACTGAACTCACATCCAAGAATTGTTATCTCTCCCTTATGCTTCTCTTCATAAGACTTCTTTGTGGGGTTTTTTTTAATGAAGTCCTATACAAAACTAAATTGTATTGTTGTGTCTGAGACATTGTCATACAGGATGAGGCACAAATCATACTTAACCAAATTTAATGAAAGATTGCCATCAGGTGTCTAAATGTCTCACTTGCCTGTTTAGTTGAGTTATGGCAAACAATAGTACTCAGAAACTTAATATATGTAACAATGCAATCGTTTTTTTGTTATCTGTACCTGTTTTGTGCAAGCTCTATTGAACTAATTTATAATAATGGGATTGAAAACACTCTAATTCAAATATAAAATAGAAATATTTCTTATTTTTCTTGTTTCAGAATAACTTCATTTAGAAATATTAATAATCTGATAACTGAGTCTCTTCATTATAACATAATGCTCAGTTGCATAGGGAGATATTCTTTATTCAGTGGGTTACACTGCAGGGTATCATGGGGAGAGAAGATGTATTAGCCTGTATTCAGAATTTATATAAAAAAACGTAACTGCAGAATAATAAAATTGCATCTTTTATATAGTGCTGCTATTTGAAAACAGAAGGACAAGCTTTAAATGGGAAATTCTAATCAGTACCTGCTAGAAAAGTCACTTGTGCATTTACCCATGTGCCTGTCTGCCTTGCACAGACAGGGTGCATGGCTGGGGTATGTCAGCTAAACAGTTTCTAATTACATTCATTCAAAACAGAAGAAGCATTAGAAATTTTCCTTGTCTGTGCAATTTTATGGCTTCTGTCACATATTTCTCATACCCCAAATATTTTTCATTTATTTCAAAGGGAGAACCTGTGCTGCTAAACATGTTTCAGTATTATAGTATATATGACAAACAAAGACAGAGATAAAATGATGAACCAAAGAAAAGATTATCCACAAATTTACGGGCATTAAGCATATTCATATAGTACATTTTCAGAGCACAGGGATGGTCTGCACTGAGGAATGCTGCATCCAGAGGTCTACGCAGAAGACTCAGAACTACACAGGCACTGCAGAAGTGAACAGCAGAAATAGTAGCTGCATATAAGAAGCAGCTTGCTGCTCTTCCAGAGTTAATTAGCTCTTCTCTTCAAATGAGCTAATTAGCCTGGGCACAGCCCTGCACCGACATAACTATACCAGTCCTGGAGCTGACTCATTATCTGGCTTGATATCCTCTTCATTCATTTATGTGAATACTTGCACAGCTCTGAAGAAAAGTGTGCCTTAGTAGTTAGGTACCAGCTTCTGCACTAATTGGTGTCTGAACATTTTATGAAATGTGGAACAATTTCAAGAGGAAAAAAAATCAATGTCTCAAAGCTTAGTGGTTAGAACACTCACCTGTAAGGAGGGAGGAAAGTACATCAAATTCTTGTTTTCAGAAGCAGGTGTGGGTAACACCCTTTTAAGTTCATTTTTTCATGGTTATCAAAAATGCTCTAAAAAGATACAAAATTATAGAACCTAAAACAAAGGTAGTTATGGAAGGGGGTTGGGATTTTTTTTGTTGTCCTTTGAAATATTTGGTTCTTCCACTGAACCAAAATTCAATTACTAGCAGAGCCCTAATAGCAAATACAGATTATTGACTGCACTTGAGGCCAACCACAATGAACTACTGCCTGAGGGTTAAAACCATTCCTGGGATTAGGTAGTATTGCCTGAAGCCAATTGTAAAGAGCACTTTAATACTTTTGAGCAATAGTTTGCTGCAATTTCCCTCAGACCCAGTCAGTGATTAATTAACCTTTTAGAATCTTCTGGGTTAATGGAGTTTGCTGTGGAAAGCTCCACAGATTGAAACATGCACCGAGATCATCATCTGCAATACCAGCACATACATGATCTTGGAAGATGAACCAGAGTTTTCGATGCTTGTTGGGCTCTGAGGGCAGTAATATCCCCTAGTTGTAGTCAAATGAGCTTATGTGACATTATCTCAAATCCTAAGAAAGGTTTTTGCATGTATAAAATAACCACTATTTATCTTATAACAGATGACTATCTAAAACACGTCAGCTCAAATTCTACCATGTTTTCTATCAACATGGATGTAAGAAGTTTAGGAAATAGCTTCATGAGAGATACATAGAGTGGATACAAGAAGTCCAAATGAAGGAATGATCTGTATTTCTACCCACCTCAAATCTTGTGGATGTTTGGATGTGGATTTTTGCTGTGTCCAAGAAAAGGAAAGATGTTTATGGGTTGCATTTGATCAATTACATGCCTTTCAAATCCTAGGTTTATCTGGGTAAATAAGGTTTTGAGGTAAAACCAAACTTCAAGCGTGTATTGGGAAAATAATTGCACTCCTTAATAAAAGCATCTTTAAAGGATTATCAGCTCAACATGTGTCAAGAGTAAGTAAAACAACACAATCCTACCAGATGCCTACTGACTGTCAGTAGCATGCTTATTGAAGATTTCAGCATTCCTAAGTTCTGAAATGGCTGCAAGTTAAGAGACTGTATTAAATGCAGATCATTTCCGAATCCCTAACTCCAGCACTGCAGCAAGACATTTCAATGATGACACAATGAGTTACAGTCTGCCAGCTTGGCACAGATTCAAAGTGGCAGCAGCTGAGGTGTGCTTTAAAAATAGGGATTTTTTAAATTGGATTCAAAATCAATTAAAATCCCATTACAAACATAATTGTAGTGATACAAATCATGAAATAATATCTTTTACAATAAACTATAAAACTGAGGAAGTTTACATAATTAATACTATCTATTGCACAAATAGACCCACACCTTTCAATCATGTACAACCTACATGTCAAGAGAATGCCTTTGGAAAGTAGAGTGCATTTTCAACAGGAGGTCAACATGTATTTCACAGGATTCTGAGAAGGTATCTCTAGGTAGATTTGATTTCCCTCCCCTCCTCAAAGTCTCATATTGCTTTTGGAGATTAAATGCCAGCATATCTATATTGTAAAACAATGAAACATGCAACATGATGGTCAGCAGCTCAGTAAAGCTACTGGCCATATATCACATTTTTGATCCCTGTATGAGAAAATAATCAGCCAATTTTCTGCTGGTGCAAAGTCAGTGCATGTCTTAGACAATGAAATCATGTCATTTTTTATTGAGGAAGAATGTGCTTTAATTGCTTTCTGAAGGGAAAATAAGGGAACAGGTAAAGAAAAGAAAAAGCCAACATCTCTTACACCAAACAGCAAGATTACATTTTTTAGTTTATTTCATCATTAATTCCAGTTTTTCTGAGCTATCAGATTTGTTTGGCCTCTTCTTGTAAAACCACACCCCTAAATTTAAGTGCTGGCATTCAGTTCTTACATAGCATGCTCTAGGCAATGTTGGATTATTATCTGTTTATTTTTGTGGTCTTTATGTGGTCTTTATAGATTTTTATGCTGGTGTTTGCACTATGGTGGGAAAAGTAATGACTCAACCATTTTTCAAAGAGGTAAAATGAGAAAGACATCTTTAAATACAACTCTTCAAATTTATAGTAAACTTAGCTTTTCAGTTTCTTCCTCACTAATCTTGTTTTATACAGCATTTTTAAAACAATATTGCATTAGTAAAAGCTGCCAGTCACAATAAATTATAAATTTTTCTTTTTTTAATATTTTGTGATGATGCTTTAAATACATATTCCTGTAAAGATTAGACATGTAATTTAATTGTCCTTGTATCAGATGAAAAAAACCATGATTCCCCACAGCAGCCTATTGACTCCTTCAACCTTGCCTCTTGAAACCTTACTGAACACAGAAGCTGATACTGCAGGTTTTATATTTATAATGATTAATTAATTCTGCACTAAGCAATGTTCCTGACTGCAAGAACAAAATCCACTTTAGAAAACATAAATGACAGCTTGCCTAAAATAATTAACACCAGTGCTGATAGAATTGGGATGTTCTCCCTCTGCTTTACACTAGCGTATTTGAGAGAATTTAATTACTAATATTTCTGACTAGCAGAAGAATTGCATTAAAAAAGCACTTGATGTGGCAGGATTGAAAGCTCATTCAAAATATGTTACAGAAATATAATGGGGATGGGATAAACCTTGGTTGAAAATGGAGATATAATTAACCCATAGTTAAACATACTAGTCTGTTTCCAATTATTCAAGGAAACCAGATCACATTAAAAATAACCTTTGTGGAAGTATCATCTCATTTCCCTGCCAGTCAAACATGCAGGTAGGGTTTGGCTGTGCAGCACAGCAACCTTGAACCCTTCTACCTCTGTGCAGAGTAACTCAGATAAGGTCTGTCCTGGCAACAGGATGATTCCACCAATGAGCAAAGCATGCGTGGCTTCACAGTCTGGGAAGGACCATCCTTCCTCCATAGCTGCAGCAGGAACTCTGTTCTCACTTGTCATTAGGGATGGAGTTTTGCCTTTAGCAAGCTGAATAATGCTAACCTACATATTATTTCACATGAGGTCTTGAAGCAGGAAAACTCTTCCCTGGAAGGGGACAGGAGACACTTTCTGGGGATGAAGTGGCCTTATCAACCAATTTTAGCATTGTGAAACTGCTTACAGAATTTATTAACTTCAAGTTGTAAGCTCAAGAGACTGGTTCCTGGGATAGAAATAAATGTAGCAGGAACACATGAGATTGTTGTATTTCCCTCCAAATTTCTGGAAAGATTACATAAAATTATGGTAAAAATGCATACTCTCAGCCAGAGAAACTAACATGGAGTTATGGTCACACAGTCTCGCTCAAAGTTAGGACTACTGTGGGTAAAAGGATGTGATCATGGCTTCCTCCTTGTTAATCATTATCACACTACAGCCTCCCTACTTCACAAGTTTATGGTTTAAAAATCGGAGGATGGGCAATGAAATTGGTGTGAGTCCATCATTATCCTTTTGTGCAAACCCATATGGGTGATTGTTATTCAGGACTGACATATATTTCCACATCACCACATTCATACCAAGGGGTACTCGTTATTCCCTGGATGGAGCTCAGGAACTTCAATATCGGACAAGTTTATGAACATGTAAATACCTACAGCATACCCAGTTCTTTTTTCTTAGATATTTTTATTCCACAATAGATGAAGGACCTGAGAGCTGAGGAAATCAGGTATTGTAGTGCGTCCTTCCTGCCACTGGTAGATTTTTACCACAAATGTCATCCTTTCCTCTTTTGTTGCTTGAGGCTATTACAGAAAATCTCAGCATTACCAAGGGCCCAGTTTTGGAAGGGAGAAAGTCCATAAAGAGTAAATGGGCGGCCAGCTGGCCTCTTTTCCAACATGTTCCATCTCCTCTAGTGGTTTGTAGGAATGTTTTGCCTACACACAACCTTGCTTAAAGATGCAATTTTGCATTGCCTGTAAACTAATCCCTCTCACTGTGAGTAGAAAAAGGGAGATCCAGAAGACTAGATTTACTGAAACAAATGCAGGCAGATGTAAACTGTCTTCCTAAGGCAGGACATTCTCTACACCCTGGATGAGATTCCTCCTGATAAGCAGTAGGGATTGCAAAGGCATAAGAAAACAATTTGCAACCTCTCTTTAGCTATTCCTGCTTAATACTAATCATTACTTAATAATGCAAACCATTTGTATTTCCTTGTAAATGTTAAAAGTGCTGTAAAAGCATTAACTGTTTAATTCTCAGGACACCCTTAAGAAGTGGGCATATGAGTATCACCTCCATTCCATACTTCTTTCCATAATAAGGGAACAATTAAATTGATCAGCTAACTTTATAGAGACCCTAATTCCTACAAATAGGAAATAATAGGCCCAAATGAGCATACTTCTGCGTGTTTAAAAGCAGTATTCATCAGATGGATTACAGCTGATTTTTCAATGTAATTAACTCTGTATCCAAAAATCAACTTTACTGGTTCACTTCTAGTATATTAAGCACAATAGGAGGGATGCCCCATTTTCTCTGGCAATAATCAGGTTCCCTTCAGCCTTGTAATTGATTCAAGCAGGAACCATATTATTGTCTAGTAAAACAGAGCATCTCTCCTATTATCCCTTAAGTAGCAGTCAGTCTAGGAAGAAAACAGTTACAATGATCTATGAAGTTAAGACAGATGCCAACTAAATAGATATCTGAGTAAGCTAAAATGAAAGAATTAAATAGTTTGAAAAATCAATAAAAGGTACTACTTCAGCTAACCACTGTGCATCTCATCAACTAAACTCTCATTATTGTTCATATCCTGACTGCCCCAATAACATTATACCCTGAACAAGCATAGCAAGCCCAATGGCCTCACAATCTAGTTTGTCAGCTTTCACTTCTTTCCCACAGTTTTTGTATTCTCTCTCCTGTATTCTTGCTCCACTTCCCTCTATTTTGAAGTCTCTACATCATTATGCTAGTGCACCCTATTGCTAAAGGATCAGAGGAGAAAAGAACTGATTCCACTGCACTTTCTGTTACAGAGGCTCAGGTAGAGAGTTCTGGCAAAACCAGCTTGGTCAGTATGATTTACATCTTTTTGGGTTTAATTAAATTGTGAGTGCATGATGATGGGGAAAAAATACTGTAGTTCTGCTGGGAAATAAGCATAAGGGAAATAGTGCATTTCTACCAGGTGAATGGATCTCTGAAAGGGTGTTATGCGTTGCTAAAGGAGCTTGCACACAGCAAAAGGAATGAGGGAAATATGTCTCTTCTGGACATGAATCTGATAAGTGGCTCATTTTCAATATCTACAGTGGAGTCTGTGAGAATTGAATCCGTAGCAATGAGTGACTCCTTCAAGAACTGCCAGGACTACTCTAGGCTAATATTGACAAAGGCAAGCAGGAACCTGTCAAGTACTGTTTTAGCCAAAACATAAGGATGCCTGTTTCTTAATAGTGGAATGAACTTTTCTGAAATAAGAAGAGGCAGTGCATGTTTCCAATTTTGTGTTCCTTCCTGATCAGGTTTGGACAACAGACTCAGAAGAAAGAAGAAAGTGACCTGCCAGAGTTGCTCTGGTCAGCAGAGAAATCTGTGCTGCATATTCTGGGGCTGAGCTTGTGCTTGAAATTGTCACTTCTTCACACAAGGGAAGTTGTAAGCCTAAGTTATGTTTCAACATATGCATTGTCTAATTAGACTCCTGTGGCTTACAGGTTAAAAAATCTCCATCTTTCTGGAGAACCAAGAAGCTCAAGTCTTTATTGGTGAACATCTCTCTATGGGATGTAGCTAAAGCACACCACATCCCAAGTGAGATAGTGCTGTCTGCACATGTAGTTAGTTCTCTTATGCTGTGTTCTGATGGGAAATAAAGAACATGAACCCTCCCCTACCTAGCCTTCAGCCAACTCACACCACTGAACATGAAGAGAGGGCAGCTCCCTGAGAGCACTCTCTTCTTGCATGACCGGACCTGAGCTGGGGAAAGTAACCTTGCAACACCAGCCACTGCCAGATATGAAACTGAGAGTCTCCACTTCCTGTGTGAAGACAAGCAAATTAGGTTAAGTCATCTGCAGCATCAGTTGTTCCATTTCATTGTTTTGGAAAAGCAAGGGAAAACCCAGGGGTAGACACTTCACTTGGCTGGGAAACACCGCCTTTCTTCCCTCTCTGAGCCAGGGATGAGAATGTCTCTGTCCTAATTTGGATACAGCAGAAGGCTCTCAGTGCCAAAGCCCATGGCTCAGACCTTGTCATGCACAAGGTGTACATATACTTAATGCAACTTCTAGTGGAGAGGAGGAAGAAAAATACTCCCTTTTCAGCAGATTTGGCAACGCTGCAGTTATATGTGTTCTGATCTGTCCCTGAGTAGCTTTTATACCTTTCTTTATTCTTTGCCCCTTAAAATCCCCTCATTGAAAGAAAAATCTATAATCTGTTCATTTTCAAAACAGATTTAAGAGCCATTATTTGTGGGAACCAGATGCTAATGATTCCAGAGCAATTATTTTACTATGCTAAATCTTAAGTAAGACCATAACATAAAAAGTGGGGAGGAGGGAGGCCTGTTATTTTCTTGCAGCTAAATGTGATGCACTTGACTTTTGTAGCTGCCATCACTATTTGGCAGAGTTGCACACTTAGGAGGACATTTGAAATATTTACAAACTTCCTTTTCACTCTCTCCATGCCATCAGTTTAGCAGCAAATAATCAAAGGGATTAGTTAAAAGATGACTGAATAATGCCAGCCTAGTTCAGTACTGATCAGCAGCTTGCACAATTCAAAAATAGCGACTAAATTTGCTTAACTCAATCCCTACTGTCTTCTCCTTGAGACATGGTGCTATAGCTGCAGTCTTGCAGCCTTCCAGTTGCCCTCACTTATCCATGAAAGCAGGAATATCAAGTCCATTCCATTTGTCAAAAAGCTTTATTTAGGATAATTTGGCCCAAAAAGTTCAGATCAAGCAGATGCAGACAGCAGGGGGATTTCAAACCGAAAGCCAAAAGACTATTCTTGAAGGAACATAAGGCATTATTATGGTTAATACAGCTAAAATTTCCTTTCTGCTTTACAATATTAAGCATAATAAATGCTCCCCAGGAGGGTTATTGACAAGGGCAGAACGTCAAGAACATTATCTCAGTCTTATACCACAATTTAAGAATGAAGAATTATATTTTATTTTACCTTTCATCTTCTTTGTGAAATGGAAGGCCAACTTCTTCCCCATTTAATTTCAGAAGAAGGAAGTCTTTTCCACCCTTTATCTGAGATGCTTCTTAAAACCTTGATTATTATTCTAAGCAACTCCCTTTTATATTAATTTTAAGGCATTATCTTACTGATTCTACCAAATCCTTTCATGGATTCTGCTCTTGAAAGCTTTGAGATGATGTTGTTATGCCTAATAAAGGTGGATGTAAATATAAAGAAAAATATATAAATAACCCCTCAATGTTTTGATTTTATAAATTAAAAGTTACATTTTACACATTTCCTTCTTTGGTTCTGCACTGTCCAAATTTTTCCAGATTTGTGATGAATGTTAATTCAAGCATGGAAAAGTTGTTACTCCCATATACAAGTGAATAGGTACTTGGATAACAAAGTGTCAGTCAAACCCTTTTCCTTAGAGTGCATCGTTTTCCTAGACAGGTCTGTGAAGAGTCTAACTCTGCCTAAAGTGTTACAAGGAGCATAAGGACTGTGTTGTTTCTTCATTTCATCTATACAAAAGGTTCAGCCAAGAAATGAGACCAGAAATGCAGTCAATATGAATGAAACATCTTATTTCCAAAAAACTGATAGTTTTCTTTGTCAATGAGATTTAGGCAGGCATTTATTGAATATCATTATCTGCACCTCCCAAAGCATTTTGGTGTAGAAGTACAGAAAGCTTTCCTCTACTTAATTTCCCACATTTTTGGAATCTTGCTTTAGTTTTCAATGTCTAAATGATTTCAGAGCTGTTTCTTTAGTGTTCAAAAGTGAATGTTGCCCATTATCATGTTTATAGCTGACTTCAGCAGCATTAAAACACAAGCTAATAATTTCAGGTATTCAGATAGCATTTATGTCTGAAGGATCTGAGGACACCTGAGCAGGTGGGATCATCTACTGAATATGACTGAAAGTTTGCATGTGTTTTCTTTTTTTTCTTTTCCTTCCAGAATTAGGATTTTCTTCTGAAAGCAAGTTACTGGGATTCTTTTTTAAATTCTGTTTTGAGGTGAATTTTTAAGCTTCAATGAATACCAAAAAGGATGCAATTTTGTCACTAAGTAACAATAAATCAAAACACCTTTTCCTCAGATAGTTCATCTTTGCTATTTTTAGTCGTGACTTCATCAATGACTGTCCTCTTACCCACAGTGGTAGCAATTAACCTGCTTTATGAATAAAGTCATTGGAATAGCAACTGAGAGAAGTGAGCATCCAAGTAGTTCAAACAAAGCTACAAGGTTGTGTCCTGGAAGCGAAGGAAGTGACCTGAAATCTAAGCTTAGCCTACTGCAAGTAAAATCCTAAGGAAAAAAGGTTGTGAGTTGGAAGAAAAGAGACCCAGCTTATTTGGTACAAAGTGATGTGAAGCTTCAAGGATCAAGAAGACTGCTTACGGTTACTCTCCATTCTTGAAGAACAGATGAGATGTGCATGAGGCTAAATAAAACAGATTATACAAAGAATATATTTGAGTTTTAGCACTGGCTTATTAGCTCAGCAAAATGAAACCAGAAAACTACAAATCCATAAGACCTTGGAAGTGGGAAAAAGGGAAAAAAATTATTGTAACCTATAATACTGTCTGCCCTCTTTTCACTGATGCAGCCAGAACCTCGCAAGCTTCAGAATCCATTTTACTAAAAGCCTCAATAGAGATTTAGAATTACAAAAATATATGGAATGCAGACTAAAATACAGCAAAGCAAGGCCATTGTAGATTACTTGCTTTTGGTACATAATTATCTTAATATAAAAGACTGAAGTTTTATGAGATTTGACAGAATAAATAGATTTGTATCAGAGCATACCTCTCCTTTCCTCTGAACCTCAGAATTAATGGTGAAGGCTGTTAAATGTAGAGGAGCTCATTAATCTGTCTGTGTCTGGAGTGTCTTACACAGATACCATGCTAATCAATGCCTGCGAGGTAGTTAGCATTGTGCTTATGTAAGCAGCACTATACAGGCACAAAATCTACTGTTCTTTACTTGCACGGTGTTTGAACTAATATTTATTTAATTTTGTTTAATAGTGTCAGTAGGCAGTCAGAAACTGTTGGCCATTTTTTGTAGAAGGTGAGTAAATTAAAATCATAAAACAACACAATTAATTGAAGATCATTTTTCTCTGAAAATTCCTCACTCTGAACAGAGTTTAAATGCTGAAGAACATTTTTGCAGAAAAAAAATATTGCACTTTATCCCTATTTCTGGTGCTGTGAGAAACCTATGTGAAGGAGACAAACTCTTATTGTTGCCTTTAATGTGGTTAAATGTTTTCTACCCTTCCAGCTCATAAGGCAGGAAATTGTAAGTGCATTTTTCATGGCATCAAATAAATTCTGTACATCTCTAATTAGCAATGTCTATCAGTGTTGAGGCTAATGCAGACATAAATAAAAGCTACAAATGCTGCTACGCATTCAGTATAAAGCAGAGCATAGATGTAAAGATTATTAAACTAAAGAAATCAGAAAGTTTCTGTTGAGTGCCACAAACAGCTGCACTGAGAAAAGCTACTCTTTCACTGAGGCATAAAGCTCAAAGCATTACAAACATGACAAAAAATGAAAGATTTTTATACAGAACTAAGTATTTTTCAGTGATAAAAATAGCTTTCTTCATTCTTGGTTAAACAGAAGGGAAGCACCCTAACAGTAGTAAAGGTCTTTATCAGCAGAGAACAATAAAAAACTGATGGAGGGAAGTAATCTTTCTCATCTCAGAGGACTACTACAGTTGTTATATTACGCTTGTTGCAGATTATCTATATGCAAGACTCTACAGTATCTTTCAGATTAATTTAGCACCTTAGGAATCCATTATACCTTTTGGGGAACTGACTCAATTTGGAGATTCCTAGTGAGTGTAAATGAAGGCAGTAGCTTTCATCTCAATACAGCCTGCATGCCATAAACATTTGAATGATGCGTTGCACTTGTGAGTTTTTTTACAAATATTCAGCAGCAGCAGTTATATAAATCTCCAATATGATTTGGATACAAAAAATCAATAACATAAAAGGGTTGAATTTCATATTTTGGGAGTGAAGGGCTGAGAATCTCTCTCTCTGCTGCAGCCTGTTTACATGGCTTCTATTGCCACAGACCCAGGCACGGGGACCCCACTTTGCCCCTCAGATGGGGCTCTGTCCCATTGCCTTTGAAGTCCAGTGGCACAAGTTGTACTGATTGTATCACATTAGGGTGAGGCAGCTGCTCCTGAGAGACTCAAAAGCAAGGCTTTCCTGCTCCAAATAGAACTGTGACCCTGTGCCAGAGCCCTTGGCAAATTTCTGAACACAATTATATGAGTTCATCTTACACATGGCTGCCATTGCTTCCACTATCCAACCCAGAATAGGTGCTTTTAAGGCATCATGTGCTGCTTTGAGTTTCTTGCAAAACTTCACAGTTCAACTGAGGCATAGACATACAGAGACATACAGAGGTTTATACCTCTCTCTAAAAAATTTTTTATATTGATTTCACCATATTCGCTCTTAGCCAAGACTTGATGTCCCTAAAAGTTTAAATAAAATCCATTGATCAGGTGGGAGATCAGAAATGATGAGAATAATGGATTTATTGTGCTGCATGCAGAGTTTTGGATACTGCTTTGCCATATATATTCCAAAAGGAAAGTGACATTTATAAATGTAATCTCTCCCAACAGACAGACCTATACTAAATGTGCTATGATGATTATTAAGATAAATAGTCATAATGATTATAAAATGGAGAGTTGGTTTGAGTTTGTGGAGGATGAATTTTCTGTCAAATTAATGTAGAAGAAACTAAGGAGACAAAGCAAATACTTTAATTGCATAGTTCATGGTGTTTTTTCTGTTGTTTAGCTTTACAGTCATATATCTGACTGATTAGGGAATTTTAAGTGCAGGATCCAGATACTACTGTAATTTTTAAGAAATAATCCCCTAAATAAAGGAAGAGAGGCATTCAAACAGCCAAAGCTATTAGTCATAAACTGGCAGCCAGACTGTGGCACCTCCCCAGTATTAATAAAAGCACTTCCATTTCTGTATGGAGTTCTCTTTGCTCTGGACCTATACATACTTCTCAGAAGATAAATTCATGTGTAATGTATGACTGGTTTTCAATTTCATTGTGATGAACCCACAGGGTGAATTGCATAGTCCATCCTGTGTTTTACAGAAAAGCTAAATTACAATGTGCCCTCTATAGGGATATTGATTAAACTGCTTCAGAGTTTGAAGAAGAAGAAAAAAAATGTACTGATTTTGCTCATCTACATATTTTCTTCTCATCTTCCCATTTCGTGGCAATAATTAGTTTGCAGAAGTCAACAAGACTTATTTTCTTGCTAGAAATACCACACTTGTGATTTTTTAAGAGACTTCAGGAGATCTGGGAATGTGTTCTTTACCTAACAGAATGTCTTTGGAAGCTCTTGTTCCTCATTCTTTTCTTAGCTTGAATAGCAGATATTGTCTTAATGCCTGTTTGCTTGCAACTTGTAAGCACACAGATATGTGAAAAAGGAAAGCCCACAGAGACACTCCAATATTGCAGGATAAGCTGAAGTGAGAAATACTTAATGCCATTCCAGAGATTCACTGGCAAAAAGCTGCAAATGAAAATTATTACAATGAATATAAAATTATTATAAAACTGTCACATTTCTAATATTTCATATCACTTCTGACCATAAGCTCCACAGCTATAAAAGCAATATCTTTCGCTCTTCCATGTGCACAGATGATGGTTTGCATTCTTCAGGGCTTATCATGTTAAAATGTCTTTAATTATGTCCCAGATAGCTGTTCAGAGTGTACACTTAAACCTTTCCAAGGTCAAAACCTTACTTCCTTCTTATCCTCAGATCAGATTCTATGATTTCTGTTTCACTCACATAATATCTCTACTGTTCTTGGGAATCACTGTAAATGCAGGATCCTGCATTCTTGGGAATTACTGTACAGCCCCGTAGGCCACACCGGCCTATGACTCCATCAACTGCCCCTATGTTTCAGATGCTGATGTCCTGATGTGCTGAGGATCCTTTGCTAATCTTTAAGGGTCAGATAGATTGAAAACTTATGTATCTTCTTATTTCACATTTGAAAAGGCAGTAACACTGTTAAGGTACCGTTTCTATCCCCCCCTGCCTTGCCCTGTGCCTGGGGACGTGAGTATCAGACATATGGTAAACAGAAGAAGCATCTTGCAAAATTGTGTTTCAGTGATATGTTGTGATGAGAATGTGGAAGAAAGCGTTGGTTCTGATCACACCCATAACTGGCCACCTTGCAAACTCCAGCCTATGCTTGGTTTGTGTTGAATTTAAAGAATTGCTAGCTGTGTGGCACACACTAATAGGCTCTACTCCCATACCATTAATTTAAACTTAGACACAAAACCCAGAGAATCTTCTTCATGGATCACTGCACTTGTTAACAAGTATCAAATTGGATAAATTGTATATTATAGCACTGTCCACTAGCTCTGCTATATTTAAATCTTTCAGTGTTTCTATTATTATAACACCCCTTTCTAAGGGAATGATAGCATCCACCACTTAAAAAAAAGTTATATAAACTGATATTTTCCCTTTAAGTACATATGCTCCTTATGAAATATTCTGACCAGTGTAGGAACTTCAAGGAAGAAAACTTCTATAATCTGAAGCAATTCCAAAGTTCCCCAATCTTTATAGCCTCTCTTGCAGTGTCCTCAGATAGACACAGAGGCCCATTGTGAATAAATTACTGCAAATATGCTTCAGTTCATTAATTGAATCCATAATAAAATGAACTTCTTAAAAAGTGCAAGCTACTATACGCAGTAAGATAAACAAATACATTGACTCTATTAAATATTAAATTAAGGGCTATCATTAAAACCAAACTGAATGTACGTCTATATTTCATTCACATAACTATGAGTCAGAAAAGGAACAGTCCCTTTGAAATGAATAAAAATTAGCATAAGAATGAAATAAAATGCAGTCATTGGAAAAAAATGACCTTAACTTTCATTTAAGACAATAGCTAAGTATAATAACCTTCCTAGTCCCAACAAACTGTCCAGTATGGCTATCATATTCAAACAAATAACAAGTCATGTCTTATCAAATCCATCTTATACAGGCTTTAGACCATTCTTCAAAAAGAAAATTACTTTATTCTTTTATTCTTCCGGTCACTTAAAAGACAGTTTTCCTTAGAAATTTAAACAGGCTGGTAATTTTTAGTTAGATACTGTGAGGAAACAATAACATGTACTCTTGTACACTTTAGAAAATGGAATTTTATAATTTCCTTTCTTGGTTACAGAGTTACATGCTTAGTTCTCTTTCCATTCTACTATAAATTGAATGCAATGTCAGTTTAAGTGTTACCTTAAGAAGATATATCTAATCCAAAAAGAAAAATATTAACAGTGTGCAACATGTAACATCAATAAGAAAACATAATGGGTCACAATGGATAGGATAATAATCAATGACTTGGATGAAGGTCCAGATGCCTCCTCAGCAAGTTCATGGATGACACCAAGCTGGGAGAAGCTTTGGGCTGATCCCCCTGAGTGCTGTGCAGCCCTTCAGAAGGACCTGGACAGGCTGGAGAGATGGGCAGAAAGGAACCATCTGGAATTCCACAAAGGCAAATGCAGGATCCTACACCTGGGGAAGAATAACCCCAGGGACCAGCCCGGGGCCAAACTGCTGGAAATCAGCTCTGCAAAGAAGGATCTGATGGACACCAAGTGTCCATGAGCCAGCAGTGCCCTTGTGGCTGAGAGGGCCAAGGGTACCCTGGAGTGCATCAGGGAGAGCATTGCCAGCAGGTTGAGGGAGGTGATCCTGCCCCTCTACTCAGCCCTGGTGAAGCTCATCTGGAGTGCTGTGTCCAGTTCTGGACCCCTCAGAATGAGAGAGACGTGGAGCTCCTGGAGCAGGTCCAGAGGAGGGTGACAAAGATGATGAAGGGACTGGAGCATCTCTGTTATGAGGGAAGGCTGAGAGAGCTGGGCCTGTTCAGCCTTGAGAAGACACAACTGAGAGGGGACCTTCTCAATGTCTGCCAGTACCTGAAGGGAGGGTGGCAGGAGGATGGAGCCAGGCTCTGCTCAGTGGTGCCAAGCAATAGGACAAGAGGCAATGGGCAGAAACTGATGTCCAGGAGGTTCCACCTGAACATGAGGAAGAGCTTATTTACTGTGCAGTGATCACATATGGAACATGTTGCCCAGAGAAGTTGTGGAGTCTCCCTCACTGGAGATATTCAAGAACCACCTGGGCACAATCCTGTGCCATGTGCTCTAGGATGGCCGTGCTTGAGCAGGTAGGTTGGACCAGATAACCAACCCATTGTAGTCCCTTCCAACCTGACCCATTCTGTGATTATTGAATTGGTGCATGTATGGATGGATGGACACACACACCAGCTAGATATACTTGTGAACTATTCCTGAGATGACTGTGACTTAGTCTTATATTTTTGTGTATAGTTTCTTTTGAAACCGTCATGGTCAGCAGTGACTGGTCCCTGTCTATTAAGTAATCCTAGAGATAAATTTGGAAAATGAATAGGATCTTTTAAAACTCTGATTATGTAGGGTTTGTTAATTTACTTTTTGTGGTGTCAAGTTGAAAGGGATGTATTTTTACATAGGAATTATGCAGCTGATTACTCAAAAGTCAGTAGTCTATTTTTACAATAATTCCCCCTTCTCTTGCTAACCTGCATTAATATTAAATAATTAGGTTTTAAATGTCCTTTGTGATATATTTTTCTAGATGATATGGTGCCCTTTTAAACCAAACTATTTATAGCACAAGAAGCACAAAGATTCCTGACCCAGAACTATATCATTAGAGGAGACTGAAAGAAGCTAGTCCATCAAAGTGTAGGATATTAAACAGCTTTGTTTGTCTAAAAAATGCATAATCAGCCCTTCAAACTTTTGTTGTGTTACCTGTAATTAATACTAATTAAGGCTGAGACTCTCAAATATGAAATGGTTGAGAAAATCTGCAGGGTTTGGTTTCCTATTTGTCAACTTTTATTTGAAAACAGCAGGTAAAATTCCGATCAGAGGAACGTTTAGCCTCAAACTATCATGCAGATTGTTTTGTATCTATCTAATTGCCAGACTGCTTTGGTCAAAACTCCTTAACACTTTTTATTGCTAATTTTGGCAATAAACCTGTTAATTAGTTAATTGTAAAACATTAGTGAATCAAGTAAAAAGGATCCATCTGTTTATAAGATTTCTTCTGGGCATAACATTTACAAACCACAGTGGTAGACACCATACATCTATTAATTGATAAAGTCTCTCACTCCTTTTAGAGCTAAAATGTGACTTGGAAGGAGATTTGTAATATATAACACACTGTTAATACCATTGCAGTCTTAATATCATCAGGGGGACTTGAGAGAGCAGTGGAGAGCTGTGGTCCCTCTCTCCTTTATGTCACTGCTGTGAACCTGGCACAGACTGAGAGCAGCCGTCGAGGCGGCGCTGTGAAAGGCGCTCGGCTCTCGGAGCAAACTCACAGTATCTCCAGCTGGAGGAGAGTTTTAAGAATGCAGCACATCTACCATTGTCATAAGGATTATTTTCATGGGCAGACTTAGAAGCCAAATGAAGCACCAGGTTTGAGGGAATTTTACTATTGACTTGAATGGGATCAGGATCATAGATTTTTTCAGGTGAATGTGTAAGTAGTCTAGGAATCTTATGCTGCTGCTACTTATCTCTTCCATGGCCAATTAAATAGGCTTCTTTTGTCAGAACTGTCAATGTGGCAGCTTTCATGAGCACTAAATTAATCCTTTAAAGGAAAAATATGTTAAAAAATTGTAATATCTTTTCTGATTTAAAGATACTGTAAAAAAAGACCTCTTTTCAATACAGAAAACAAATCTCTTGTATATTCATGTGGATTACAGAGTAGTTTTCATACCAAAATATTACATTTCTTTTATCAGAGTAAAGTAAAGATGATACAATATTCTCAACTGAGATTAAAATATATAAGAATGGAATATTGATAGCAACATATAAAGGAGGATTGGATGATGTACTATGGGAGCTGATAAGAATTATATGGCTTCTAGCAGAGAAGTAGAATGACATAAAAAGATACAGACTGATGGCAATAGGAAATGCATCTATAAGGGGATCACAGGAGTAAACAGAATAGTTTGTATCAAGCAGACAAGCATTTAAGGGATAATGCTAATTGAATTATGCATTGTAGCCAGGTAGAGTAGACTGATGGTTCTAAATGTTAAAAAGAGAGCTGAGGCATCTCAGCCTGGAGTGATAGCTTCCATTGCCCCAGGTCTTTCTGCAAGAGTTTTAAAATCTGTATTAAATGGATTTCTAACAGCTGTTTTATTGTGGCCATTGGGGCCCATTTATTCCACTTTGGATGCAAGGAAGATACAAATGGATCCTTATAAAGGTGGGTAAATAGACCAAGTTAAGAGTGGAGAATCATATGAGACACACTCCAGAAGCTGTGGAGAAAACTACACATTTCTCATGGAGAGAGAAAACGTTGCCTTAGTGTGTGACTCATCTAAACCTCATCTTCTAAAATCAGACACCTAATGAAAGCTCTTAAGCTAGACACCATCTAAGGTTAAAGGAGAGATCTGAGAACACTTTCAAAGCATGGTTTAGACTTTCCATCTTTCATTTCTGTCTTGGGGTGGATACAGTCTTCAGGCTGCTGTTAATGTTGAGGTAGAAACCTCAAGAAAGTGAAGGGATCTGCGACTGTTTTTAAGAAATGAAGGACATGACTAGAAATTAAGAGGCAGGTACAGCTCAGACCCCTCACCGGCAGCTCACCCATGCTGCCTGTGGCCCTGCCCCAGAGAGTGGCTGGAGTGGGTTAGATGATACAGCCTGGGAGCCACCTCTGTCTGCCTTGCCTACAGCATGAAGCTGGCCACACCACTGACTGAAGAGCTTAATAATAATTTAAGTACATACAGTTGGGAGGCCTGCCTGCTTTACAGATACCTAACCTCTGCAGCAGCATTTGGAGCCTGGAGCAAGAATTCTGAGTTACCCAGCACAGCACCCACCAAAAGAGGGGCTTCTGCAAGAGGGGATGTCGTTTGGGCAGAGACACCACTAATAGCCCCAAGCAGGAAGTCAGAGAGCTCAAAGCATGCCTCCACCTGTGGTTCCTCAGATCCTATTGTAGGAATTAGGACACTGCAGGTGTACAAGTGACATACTGTCTGTCATGGTTTGGGAATGGTATTTTCCAGTTCAGTACTCCTGCTAAAACCATGCTGCTGCTTATTCCCCCTTCCCCTCCAACCGAAAGCACAAAAGGCAAAGATCACAGGTTGAGGTAAGACCAATTTACTGGAAACACCAATGAGACAGGAAAATGAAACAGGTGTCAGCAGTTAATGACAAGAGGTATAAGACAAAGAAACAATTTACATGGAAAACCTGTGATGATACTAATTCGGCTCTTCTCATCATGTTTTCTCCTGACCAGAAAGAATGCCCTCCTCCTCAGGAGTGAGAGTCACCTGTGAGTGTGAGGTCCTGGCCACACCCCCTCAGCAACTCAATCTCCTGGCTAATGCAAAAAATTAACCCTATCTTAGCTTAAAACACTTATTACTTCCTTGGTGAGACACAGGGTTGGTGCTACATTACTGCATGAGGGAGGTGGAGGTGATGGAAACAGCAGCACACTGAGCTGTGCATGGTTCTGAACCAAGAACTGCACCTATGTCCTACTTTAGGGCAAATCTGGGAGAAAACCTCCAAAGGGATTCCTTGTTGCTGTTGGACATGCAAGGACACACATGGACATTCTTGGTGAAGAAGGTTAAAAACTATTTATTAAAACATCTGACTCTAAATTTATAGTATTTCTACACAGACTAGGGATTGGAGAAGAAGG
>VZTB01014234.1:32843-54523 GCA_013397245.1 Thryothorus ludovicianus | reverse complement strand
CAGGTACAGCTCAGACCCCTCACCGGCAGCTCACCCATGCTGCCTGTGGCCCTGCCCCAGAGAGTGGCTGGAGTGGGTTAGATGATACAGCCTGGGAGCCACCTCTGTCTGCCTTGCCTACAGCATGAAGCTGGCCACACCACTGACTGAAGAGCTTAATAATAATTTAAGTACATACAGTTGGGAGGCCTGCCTGCTTTACAGATACCTAACCTCTGCAGCAGCATTTGGAGCCTGGAGCAAGAATTCTGAGTTACCCAGCACAGCACCCACCAAAAGAGGGGCTTCTGCAAGAGGGGATGTCGTTTGGGCAGAGACACCACTAATAGCCCCAAGCAGGAAGTCAGAGAGCTCAAAGCATGCCTCCACCTGTGGTTCCTCAGATCCTATTGTAGGAATTAGGACACTGCAGGTGTACAAGTGACATACTGTCTGTCATGGTTTGGGAATGGTATTTTCCAGTTCAGTACTCCTGCTAAAACCATGCTGCTGCTTATTCCCCCTTCCCCTCCAACCGAAAGCACAAAAGGCAAAGATCACAGGTTGAGGTAAGACCAATTTACTGGAAACACCAATGAGACAGGAAAATGAATGGTGTCAGCAGTTAATGACAAGAGGTATAAGACAAAGAAACAATTTACATGGAAAACCTGTGATGATACCAATTCGGCTCTTCTCATCATGTTTTCTCCTGACCAGAAAGAATGCCCTCCTCCTCAGGAGTGAGAGTCACCTGTGAGTGTGAGGTCCTGGCCACACCCCCTCAGCAACTCAATCTCCTGGCTAATGCAAAAAATTAACCCTATCTTAGCTTAAAACACTTATTACTTCCTTGGTGAGACACAGGGTTGGTGCTACATTACTGCATGAGGGAGGTGGAGGTGATGGAAACAGCAGCACANAAGTGGAAAAAATTTGTTTATTTAACAGGCAAAGCACTCCCCAGCACAACAAATGAACAACACTGAACAACAAAACCTCTCTGTGCTCCGCAGAGATGCCAAATTCAGAAAGTCTCTCCTGTGGCTGTAGCTCGGCTCAGTTGCTGTCGGTCCCTCAGGGCTGGGAAAGGCCGGGCCCAGGCCAGGCCCGGTGGGACACAGGTGGGAGCTCCTGGGGCCCTTTGGGTGTTTAACCAGAGCAGGTTCAAACAGTTCCAAGGAAAAGAAAAAAACCAGAGTCCAGAGAACTTCCCTGCTTCATCGAGACAAAAACTAACAAAAAGCAAAGGAGAGCTCTTTCCCACCCTCCCCACTCCACAGAACACACTTGTGTGTGAAGGGAAGCTGAAAACTTACTTTATGTTTTGAAAACAACTATCTCAGACATTCCACCACTTGTCCTTCTTCCCCCTTCACTTTCAGATCCAGTTTTAAAGGTGCAAATCTTATTTCTGAGCTAAACACACAAATGGGGATACAATTCAGCATCAACCCAGGAAAAGCTAGGAGACCTTGAGATGACTACCAAAATACAGCAAGACCAGGCTGGCATGAAATGAATCCACAGAATAAGAGATTAACACCTTCCTGGCAGAAATTTCTTTACAAGCACTCAATCATTGAGACTGCTCATCAGGTATGACCTGTCTTTGTCTGAACACAGATATGAGACCCACAGCCATGAAATATCTGATGGAGAGCAAAATGAATTATTTGTGTGAAAGGATAAGGAACCACTCACAGCACTAATCTTAAGTTGGAAAAATGTCCTTCTCACAATGTCAGAATTTTAAATGGGGAAATATTAATTTGATCTTAAACCACTGATGTGCTTTTGAAACAGTCTGCAGAAGGCTGCAGTCGTCCAGTGAGGCTAACAGCTCCTACAGGTGACTTGAGGAGTGGGGGCACAGACAGATCTACAAGAAAGTATGGGTGGCAGGATGGAGCCAAGAGACTAATTTATAAAATCCAGCTCTGGGAATGAATGGTCAGAATATGTTTCATTGACATTTGAAGTTTACTTAGGCTTCTGGTGTCTTGAGCAATATTTCCCAGCCCAGGCTTTGTGAGAAGGGAGCACAGCATGCTGCTTTATTGCAGCTGCCTGGAATGGAAACTGTTGTGTAAAAACAAAAGAAACACCTCATCCAAAACACACACAAAAAGTCACACCACCTGATAGACTTCCTTCAGAGTGGAAAACCAAACCAGTCTGTATCCACCAGTCACAGAATTTCAGAAGTCACCTTAGACAGCAAGTCTAAGTGGGAAGAACAGCAAGTAATACTCAAAAAATCATTGGTTTTTGTAGGCTTAAAATGCAAATGTTTTATTAGCTACTTTTCCTGCAAATCCTGTTACACTATTTCATTATTATATAGTTTCTTATAAAATTTGGTGACCAAGAATCTTAATTGTCAGTATAAGCATCGTTTAGAGAAATAATTTTAAAATATATTGCCTATTCTTTTTTAAACAAGTTAGTGATATTTTAGGACAGGTTGGGAAGCTACCATCCTTGACAAGACTAATTTAATAACTATGTAAAATTGTTGACAGATTAAAAAGGAGGAAATCCACCAGTGAGAGCTGTAGCCTATTCAGAACTGTACTAATATAATAGACTGAAGAAATCAGGTCTATAAATTTATGTCAATGTAGATTACCCATACAAGGTCTCATGCATCAGCCAAACTTAAGTCCTTGTACAAATCCTGTGAACAGGAGTGAATTTCACCCTCAACAGTTGAAAAACTGTCTTTCATTCTGATTGCATCAGAAAATTAATTTACTCCATTCTCCAGCAAAATGGAAACTGGCTCTGTCATCTGTGCAGTTGTTTGAATAACACAGTTTATACTACATTCATAAATAATCTGCTCTCAGGAAAAATAGAGGATTTTTTACCATTTTACCATTTCCTCTGTAAAATCTGGTTAATACAAATATTGACATGTACAGTACATTAACTTATGTGAGAGTTATATAATGAAATAAGACTTTCACAACTTTTTTTGAGACACATGAAGACATGCTAGTACAGAAGAAAATGAAGAAAAATTTCATGAAAATTACTGAAACCAAGAAAGCAGAGCTTTAGTAAAAGGAACAGAAAAAAAGGGAGAATGAATGAACATAGAAAATGGAGCATTCTAGGCTTTTTTGGAGTAGCAACTGAAACAAAATGGCTAATACAAAGACTTTTAGGCTACAGAGAAATGGTACCAGATCACCAAAGAGAAAAAAACAAGAAAAGCAAAGGAGAGAATATTGAGTTGGAAAAGTACTATTGAAGAGTATTGAGTACTATGTCCTTAGAAAGCCTTCCAGTGATGGGGCTTGGAGTCCCATTCCTTGGCTAAAATAACTTTTCACATGGGGGCCCATATTCTGCAGCTTTCTGCAGGAGTGTTGATTTCACTCAATATGCATATTGCATCCTCCTAATTATCCATCTCTTTGTATTAATGATGAAATAATACAATCTTCTATTTTCCCTAATTAAGTTTATTATGGAGACATTTTTATGTGCCTATTTTTGAAAAATGAAATTTCATTAAAAGTCAGTGTATCAGATCTTATTAATTCTATTACATTACAACATGAAACATTTCATCAGAAAAAAAAGACAGAATCAAAACCAACCCCAGACTTTGATAATACAGATAAAAAAAATCCAATGCATTCACTCTTCAATCTCATTTTAAATACTGCAAAACTTTCCTCATACGAAGTTTTAAAATCAATAGAGAATGACTTATCACATCCTCCTACAAAAATATATTTTGTCTACTTTAATGGGGATTTTTTCCCCTGAAAACACTATGAAATGCCAGTGCATCTCACTAGGCCATTTCTTTTTCTTGTAATTAGGAAAAACTAGATAAATAAATTGATATCAAATTACCTTTGGGAAAATCAGGTTGGACTAAGAGACCTTCTAATAATTGGAATGGCAGTGCACTTTGCATGCTGTCAGTACTTGGTGACAATTGCTACAAGACAATTGATACAGGGTGACGTTTTCTTTGTCATTGCTGGACAGTAGGGACTTTAGTGCCAATGATTTTCTGCCATCATCTGAAAGTGATAGGGGCCTATGAATGACTGCAGCAAGATAAAGGATCTCTTGATATCCTGTAGAGGAATTGCATTGTTTTGCTGCTTTCCTGACATATTCCATGGCTGTGACTCCAGGGCAAACACGGCTGAATGGTTTTGCTGAGGTTTGGAGTCTTCTTGCTCCTATGAAGCTGCTGCTCAGCATCGCTGGTGCACTGCTAGCACTAAGGACAGACCACAGGGGGTGGCAGCAGCAGAAACACAGGGCTGCTGACAAACAGTGCAGGATTGTTATTTCACTGCTCTAGAAAAGAGTGTCCTAACCCATTTGAGCAGCTTTAGCAGAATACATTGACTGTGTCAGGAGACTGAAAATTTTGCTTTTAAAGCATTCAGTAGAAGGACTTATAGCACGTACTTAACTGACTAATTGCTTGGTTTGGTTGTCTGTAATCCACAAATATATCATATAATTTAATCTGTTTTCCTTGCACAGCAGTGCGTCAATCTAGAAGGAATCACAGGCACTGAACTTAAATATATAAATAACATCTTTCTTTCTTGTGTTGGAGTGACTGAGATAATTTCTAAAAGTTTAGGGAGAATAGACTGTTTCTGGTGAAACTTGATCCTGCTGATCCATTAACTTGGTATTATTAACTAATGTAGCTTGGTTTCATAGACCACATTTTTTTCTCCCAAGGCAATGCAGTTTGTCCAAAGTCCACCCCCCATGCTCTGCTCTCTTGTAGGCATCTCTGTGTTCAGGACAGACAGATTTTCTGGCACTAACAGAAATTTGTTAAGGAGCATTTCATCCACCATTGCTCCTGAATTTGGAGAGGTGAGAACAGGGGCCATTGCTCTTTTCTCAGTATAGTAGCAAATCAAGCACACTGGAGACAGTCTCTGTGAAGGTAATGAAAGCACTGGAGCATCTCCTATGAGGAGTTGCTGAGAGAGCTGGACTATTCTACCTGGAGAAGGCTTGAGGTGTGGGATCTTATCCATGTGTAAATACCTGAAGAAAGAGTGCAAAGGCAACAGAGCCAAGCTCTTTTCAATGGTTCAGAGCAGGAGAAAACTCAAACAGGTTCAGGGCAGGAAAAATTCAAACACAAGGAGTTCCATTTAAACATAAGAAACAGCTTTTTCTCAGTGAGGGTGACTAAGCACTGGCACAGTTTGCCCAGGGAGTTTGTGGACTCTCCATGTTTGGCAATATTCAAAATCCATCTGGGCATAGTCTTTGGGTACTGACCCTAGGCATCCCTCCTTGAAGGAGGGTTGGACCAGGTGACCTCCAGACATCGCTTCCAACCATTTTCCCTGAGCTGCCCTTTGGAGGAAATCAATCCATTTTGGCACCTTCACTCCCACCTTTCCAAAGTGCATGGCAATAAAGAAAAATATGAGTAAAAGTCTAGAAGCATGCCCAAAAGAAATGCAAATCTGGATGAAAAGTGATTTTCAGAATTGTCCAAATAAAAGAAAATTAAAAGGTAGCAATGTTCATGAGAAAGAAACCCCAACAGACAAGCATGAAATATTTCCCTTGTCCTGCCAGCTCTAAGATCGCGTTGTGTCAATGGTGGCAGTCACAGGCTCTTGTGCACAGTTCTTCTTGGAAAATATACTTGTGGATATTTCTATCTGCTTGCTGTGAAAAAACCAGCTCAGCAAATTATTCACAAGTTTAAATAAATATATGGCCCAAACAATGCAGATGCAGGCTAGACCAGGAGAATAATTAAGCTTATTACATTACTGAGTGTGCTGGTTCTTCTGAGCTTTCATTATTCTTGCAAAAACTATGTCACAGGCTATCTATAATCTGCAAATATTTGTTTCTGTGGAAGGCAACATCAAAACATTTTTAAAACTCTTTGCCACTAGGCCTTTCTGTATAACCAGTGCCAGACAAACAGTATCATAACAGGGAGGAAGAAATACAAGTGGAGTGCCAAGCTTGGTGCAGCAGGCAGTGAGCCTGCAGTTACACAGCCTGAACTGAAGGCACATGTTAAGGCAACTTTACTGCTTTCTTGAAGTTTTCTTCAAGCTCTTGTTTTGCTCTAGAATTGATCCAGAGTGCCCTCCAGAGGAGAGTGGTGACTGTGAAACTGCTCTCAAAATATAGCCTAGGGGTGGGCAAGGACATGCCTCTCTCCCTGCTCCTGAGAACCCAAGAGGTGTAGACCCCTTCATCTCTGTCTCCTCTTCCAAGCATTACTTTCTCTTATGAAACTGAACTCTGAAGCAAGGACTGTACTGGATTCTGCATGTCCTAAACATGAGGACTCAAGGACCTGTCTCACACAGGACATTCAGACGTTCCTTGAGTAACAGGGCACAGTATAAGAGTTGTGCCAAGTCCCTGACCCTTGGGCTCAAGGTCTAACTACATCTTTTTGTTTTCTTCCTTACTTCTTTCTCCTTACGGTTAAAAAGCACAATAAATCCCCGAAACATTCCCAGGGAAATTCACCAGCCTTAACACAGTGACACTGAAAAGATCTAGAGTGTTCTAGACATGTCTGTGGAGCTGGCAAAATTAAAGAGGATCTCTTACAGACTTGTGACTTTCTAGAGTGTTATTTGGGGGCCTCATAGATACCCTGTAGTATTTAAAGTGCCACTGAGCATCTATATTCATATACCTGAACAGCTCCCTCTTCTGCCCCTTCTGGTGAGAGGTATAGAATATAAAGACACTGCTTACATATATAAAATTCTGCTTATGTTCCTTAATGTGTCACAATTCACACCATCCAAATAATCCTATAAAAAGAGATAGTACTAATTTAATTTTTCCACATTTAGGAATTTCTCAGATGCTTTAAGAATTCTAGTTAAATTGCTAGTCTGGGTCTTTGGACTTAAGCTACAATGAGTGTCTCATGTATGATCCAAGTTGGAGTTTACTTTTTTGCTAGGAAAAAAATGCTATTAAAAAAGCTTCCAGCATTTACAACCAAAAAATCTGGGAAAAAAGGCCTCCTCTCTTAAAGGCTGATAAAAGTACAGAGATTACAAACTGCAGTTTTAATACAGTTGTCTCTGTTTGTCTGCTTGAGAAGTGGTTTTTTTACACTATACGGAAGCTAAACATTTCACCTATTTCATAATATCAGTAATGGAAGAATTGCTCTTCCATTATAACTCCATTTTATGTTTAAAGCACAAAGCAGAACCTCTGTTTCATTATTGCTTAATGCCAGAACAAATGTTATCCTTTTCCTTTCAGAGAATTATAAACTGTGTCTTTATTTACTTTCATGGCACAATTTTCACACATTTGACAGATCATTGCTCATGTTCTTCATTGTCATGATACTAGTGAAATGTAGCATAAGCTCTGAATTTGCAACTGCTGTCCAATCAATAAAAAGATCACACCATCTGAATAATTCTATGATATGTGACATTATCTATTCGACTGTTCTATTTCTTGGGACTTGTGAATACTGTCACATTGAAAATGAACACCATTTATGCTGACTGATTTTTCACCATTCAACACTTTTAATGAACGTATTTCAAAATGAGGTACCAGATTAAATAAATTTCATGTCATATCAAAACAGAGATATTATCATTATTTGTAGCAGCAAAGTTCCAAGGAAATGACAATGAACTTATATATGCAATGCACTCAGCAAGAATAGGGTTTTCAAGTAGCGTAAATCTTGTTGGATGTCAACTACTACAACCTTTACTCTCTGTATTTTCATGACAAGAACAAAAGTGTGCTCTGGAATAGTTTTCTAATGCATCAAATTAGTATCCAACCCAGAATTTAGTGCTAACACAAAAATTTACTCAGGAAGCTCTGTAAACTTCAGTAAGAGACTCCTATATCCTTCATGGCTCAAAGTGGGCTATTATCATACATTCTTGCCATAAAAATCTTCTATCTAGAAATTTTTCCTGTGGCCATGTTATTTTAATGTGTGCATTGGATCTAACAGTCTTTTCCCCTCCTCGAGCTATCCTTCCTAAAAAAACCACAGCATTTCTGGAAGAATGGCTCAGGAATAGGTTCTCATTGGAATTACCAAGTTCTTATCCTACACAGTATATAGCATTCCTACAATTCAACAGGAATTATTTATACAGAACAAATTACTACTGCTAACCAGTGTCTGCACAGCATGAAACTTTTTGTCTGAAAAAGTTTAAAAATGGATCCATGTTTTTCTGAGTGTGATATCTTGGTGCATAAAGGCTTTCAGTGTCTTCAGACAAGAGCACCTTTGTCTTTTAGTAAAGACAGTCCAGAGAGGGTTAAATGAAGTTTATGGACAATAAGGTAAAGATTTACAGTAGGAAAGACTATATGAGAATGGTGATTTGTGTGATTTAGAACTGTTTCAGAGACCTATTGCATTGTGAAAAATAAAATTGAATTAAACCTCATTCTCAGACCTGATTATCTCACTATTTCCATAGTGCAACCAAATCAATTCACATTCCATTAAAATAACTATATGTCATAAAAATACACTTAAAAGAAAACTGGGAATCTAATACAGAGTTCCCACCACAAACCCATTTGTTTCTGGTGTAATAGTAAAAGCCCCCACGTTTTCAGTTCTGTCTGACACTAGCTAACAAAGTTATGTAAATTATGCTGCATGAAAAGGCCAGAGATAGGATTCCTAGAGTGAGCTCCTAGCTTATTTTATCCTAGCAGTAATATTCAGCAGAGATCTTCCTCATGTCTGACTCTCTGTATGCTCTATATGTACAGTAGAACTTGTGAGACGTTCATTCTTTAGAACAGCATTCTTCCAGTTGTCAAAATCTTGGAGGAAGCAGCTTCTCAGCAGAGGAAACTATGCTGTTCAAACCCTTGCACGGAAAACATCAGCAAAATTATCCTGCAGGGCAGGTCTGATTATTTTTCCACTTATAAAAGAAGTAAGAGTGTTCTCTTTCTCTGTCACCTTCCTTCTCTTGTTTTGCAGTCAGTTAAGCTCCCTCTCCTTTGAATAGGTGTCACTCTTTCTGAAGCTAAAAGAACCCACGTAGCCATGGGGTGATCACTGCACGTAGTGGAGCAGCTAACACAGAGAAGGATCACCTCTTACTCACTGGCCAAAAAGAAGTAAATGTCTGCAAAGATTAGGGCTGTATGCATATCAAAATTTCAGCCATTGTCAAGCCAATCGTATCTCTAACTGCTGGACCATCTCTCCTAACAGAGTTTAGAAAACTCTTCAGAAATTAATCATTAAACCTAGCCTGAGGAAGTGTTTTTATAGCCTCAGTTTTAATGAAGAGCAAGCAGAAAGAAATGTTTAGCATTATAACGAATGTCCCCTCTCTGTGATTTTTTACACTTGTAAGAGTCACTTGATACTTAGATACTAAGTGAAAGCATGGAGAAATTGATTTTGATTACACATATAAGTAGGTAGACATTTCTCCATTATATAAATAGATAAAAAAAGATAGTTTTAAACTGAATCTCTTCACTGACATAATAAATTAGGAATTAATTTATCAATCCCTCAGGAGGCCTAAACACAATCTTTTGTGTAAAAAATATTTAAAAATAAGTAGTGTGCATTTTATTAAGTCTTCAGGAATCCAGTGTCTTTGTGTTTTAAGACTTCAAGTATGATGTACCAATTACCCAGCATTTTACAATATCCATTTGTAGGTTTGTAGCATTCCTCAACATCAGATTTTCTAAGCTGATTTATGACAGGTGAAGAAGAAACAGATTGTGTATACCTAGAGCAGTTTTAAATGAATGGAAAGATTTCTCTATTTCTTCATTTTTAGCCCAAAATCATGTTGTAACACAAATAAATCAAGTTAAAGATACCATAGTGTGAAGCATTTTTAAAAAAAATAAACTAATTTTTCAGACAGACTTAGTACCACTTTCTCATAAAGTCACAGCCCTGAAGGGAAAAAGAAATAAAAACATTATAAGGCTACTTTTGCTTTTCATATCTCAGCAGAATGTGTTTACACCAGTCACACAAATAATTGTCTGAATATTCCTAAAAATGCCATGCAAAGTGGTTACCTTGAACCTTGAATTTTTTATTCAAATATTAAAAATAAAGTAATTTTTTTAACTCTCTATCTTTTTAATGGTTTTCTCTAAGGTTTATTGTACTTGAGGCTCTGTATTATAAGCCATGAAGAGCAGTTATATCCTAAAGTATGGTGATCACCGCTGAATATGATACTCCAGGTGAAGTATATAACTAGTAATCAGGCATTATTAATTCCATTTAGTTTGATTTATCATCTGTTTCTCCAGGAATTAAATATAGTGTTCTCTGTGACATGTGTAGTGTAGTTAGAAATTCAACAGCCTGTTAGAAAAGATCGGTGTGATCATGCCTTGTTGGTCACTACATTGCAGCTTTCTTTAAAGTGTTAAATGTGAACAAACTATTTGCCTACTTATATATATGTAAATATTAATAACTGAAACTTTTGACCTTGACAAACTGTGATCACTAGTACTTGAGCTATCTTGAATCACTTCATTTGCGATATTCTCATTAGATAGTCAAATTAGCTCTAAAATATACCTTCTAATTGCCTCTAAAAAAAATCCTGGTCCTCTGATGAGTTGACACACTGTTTTGACACATGTAGTTGAATTTTTTTTTTTGTATGAAAGCTTTTTCAGCTGAAAAACCCTTTTCCATAATGAAAAATTTGAATTAAAATGTAGTTTCATTTTGCTTTCCCAACAGTGAAAAAATACAAAATTCCATTTTTATTTATCTAATCTTATTTTTAAATTTTATTTTCTTTATCCTAATCTCCTTTTGTTTTTTATCCTTCACTTTATATTATTATCTAGTCAAAAGATGCAAAGCAGTAAGCAGCTAGGCAGCAGTTGCCTAATATTATACTTATTCTAGAATAGCTAGTATATAATTACTTATAACCTTAAATAACTTTTTCCTGTAAGGGTGTGAGTTGAATAATGGGGTTAGTAAGGAGATGTGAATCAATTGGCAAGAGAAAGAGGAAGCACATGGAAGTCAGGGCAGTGTTGTCAGTTAGAACTCTGGTCTTTGTGACCATACTCGTTACTCCTGTAGGAGCCAGGTCCTCCTTGTGTTATGTTCAAGATATATAAAAATGGGGACTTGGAAAGACCTGAAGTTCCAGGCAGACTTCAAGTGTGCCCCTTGGCTGCTGCCTAAGCTACAGACATGAATTCCCTAAGTACCACAAATTTTGATAGCTGGACTTTTTGGATGTCCCAGCGTGCACCAGCTTTCTCTGGTACCTGTCCTATGCTTAAGGTCAAGAAGAATCTATGCTTAGATGATCTCTCAGCAAACTTATTTCAGAGCCTCAATGCAGCAAAGGGACCAACATACCAAGAGTAGCAAATTCCACTGGCTTCCAAAGCAGGAGCTGACATGGTATGCCTGCCATATCCATAGGTTGATGATTACAATCCTCTAACCATGATAATCAGGCCAAAAAATAATTAGCCTGGTGGGGAAAGGAGAATTCTTAGCCGCATCAGCAGTTAAGACAATGTTATTCAACAAAGTATGTGGGTGATAAGCCAAGTGAGCTGTGGGGATAAGGCACTGAGGAGAGAGCACTTTCTTAGGCCATCCCAACTGCTGACAAAACAAATGTGGAACTACATATCCCTCTCCATTTGAGATCTGGTTCCAGTTCAGCAAAACTCTTTAATACACACCCAAGTGCCAGTAAGGAAGCAGACGTCTGCATGCACTTTGTAAGGGGCTAACACTGCACAACAGCTCTGATTCATTAACTATGCAACACTTAATAAAGCTCCTAAGGCCTACAGCCAAAATTACATTGTTGGTAAATATACCTCTCTTCACAAATACTCTCAGGACTCAGGAACTACAGAACTAGATAAGGCTAGTTAGGTTTACCCAAACACTCTTGTTTTCATAGAATAGAATCACAGAATCATTAGTGTCGGAAAAGAAGTCTAAGACCAATAAGCCCAACCATTAACCAAAATAGCACAGTTTCAGTGGCCTAGTTAGAAGCAAAAAATTTTGTTGTTCCATCCACCCTACTTCTTAATGGTCTGGTTATTAATATGTAACTCTGGGAGATGGGTGATATATTTAAATTATTTCAAGCTGAGGAAGGACATGAATCCATCCAGCTGCACTTCTTCCCAGATTGCTCATCTAACAGGATCTATTATTAAATAATAAGAATTATTTAATTCATTGTTATTTAATATTTTACATAACTACATATATATTCTGTAACCTGTGACTATCTTGTTGGACACAAGCTCACCTCAGGACCTTTTTTAGCTTGCTACTGGAAGATGCCTACTGTGCTTGCTGGCTTTTCTGTGTCCTGTTCTGAGGTCTCTAAATCTGCCATAGGAAGAACCATGGAGTTGGGAAGGAAGTAGCTCAAGTCCTGTCTCAGAGCTAGCCTTTGAGACACAGCAAACAGCTGCTATTTCCTGAATCGGGGTCTATAGAGGGAAACTCACAACAGATTTAGGAGAAATTTCGGGTCTTGCCACTTTAATCACAAATTGAGAATTAACTAATCACTTTAAAGTTAAACAACTTCTAAAATTACTCTCTATAAACAGATGCACTATTAAAGCTGTTTTGTTTTTAGAGTGATTTTAGAGATGTTAATTTGCATGATCAATTAGTAGAGAGCATGAGAAATACATGTGGCTATATGCTAACATTTTAAATTTTTATTTAAATAGAGCAGAAACATACCCTCTTTGATACTCAGATGACCTTCCAGATTTCCATGTACAGTATCTATGGATTTTTAAGCATAATTAACAACTTCCATTTCAGTATTTAAGAGCTTCAAGTTCTGTTTCTTTGACAGTCAAAAGCTAATCAATCTTGTTCTCAAATGCTAATACAAGCAATTAAAAATAACATTAATTGAAATACTGCAGGGGCTGTTAGTTTTTTTCTTAACCTCATGGCAACACTAATTTACAGTACTAATTAGTGAATTGCCCTTTGTATTATAAATCTTTAGAAGGGAGAACTGGCCTTTAAAGCCCAACAGAGAGATGCAGATGGTCACTGCACTTTCAGTAGGCTTTCATACTAACTATCAGGATATTCATTTCACCACATAAGCTAAACATGATGGATTACATTGTTTACAATGAAGAATATTAATTTCTGCAAAGAAAAATTTGTTGCCCATTTGTCCTCTTGTAAAACATGCAAATAATCTTCATGGAATAGAGTATATTCTGTCCAGTTGTCCTTATTAGAAGAAAGACTACAACTGCCTCATGAAACACAGGAGAGAAAAGTAAATGGGCAGTGTTATAAAATGGAACAAGACAACCTATGAAATATGGACAAAAATATATAACATATTGATTGTAAACAAACATAATTTAAAACTTCTTGCTGAGCAATTAAAAATGCAAAAGAAAAAAAAGTAAAATTAAAACTTATAAAAACAGTTACAAAATTATTCCTGTTTACCTTAATGAATCTTTTCCAGAAGTTTAATTTGTTGTCATGGCCAGTTTTGTTCTCTAAACCAAGGCAGTTAGAACAGTTTCTTTTCCAGAAAATTATCAAAGGCTCAGGTGGTTCCTTGATTTAGGAACAAGGTTAGGAGTTTTTAGTAATCACACTATAATCTATGCAAATAAGAATACTGATTCTCCTTGGAAGTCCTGTTACAGCATCATTCTAACACACAAACATGAAAGTACACTTAGGTCCCTCTGTAGTCCTGCAGGCTGATTTTTCATGTTGTTTTCATGTGTTGCTATTGTGGATTTTGGATATTTGATGAGAATTTTTCCTTTTTTAGTAACAGCTGAATGGAAATGCATCATACTGAATTTTCCATGGAAGGGATCATCTGTACCATACAGAATACCTGCTATTACACTCCATGTATTCACTGGGCTACAGCAGTGGGCAGGTGAGAAAAGGCATTGTTTAAATGAGTAGCATGAGAGGTGAAGTGAACATAGGTAACTACAGGAAGGTGTCATAAGCCAAGTCAGTCCCTGAGAGTTTATGTATGATATATAGGGGCTGCTATTGAAACTCCAGCCTTCCAGAAATGTAAATATTCCTCTTAGATCAATGGAAAACATGTCAGGTCCAAATGCCACCAGGAGAATAATTGGTATGTTTGACCTCCTGCCAATGTCATCCCTCACAAGCAGATGGCATACATGCATACATGTAAGGAGGTCCCATTAAAACATAACACACTTAGGGCTCTGGATTTGAAACTACCAGTAAATCAGGCAGCCTTAGAAAAAGAGTATGAAAGTAGATTTTAGACCTTTTCTGGGATGTCACTGTTTAAGCAGTAAGAAAATAGGATTGTAAAGACAGATAAGGTAATGCTTAGTTACTTATAAATGTTGCATTAAGTAACCTTTCTTTTAATTGATTCTATCCTCTTCCTGGAGATGAGTATTACTTAGAATCCTCTCCTGTCAGCTTTATTTCAGACAAACTTGTATGTGAATAGCCACAGTGGAAATCTGATGCTGGCTGCAAGTTTATGATCTGGTTCTTTGTCTGAAGCTGAAGTACTCAAAAATAATGTAGTGGAGCTTCTCTGAAGTGCAGGATGATGAGATCCACATAGCTGCACATTTTTAGTACTGGGTATATCCATATTAACAGGGATTGTGCTGTTAGCACACACTCAGATTCCTGAATGCAGAGGCAGCAGGATTCCCAGCATGGGCTACATGGGCCACTGTAGGTCTCCCAACGCTGAAGGTGGCAAGAGAACCCAGCTTAAACAAGCACAAGGTCATAAAGTGGTTGGGTTGGATAGCATCTCTCCCACTAGATCAGGCTGCTCAAAGCCCCCTCCAGCCTGGTCTTGAACACTTTCAGGGATGGAACATCCACAGTTTTGTTGTCTAACCTCTGTCCCAGAACAGTTCTGGGAAAATAAAATCTGTCATCCATTGTATAAAAGATCAGGAAGATAACTTTAGGACATAGGCCAGCCAAATATTGAAATATCATTGCAGCTTGTATCAGTTAATTCCTAGATCCTGAGAAACTGAACTGAATAGAGGTGACATGTGCCAGCTACTGAAAAAAGAAAGAGCAATTCTAAGATTAACCATCAGTGTAAGATCTGAATGTAAAGCACTTATTTTTAATCTAGTTCCTTTCCCATCTGTAAAATGTGAGATGATACTTAGCATCCTCGGTCTTAGAAAATCACGTTAAAGAAGAAACATGAAAGATTGTCCTCAAAGTAAAAGCAAAATATTATTACTTTTTCCTCTTTCCCTCCCTCTCAAATGCCAAAATGAGAAAGTCTTGATTCAAGGACAACACCTTGATGTAACACTGCAAGAGGTAAAGTACACATGTCCTTTGTAAGAATAGAAAAGTATAGAGCCAAAAACCTCACTTGTTTATATATTAAGTTTTCCCCTCTTTTGTGAACAGCTGCAGATTGCAAGCTTTGCTTTTAAAGGTAAAACAACTTGTTTTTAATCTAAGCATAAGAACTTTGTGTTTTTTCTTTCCTAGCAAGTTACAGATTTGCACATGGCTTTTTCTTATTGTAGATCCTTTTCATTAAAAAAAAAAAGGTTAAACTTTTCCTCTCCATTGTCAGAAGCAGGTTACTTAGTGCAATGAACCTCTTACAATTAGAGTATGATAAGTCAAGGGATCTCTAACAGAAAATTTGAATCTATGTTATATTTAGGATAAGAGGAAATGACCTCATGTTGCTCCAGGGGAGGTTTAGATTGGATATTAGGAAAACTATCTTCACTGGAAGGGTTGCCTAGCACTGGGATAGGTAAAAATTGAAATAAGAGAGCCTGAGTTCTTTTGACTGGTTTAACTAAGAAGATAAACCAAATCTAAACTGCTTATTTCTTCCATATTCCTAGAAATATAAGCCTGCATGTCACTTATTACATATATGCTCAATTTTTTAAAAAAGAAATGCAACAGCAAAAACTCATCTCTGAAGATTGAAGGACATTGCTACCACAAGGCAAAGGGAGAAACAGAAAAAAATTAGTCTCTTAAAAAACCACTGAGGCCACAGGTGCTACATTTATGTGGATTCAATAGTGGAAATACAGCTCTGGTTTTGTGACAGGAAAATATTGCCTGGGTAAAACCAACAAAAATCCTGCTGTAATATGTGAACTGCAAACATTATGCTTTTATTAGAAAATAAGCCATTGAGGAACCTGCAGTACACTGCTGTCAATGCTCAATAGACTAAATAGGGAAACAAGTGGTCTGTTTGATTTATGGTGTGCCTAAATCTTGAGGGAAAAACTTTAACACGTCAAACGTCTGTTCAAAAGAGTGTTGCATGGAAACATTAGTGAGACTGACAGGAATGTCTGCTGGTGCAAGGAAGGTGGAAGAGATGTGATAAGCATTTTTCCTCTCTTGTTTGCACTGCTTTTGACTTAAAACTATTAAAAAGGAGGGACAGAAGAAAATCTCATTCAAAGATGAGACACAAAAATCATCTCCACAGCGAACTTTTGATACACTGCTGCCTTGGTAATAGAATGGTCTCAAAATACAGTGAATTTCATGCTGACACTTTGATTAGAAAAACACATTAGGAGTTCATTATTTCTAAGCCCTAAGCAGGATTTTCTAACACTGCTTGTTACATTGCACACTAGCTCTTGTCTGCATTGACTAGTCAAGTCATCTTGGTATTAAATTTCTTCAGGAAGTGGACCACCATGAAAAAATTCTGTAAAAGATGCTATTTCAGCTTCAAAGAATGAATGATGTACACAGTACATCACTATAGACAAACCTTCTCTGCTTCGTCATCCTTGATAAAATTGTGTTTATTTGGGATGTGTTTTCATACCAAACATATCTAACCATAACAGAAGAAATATTCTCCTACTGGCTACTGACTATCTTCTTTAACAGGCTGCCATGATACCTGGATACTATGATGACAGGCACATTATAAATAGGCATAGATCTCCCTGCTTCTATCAGGCCATTTATCACTTTGTTTGGAAGATCTTCTAATTACCCTGCCAATGTAGGTGGTCACAGTAGCTGAAAGAGTTGCTTTAGGTAGACTGCCAAGTATCTAATTTGTCTTGTCATCCTTCACATTAAGTGCCTATTTCTTGTAGGGTCATTTCTCTGTGCTCATTCTTCCTTGATAGCTCTGTTACCTTTGACACCATAGGCCACCTACTGCTCCATAAGAAACTCCCACCCTTAGGTTTATGTGGCACCAACTCACTGTTTCTTCATCTGGCTGACAGCGTTAGAGAGTTAATGCTGATGGATCCTTTATTTCTTCCCTGTCTCTGCTGGCATCTCTCAAGGCTCTGTCATTATTTTTATAATATATCCCTTTTCCGTCTTCCCAGTCACTGTCTGGATGTCTTTGCCAGCTGTCCTGGACCCACTTATTTCCCAGTATTAATGATTCTTAAATCTGATCTTCTGCCTGCAGCCTTGCTTCTGTGGTGTCTTGTGCTGGACTCCTCCTGGCTTCCTTAGGTGCTGCATGCCTAAAGATGAATGTGCAACTTTCTTCATGGAAGCTTTGCTCTTTATCACCAGTTTATGCCTCATGGTTATTCTGACTATTCCTTTGGTTCTGTGTCCTTGCAAGCATTTCCTTCTAAAATACTGTTACCTCCATCACTGCTCTTCGATTTCCTCTGCCTAATTTTACCAAAATTATTTTGCAATGGACTGAACTGAACTTGTTCTGACCTTTATTCTCCTTCGGTATTAGCTCTTGTTCTATTTGTTATAAAACTTGTTCCTTAAGGCAATTCCCTACCTCCTTTCTAAATCAGCAGATTTGGCATATGTGTATCCTAAAGTATTTTGAGACTCAATCTGAAAAATGTAGAAGAGTTTATTATTCAAAATAAAGTACACTTTTAAGGCATTATGGTAAAAAACTTTGAAACTATGAATATTTGTAACACTATCAAAAGTATTTACTTTATACCATTGTGGTAAACTGTGCCTCTGTGGCAGTACTGTTTATATCTTCATGAACATGATGGAAGATTTCCTATTGCAATGCATTATACATTTCTAATTCTTGTTATCCAAAAATGTACAGCTGTAGGAAGCTATAATGTGGGAATATTGCTTTCCAGACTAAAGCAAAGCTGGTGTCTCTATCTAGTTTCCCCAAACTGATGAAAGAACAGAGATTAATTTTGAACCTGATTATGACATAGAGTAGGCATATATTCTCAGAGGCTACATCTGACCCCTCTTCCAGTTCTGTGATGGTGCATACAGGGAATGTTTTATTTTACAAATTACAACAGTCATGACATAAGATAGGCAGAAAAAAATCTCTTTTTAATTCTGTTATGCAGTTATATAGCTGAATGAAAAGAGTTGAATAAATTACCTATCTGACAGACAACAAGCAGGTAAGAAGGAATTTTGTAATTGATGGTACTGAGTAAATGTCAGGCCATTTCAAGCACATTGAGTCAGATTTGAATCATCATGTTAGAAGCTTGTTCAGCAACCAGCTGATCTCCTTTGAGGGTATGAAATACTGGAATCCTACTGGTGATTGCTCAGAGTACAGTAGTACTGCTGAGTTTTTTTCCCACTTTCCTCAATTTTTCTTTTCATATTAAAGTTGCACTCTGAAGTTAAACACTGAAGATCAGTCAAGACATGTAGTGAGAAACAGTGAAAATTTCCCAAGAACAGCATTTTCAAAGTGTTGTTCTGAGAGTGACAACTTTATAGCACCTTTATCTGCAGAGCAAGAAGATTTGTAACTATCAAAGCAAACATTATCAACTAACTACTTGGCATATTAATAATGGAAATAATGGAGGGAACTCCTGGATGTAATGCAATAAACCTGTTTATCATAACTCTGCAGGTTTTATCTTCTCTGAGTCTTAACTGGAAAGTGCTCCAGATATGGCCAGTGATGGCCAGGATCATGAATATTCAGAACAGGTAAGTAGCTGCCCTTTATCCAGCATGGATAAAGAGATTGACCTCAAGCTCTGACTGTGCAGAAATCTATAGAAGAGCTTACAGTTGTGAAAAAAACCCAAACTCAACCCAAAGCCCTTGACATTTCCATTAATGAGTACCAGCATGGAGGGTTAATTTATGAGAGACGGGGTAGGAATGCTCAAAGCTGAACTGTGTCCCACCATGACAACTTATTGTCTTTATTCTGTAAAAAAACACCTTCTGCTCTCCCTGCCTTAAAGCATCTACGGAAATTTTCCTAGCTTTTTAGATGTTACTAACCAAAACTTTTTAGATGTTATTAACCAAAACTGGACCAAATCCAACTTGAGTTCATCTGCGTTAGCAATTTAATCTGAGAGAAAGTTATATCTCCCTTGCCTAGAGTGACTTTAGTATAATAATCAAAATGGTAGTATATGGTATTTGCTGAGAATATTTGTTTCCTGTTGATCTCTTCTTGTCTCTTTGAGGTCCTTTTAAGAAGATATTGGCTATTCCTTACCAATACAGATGGCAATACTGAATTGTGTATTCACAGAAATTGAAATCTCACAGAAATTTGTGAGGAAAATAAACCTTTAAAAAGTGTCCCATACTTAAAAAGAAAATGTCAAATCTTGGTTTTCATACTGATTTTACAGAAGTCATTGCACATAAACATTTTCACTTTTCTAACTTCAGAGTGAGGACAATTACTAAGTTGTAGGTATTGGGGTATCTTTTTCCTACTGGTTTGCCATCCATGTTCTTCATCATCAACCATATTTATTCTTTCTGAACAGAAAGCAGGCTTGTACATTTGTACTATGCAATCAATACTTATTAAAAAAATTAGATTCCTCATAGGACCACAAAATGAGAACTGTGAAATACACTTTTCTGAAAAGTTCTGGAATTGACATATTACAATATACAGAATCTGTCTCACTACCAAAAAACATTCAATCATGCAAATGGCATGTAAGGCAAATGATATATATGGATTTAAATAGATGTTTAATAATCCAGATAATAAAAAAGAACATTAATTTAATGTCTTGAGTATGATTGTGACTCATACCTGTACTGAGTTAGCAAATTTTACAGAAACACAAAGAGAAAAACATTGACCTGAACAATGGAATTTAGATTAGACTGAGGCTTAGATTTCAACAACATAAACAAAAATTGCTCAAGAGAAAGACCAAAGAAAGGTAATCAAAATTCTGTTAATATAAGTGCCAATCTGGGTTGCTAACAGAGACATATGACATAAAGATGCCATATAGCATCACAATTTTTACACTTTATGAAAGTCTAAATATTTTAATTATGTTTCCCTGTATGGAAATGTGCAGAAAGAAATAGGAAATATTATTGAAAAACATCTAAAGAAGTTTTCTGTGCATCCACTGAAATTACAAAGTTACTAGTTCCTTTTTGTGAAGGATGATGGGACTCAGAATCTCCTACTCAATGGAATGTATTTGATCACATTGACATTAAAAGCAAATTTCCTACTGATTTTGGAATACGGAATTTTACCTATGTGGTATGTTCAACCATATTCAGAAAAAAATTCCTTCGTACAGATCTGGTCACTGCAATATAAGAATTGCATTAAGCTGTTAGAGAGTGTTCAGAAGAGAGCAGCAAAGATAGTGAAGGGAAATGTGAGGAGCAGCTGAGGTCACCTTGTTTTTTTCAGCCTGGAGAAGAGGAGACTGAGAGGAGACATCTTTGCATTCTACAACTTCCTCATAAGAGGAAGAGGAGGGGCAGACACTGTTCTCTTCTTCCTGGTGCCCAGTGGCATGACACAAGGGAATGGCCTGAAGTTGTGTCAGGGGAGGTTTAGGTTGGATGTCTGGAAAAGATTCTTCCTCTAGAGTGAGGCTGGGCACTGGAACAGGCTCTCCACGGGAGTGGTCAGAGCACCAATCCTGACAGGATTCAAGAAGCATCTGGAAGATGCTCTTGGTGTGACCCCTGGAGATGATGCTATGCAGGTCTGGGAGTTGGCCTCAATGATCCTTGCGGGTTCCTTCCCACAAGTACAGTCCCACAGTGTAGTCTGTGATTCCTGTCTAACAATACCACTCACAAAAATGTCAGATACACAATTAGGTAAACTAGAAAACTTCTTCCCAGCTACACAGATTGCATCTTAATGGAGATGTCGAGGTTGCATTTGTGTAACAGAAGGGCAGATTTACCATATCACACTTAGAGCCCCAACCAACACTACACAAACCACACTCTGTTCAGGTGTGTCTGAACTAACAAAAAGGCTCAATTTCGGTTCCAATTTCCAATTTCTGATTGTAAAAGAAACATTTGAATTTGAGTGCAATTTTTCCTCATCACCAATCAAACATATACTTTTTTTTTTTCTTAAAGCAAGCTAGCTACAGGAGAAGGAGAAGTGTTACTAACAGTCCAGCAGCACAGATGCTGGCTTCCCCAAAATAGGTGGATTAAGACAAGAAGAAAAACTTTTTTGGTATAGAAACAGATTTGCGGTTAAAGCCTCTAAGGAATTATTAAAACCCTAATGAATCTTTTTAATTAACATCCACAGTGTCCTTTTAAGTGAAATCATTTTAGGGTTGCAGTGCAAACCTGTTAAACAAATTGCTAGTTGTGAAAAAAATCCAGATCTGTTAGCAGCTCTTCTGTTTCAGATGCCTACAGAGACACAGATATA